>VYXF01006338.1:62080-114171 GCA_013397295.1 Polioptila caerulea | reverse complement strand
TTTTTTTCTGTTTTAAACCTTCTGCATAATACTCAATGCAGTTTCCAAATAAATTTTTTACAGATTTTTCAGGTTTTATGAGAAAAGAAGATATTGCAGGGAAGAAGAATTGTGCACAGCAAGAACCATGTAGGTTTTACTAAAGAAAGTTAATATCCTCTGTGTCCACTGTGGCTAAAAAGAAAGTTTTTACTAAAGAAAACGCATTGTCTGTGAAAGAACTTTCCTGGTACCTGCAGAAGGGAAAACTGAGTTATGTGGCTTTACCTTAATGAAAAAGATTATTCTGGAGGAACATCCCTGTGCATGTTTTTAAGGAAGGATTTGGTGAGGATAGAAATGCTTTAGTTATCAGAATTGTCCATAAGATGAGATGTGGAAGAATTTGGAGAGGCACAGAGAAGGCCCTGGATGGGTATGCTGGGACATCTGGGAGGTGACATCTACGTGACCATGAGGAGTGGAAAAAATGGGAAATGTTGGTTTTTTGCTTAATGAAAATATGGTAGACAACTTCTAAATTTTTGCTTTTTAATTTTTAAAATTTTTTTTTAACTGTGTTATTTTTTTTCAGCAGAATTAGTTCTGGGCTTTTTTGCAGAGTAAGGTGATGTTTCAGAAACTCTGGGGTTTCTAGGAATGGCTGTGCAAAATCACAGCTCTGATGGGAAAAGCTGCAGGCAATGGAAGGTGGAAAGGTTTAAGGAATGCTTTAAAATTTTCAATCTCTGCTCTACACAGACAGATCTGTCCATGAAGGAACACTTGCTGTTACAGTGCTAAGAATTAAAACATTGTGATTTTTAGGGTGAGATTTGGTTTTCAGGTACAAATACTGGTCCCATTCTGATGTTCTGAAAACCTGTGCAGTGCAGTAATGGTGGAAGGGCAAACTGCCTCCAGTTTCTGTCACCCCAGCTCTTTTTGTACAAAAAGGAGTGCCACAATTCCAAAGTTTGGGAAAGATCTCAACCTAAAAGGAGGCTGATTCTGAAAGGGAGTGCCACAAAATTCCAAAATTTGGGAAGTGTGTGAACCTAAAAACAGGCTGATTCTGTGTGTCTGCTGAGAATTTGGTTTGGCTTTGGTGGTCAAAAAAGAGACAAGTCAGTAAAGCATTTTCAAACATTTCTTTCTGAAAATAGCAGGGGCACCCAGCAAATCCCCTGCTGGTTTTGTTCTTGCTGCTTTTGTGGCTGGTCTGGCTTCCTGACTTTGTCACAGTGAGCAGTAAAGACAGAAATTGGGAAAATACAATTTTTTTTTTCTTTTGTAGCTGGTTAATGTTTCATTGAGGGGTGTTGGATGTTTTACAACACTTTCAACTGTGGAAGTTGCTGATTGTTAACCCCTCCTCATCCCTCCACAACACTCAGGAGGAGAAGGGGTCACTGCAATTGCTGAGTGAAAATCTTTCAAGATAAAACCAAACCTCCAGATGGAGAAAATTCAGAGAACAGTGACAAGGCACCTTCAGCCATCTCTGTGCTACAACAATTTTCCTGCTAAGTTCTGTTTTGGATTTTAAAAAAATCTGCTAATGAGTTATTGTTGAAGGCAACTGCATCTTGAGGTATTCTGTTTTATACTGTTTTACTGGGGTGAACTTTTAAATAACCAGCAGAGAAAGCAGCTCTTAAGGAGGGAGAGGATTTAAATATTACTGTTGTTCAGTAAGTGTTGTAATTAGGAGAAAGGATTTATTGATTTTTCATTTAGGTTCTCCAAAGATGTTTTTGTAAAGACGTACCTGTCCTCCAGCCCCATCATTATGACTTCCAGTGAGTTCACTTCCAGGTGGAAGCTGCTGTAGGTGAGCTGGGAGCTCTGCACAGCCAGAAAGAGAGGTGCAGCATCAACCAGGACCAGCAATCTACCAACTAAAAATGAATTTCTTTGCAGGTTTTGATGTCTGCACCAGCTGTGGTTGGATGGAGTCTGAAAGTTGCTGTTGGATTTGCTGCGGTTTTGGTCTTTTAGGAGCCGGAGCGGGACTCGTCACCAGGTGGCAGCATGGGAGAAGGAAAGGCTTCGGATTCCTGCAGGGGAACATCCGGATCTTCCTTCTTTTCCTAAGTATGTACTAAAGCTTCTCTGAGAGTTCATTGTCTGCAAGTCTAAAGTGCAGCAAAACACCTCTGGGTACGGCACTTCCTACAGGGCTGGAGCGTTTTCTGACCGTGGAAAGGTAACCCAGTGGTCAGTAGGGATTCGGGAACATTTCCGGGGCATTTGGAGCCTGGCTCTTATCTCCAGTTTGTGTGTGGGCACAGCACCAGGACCAGTGGGGTTGTAAGGGGAGGTTGGAGCTCGTGCACCGGGTACTGACACAAACTGGCAGCTGGGAGATGTTCTGCAGGTGGGAGATGGGATAAACTTATATGGAAAAATAGAGTAACTTCCATGTGCTGTGATGGTCACTTGGAATTAACCCTCCCAGGCGTATTTTAATTATCCCTTTAACAGTTGCATGTGCCAGAAAATTTAATGGCCCATCTCCAGGGCTCAAAGATTTTGCAGTCAGTTACTGCCTTGCTGTTAAGTGATTCCTGTGCTAGAAAGAAAAGCATTTGCTGGAATAATATTCAAAACTCACTATTAAATGTTGGAAGTTTAAAATATTCTCATTATAGTAGGATGCTTACCAAGGAGAACCCCTCATACCTCTCCATAGGGAAATACTTGCTGAATTAGCCACCGTGATTTTTTTCTTTGAAATTTTATTAAAAATTAATACATGTTACATTTTCAAGTGTAAATACTGAAAAATAGCCTATGGCAAAATAAAAAGGCACAGGATTAAAACCAGCTTAATTGTTTCCATGGATACATGTCTGCTATTTGGCAAAAGGTATTTTATACACTTTCTACAAGAATAAACATCATTTTAAATATATCTCTGAAGGGTGGGACCCTGTAATTTAACCATAAAGACAGAATTTGTACTCCTAAAATGTGATAATTGTAGTGATAGTTGATTGATGGGGGTTCTTTGGAGCAGAGGAACTCAAGTGCAGGAGGAGACTGCGACAGGCATCTTGACATAGAGCTCACTGTGTGACATGTCACGACAAATAGCAATCCTTGACAGCAAAGCAGTGATCAAAGTGCAGGGGCACAGACAGCACGAGAGTTTACACCAGCTCTAACCTGATCTGGGGAAGAGTGCACCAGAAACAGAACCAGAACACTGGAAATGGAGCAGTGGAACATCTTAGACAGCGTTGCTGAGCCCCAGAAAGTGGGGCTGATATATTAAAATTATTATTCCCCTCTGAAAAATAGATTTGTGGCTGCTTGTTGGTTTTGTTTGCGTGTAAGAGTTTTTAGTCCTTGTAACCCTGATGCAGTGTCTTAGTAACAGTCAGGATGTCATTGGAAACAGTCGTTGTGGCCAGGAACACAGCGTGGTGTCTGGCACAGCCCCGGGATCACCCCTGTGATCCCTGTGATCCCTGTGTGCTTCCCAGTGGCACTGGGAGAGCTGAGTGCTTCCTTGGCTCTCACTGCAGCAGCTGCCCCGGCAGCCCTGCCTGTGGCTGAGCAGCAGAACCCCGGGCACATCCCTGCCACGAGCTGTTTGTGGTGTCACCAGAGTGTCCCATCCTTGGTTACCACACTCGGCACTTCCCTGCAGGGTGCATGGCCGTGCCCTTCTTACAGTGGAACACCTCGGAGAAGGCTTCAAAGTTCTGCAACGAGCCCATCACCCTAAACAAAGAGAAGGGACTCATTTACATGGAAATTGCTGTTCTGGGCAACAGAAAGTGGTTTGGAGCCTCAGAACTTGATCACAGTCCAGAATATTGGATGCTTTAGGAAATACAGGTAATATGAGCAATGAAATGCCAGAACAGAGTGGGTTTGGTCCTGCTCTATCCCCTCTGGATTGGCAAATTCACCAGGTCAGGTCAGGTTCGTGTTCTCCAGCAGTGTCCTACAAGCCATGGGAGAAAATCTGGAAAGCACTCGAGAGTTACCTGGTGTTTTATCAGACTGTCCTTCTGTGCTGTCTTGGTGCAAGGGGGTGGATGAGGTGAGTTGTGAGTTAGTAAATGAGTAAAACCCACCTGTACTTCAGAGGGCTGTGGACGTCTGTCTTTATGGACTGACTGGCATACTCTGGTCTGTAGGAACCACACCAAACCTGGACAGGGAGATTCATGGTTAGTGGGTCAGTAAAAAGGGAATTCCTGTTGGGAACCCTCTCACAGGCTTTCCTAAGAACCATCCCAGTTTGCTATGACATCAGAGGGGTATGTTTTATAGAGAGAGAGAATAGGTGCAATTGTTTACTAATTAGCTTTTGTTTGATCAAGGTCTTGGATCAAATTCTGGTCCCCTGGGACAGGTCTGTCGGCCCTTGATTTCCCCCAGGTGTTTCCTCCAACAAAGTCCAAGGGCCTGAGCCACAACCCTCTGTGTTCTCACCTGGGCAAAGTTGAGGAAGAAAAGCTGTTTGTGGGACAGGTTCAGTCCAGGCAGCTTTGGCTCCTTCCCTTCCCGTTCCAACCACTTCAAGTAGGCCTGGAAATGATCACAGATCAACTCAGAGGAGCAACAGGAGGTGAATTTTGAATGCTGTTTTGGGAGGATTTTAGTCACCACATGATTAACCAGCATGTTTCCCTTCTGTATTTGTATAATTTTTCTCTCTCTAATACAAACAATGCAGGGAATTTTATGAAAAAGCTGTAAGCATAAACACTTTTGACTTCATGGACTCTTTCTACAGAAATTTGTATCTGAAAATAAAGTGTTAAATCTCCTCTGCTTCTCTGTAGTGATGATTTTTCTCTCTTCAGGTAACTGCTCATTAAATAGCAGATAACAACCTTGCTCAATGTTAAATCTATTACCTGTTATTGTTACACATTAATTGGCCAATTTGCTTTTTTTAAGACAAGTTAATGTGCCCTCACACTGCTTAATTCCCAACATTCTGTTTCTGCAGCCTGTCAGGGGCTGAGACAGTCCCAAAGCATGAAACAAAAGGGAGAGCTGAGGGTAAAAGAGAAATCCAACATCACAGAGCATCCATGGATTCTGTGTGCAGGCAGTTTGTGTCACCCCACATGGCTCCTGCACATCTGTGGTGGCTTTTAGAACAACCCTAATGAAGTATTTTTTTGGAATGGTGTCCCTTAGGGTTGGAATTTAGATTTCTGACAATTCAGGATGTTCTATAAACACACTTAACACCATACTCAAAACACTCAAGATAAAAGGTTTTGCTGTGACATCTGTTAGGGCTCTTTGTAGGGAAGAACATTCCCTGCTCACACCTCAGCTCCACCTTTGGGCTGCTCCTGGGTGCAAGAATGGCAGCAAGCCATGGGCACATGAGCTTCCAGGTGTACAGCTGAGGCTTTAGCTTTTGGAATAGGATAGTAACATGTTAATTGTCAATCTTTTAGCACAGAATAGGTTCCCCCATTGCTGGATGCCAGGTAAAGTTAACTCAGGGTGTTTGAGGATTACCTTATAAGCCTGTCGGACTCCTCCATTATCTGCAATATTTTCTCCTAATGTGCTTATGCCACTGACCTGTAAAATGAATCATTTATTTACTCTGTTGTCAGTAAAATCAGCAACTCTAAGAACTACAGGTCAGTCATACAACAGCCTGACACGCCTGGAGCAAAGGGAAGCTGTGACTTTGTGCTAGGACAAGAAAGGAGAGAATGAAATTAAACAAATCACAAGGGGAATAGCTGCAGATTGGAACAGAGCACACACAAATATAACATGGACAGAACTTGGGCTGCTGCTGGACAGAACATCACTGCACACAGACCCTGGGATTTCTGGGCCACACCAGTGTCCCCAGTTTATCCCAACCCTTGTGCCTTGCTCCCAGAATAGTTACCTGCAGCAGCTGGTGTTTGTGTTTGTCCCCCCAGGGATCCCCTGGTAAAGTCATTATTTGTACAAAGCCAGAGCTGTGGCCGTGGTGGCTGTGGTTGTTACTCACGTTCTGTCCCCCAGCCAGCTCCCACGTGTAGTTCCCATACTGGTGCACCATGCACAGGGACTGCTCCTTGAAATGCAGCGCTGAGAAGTTGCTCCACCAGTCCAGCATGTTCCCATCTTTGTCAAAATTCCTACCTGCAGGAAAACCCCGGGATAAAAGGAAAGTTTTGAGCAAGATTTTAAGGCTGCCACTCTTCCAGCGTAACACCTGGGATGCTGGAGCTGCACTCCTTTCCTCTTTCCTCCTTGAAATTAGATGCTCAGAAATACTTTAAACACACTTTATTCTATTTGTCACGAGGGAATGGAATTGTGGTTTCTCTTATTTCCTGATTCCCTGTTCAGTCAGCAGCCCTGACTTCAGCTATAGCTCCAAGGCCTGCTTTTATTTCCCAGTGGATTTTGCAGATACCGTGCAACAAAACCTTCCCTCACCTCTGAGGTGTCTGAGGTGCTGGTTCTGAGGGGCCACATGACAGAACTGAGGTTTTTAGAGAATTAAAAGCTGGACTTGCAGTTCTGAAGTTTGTGTTCTTGGCTCTCTGGCTAGAACAAGGCTTTTCTTTGCCCCAGAACTCAGTTTCTGAGGCTGTGTTGTGTGTTTATGTGTCATCTGCACAAACTTAATGAGCATAAAAAACTAGCTTGAAGAAAACCCATGTGGAAGAAACTCCCGGCTTGTAGAGTCAGAAATGAGCTTTTCCCCCAAATTCTTTTACATAATGTTTGAGAAACTTTAAAAAGTCAATTTATTTCAAGCATTTGTGTTGACAAACAGTCTCCTGGGATTTCAAGACCCTACTGACATTTTTTCTATGCCAAAAATATTGTTCATAGATTTCACTGTATTCAGGAGCCCATGAATCTGCTTGCTTTGTGTTTCTGAGCTTCAAAAAAAAGCTTTTTTTCCTGAGAATTGTCATTGCCTCAATTTATTTTTAACATCTGCTTATTTCTTGTGCTCTGTTTGGGAAACATTCCCTACAAAACCTTCCACAGAGTGTTCCCAGTGTGCTGCTATTGCTGCCGAGCTGGATGTGACTGTGCAGTCCCAGCTCACTTTAATTCCTGCCATGCTTTAGCTGAAAATGTGTTTCACTTTTAGCTGAAATAATAAAATTTTTTCAGTCATTTCCTCACCGTTGTCATCAAACCCGTGAGTGATCTCATGCCCAATAACCATCCCAATCCCTCCAAAGTTCAGGGCCTGGGGCTGGTGTTTGCTGAAGAAGGGGGGCTGGAGAATCCCAGCAGGAAAAACTGCAAAGACAGGGAGAAAGAGGGAAATACTGTAAGGAGGTTTTGTTTTTTGCATCCTTGGCAGACAGGTTGTTTGCTTGGTATAAGGGTCAGGAAGGAACAGAAAATATAAAATGATTAGAAACAAGCTCATGCCCCATGTGAAATTGTTTCTCTCTTGATAAATGGAAAATGACAAGTTAATAAAGGTTTAATTTAGCACATCTGCAGCTACAATATCTCCCTGCTTGAGACCCAGGCAACATTTACATTAAGCTTAGCCTAATTTGGTCCATAATGTTTGCTGCAGTGAGTCAAGAACAGAATGTTTAGGAGTTGTCCTTTGGAGACAGGCACAGTTTGTGTGTCAGAGCCATTTTATAGGGGAACTAATGGAGGTTTTATTGCTTTATTTGTGTTAAGGAGAGGTTAGAAATCATCTGCTGATACCACTTGGAGTGTAAAACACGAGCAGGAGTGATTCCTACAGACCACCAAGGGCACTTGGTGCCAGCTGAGGGGGGCAATATGAGATCTGTTCTGCCTCAGTCCCCTGGCAAATCCTTATCCAGAACCATAGGATTTGCTTTTCACTCCTTCTACACAAGCTGAAAAGCATAAATGCTTCTAGAGGAATTCAGTGGCAGTAATTCACTCTAATGAGATATCTTCTACTAAGGGAGATATTGAAATTGTATTGCAAGTAGTTAATTCAGAGACAAAACCCTTTTGGCTACACAGGTTCTATCCATACAGTTTTGTGGAGAAATGCATAAGCCAGACTGCAGTAAGACAGAGCAGTGTGGGAAATTGTTGTCTCAAGCTAGAGATATGAAAAAACAGAATTTAACTGACACACAAACTATTGTGGGTGGTTGTGCTTGAATTTTTACACAGGTATATTCATCTCCAAGCTGCTTAACTGAGTTACTTTTGTATGATTTATAAGGACAAAGCTGGAGAAGAGCCAGGTGGCTTCAGGACCTGAGTTCCCTGTCTGGAAAGCTGATTCCAATCTGTGTAAAACCACTGGGGATAAACTGGGAGCTGAGGTTGGCCACCACTAAAGCCCCCAGGAGGGCCCTGCTGTGGCTGAAGGTCCTGCTGTACCTGCAGGATGGAGGTGAGTGGAAGCTGCACAAAGGAAAATAGATTCTGGGGGAGGTCAGAGGGCTCAGTTATCAGCAATTTGGATGTTTGTGCTGTTAGCAATTACAGAAGTTCTCTGTTGTGGGTTGTTTCCACTCCTGGCCTTTGCCCTGGGAGCAGGATGCAGTTACTGTCTGGCCTAAAACCCCATGGATTTGTCCTTCTGTGGTATCAGTAGCTGAGTAGCAGATCTTCCTGGCAGTCTGGGAATTTGAATAAGCACTTCTGGAGGAATTATCAATTGTCTCTGCTGCTTGGGGTGCTCAGAATTCAGCAGAGACCCAGCAGTTTTAACCCGAGCTCCTGTATGAGGTCTGAGCTCAGGGAGCACAGGGAGCCAGGCAGGATCTGAAGGTCTCCTGTGCTAAGAATGAGGAAGGGCAGCCCAGCAGCTCTGCAGAGCTCACACAGATGATGCTCTGGGAGCAGAGGCAGTTTCTGCAGTCTGGGGTGGCTCTTAGCAGTGGAATTGCAATGCCACGTGCACAGAGCAAAGTGGAGAGCTGCTCCATGTGCTATCAGAATGTAGGAGCAGGAGCAGGAGCAGCCCAGGACACACTGGGAGCATTCTCTGGGTGCTGGCACTGGTGCTGTCCCAGGCTTCAGACCCAAGGCTGCTCAGTGACAGGGCATAAACTACACCAGCCAAGGAGGGGGAGCTGAATATTCACCCTCAAAGTGCTCGAGCTGAACAGCCTGGCAGCCTTGCCCAGAATTCCTGGATGGGCACAGGCAGGTTTGCCTCTGGATGCAGACCTGCACTGTTGTGTGGATAAAATGAGCTGGTTAAAAGTTTAAACCTACCTATCTGGTTCCTGTTGGGGGAATAGAATGCATTGACCACTGCAGCTCCAATTATCCATCTGAAAAGAAATGTTGCACACAGTTAGTCATGATGGGTTTTTTCCCCTGACCTTTTTGAATTCTAATTCTGGTCAAAAAATGCAAGGTATATAGGAAAGGATTGTAAGGATATAATCCTTTCAGGAATTATTTATATCTCTATCTCTATCTCTATCTCTATCTCTATCTCTATCTCTATCTCTATCTCTATCTCTATCTCTATACTTGTATATGTATATACACATATATGTATTCATATATATGTGTATCTATATATGTAATATATATATTGTCAGGAATGTATATATGGATATATAAAAAGAAATATAATTTCCTTGTTAGGAGAAGGAAGAACCTTGCAACAAGAAGGAAAATCCTTATAAGGAGATTATATAAGGAAAGGATTAATGTAGGAAAAAGGGTGCATTGATCACAGCTGTAAAAAATTCCTGATACCAGGAAATGCCTGGTGGCTGGTTTATGGGCAGCTTGCATCCCAAACACACAAGGGGAAAAGCATTTTTCACTTTACCTTAGAATGGCTTAATTCCTTGATTATGTCAGCATTCCCAGGTAGCCACACCACGAGTTAAACACTCCCACCATTAACCCAGACTTTAGGTTGTGTCTGTGACTCTGTCTGGAAACTCACATATCTTGGTCAACTCTCTCTCTCAGCTTTTTCAGGCTCTTTTGGGCTCCAGCTCGCAGGTTTTCCAGGATGTTTTCAAAGTACTTGTGTTCACTGAAGTTTAACTACAAACAGGGATCCAAGTACATTGGTCAGCTGAGCAGGAAGAGGAACTCCTCGTCCCACTGAATGTCCTCTAAACAATGTTTTGGTTGCCTGGTTTCACTGAATAGTTGGTTCTTTGCACCAATTAATATGTTTATTTTAATGTCCTTGAAAAGGGCAGTTGCACAGGTACAAATATTCCAGTGACAAGAAAGTAAATGCAGGTGTTTATTTTGGGGTATTTAGTGACATATCCACAAAACACTTACATTGGCGTATTCCAGGTCCAGTTTCTCATTCTGATCTTCCAAAATATAATCTGGGTAGCCAATTTGTTCTTTGATTGCCATTGCCTGGAAGAAAAGAGTTGAATGTTTCCTCTTAATTGTGGTTTTTGCTGGTGTGTTGTTGTTGGATTGTTTTTACTAAAGCTTCCATACAAAGAATAGTTAAATGTTTGGAGTTTTTTCTCAGCTTTGAAATGGTGCTGATGGTCCTGAGGTCAATTAAAAGTTGGAAATGGGTTTTTTTTTTGGGAATTGCATTGTATCCAGTTGGTGTTTTTATTGATGTGGGCTAACAAAGGATTGAAAGGAGAGGACAATATAACAGGGTAATAATGTGCTCTTCTCCTCTTGTTTGTGGAGAAACTGGAAATGGTGGTACTACAAAATTCCAAATATTTCATGTTCATAAGGGAATGCTGAAGTTCTTTGTGTTCCCTGACCTTCTCACGAGCTTTCTCCTTGGATGCCTCGTCCATCCACTGTAACTCATCCAAAGTCTCCACGAACACTTCACGGATCTTTTCTATTAAATCTCGGACCTGAAAGAGAGCCAGGGAGACACTCTTCATTCACATGCCCTATTCCCAGGCACAGCTAAGGAGGGGTTAAAGCTTCCTGCTGGAAGGTGATGTCTCCAGATTCTGTGCTCTAAACTGTGGTACTGAGCATTTAAAAGAGCATCACAAATGAGTTCTTGCACCTTCTTGACTGGTCACGAACTCTCCCAGGCAAAAACCAGGGAGCTCACACCAGAGGGAACGGGCACATTGTGGCTGTACAGGAGTATGAAGGGTAAACTACATACCATCCTCTTGCTCTCACCAGCAAAAGTCTCCCGGACATACATGGCTCCCAGCGCGTTCTCCATGTTGTTGTTGACGTAGCTGACGCACTCCCTCCAGCGCGCCTCCTCCAGCGTCGTCCCGTACAGGGCCTGCAGCACCAGAGCCCAGCGTGAGCCCTGCCCCTGCAGCTCCTCCAGACCCCCCCCAAACGAGCCCAAGGGTTCCCACTGGTGGGATTGGGCTTGTCTGAGGATTCCGTGATGTAATCACAGAATCTAGGATGGTTTGGGCTGCGAGGGAGCCTAAAGTTCATCTCTTTCCAGACCCTTGACAGGGTTATTGTGTTGGCCAGGCTGGATTTGGTGGCAGTTGTGCTCTCCTCTTGATGAAGAGGGGAAATACCTTCCTGTAGCTGGCCCGTGCGTCCTTGAAGCGCCGGCTCAAGCTGCTGACCCGGTCGATCACCAGCCGCCAGATGAGGTAGTTCTGGATGGTGCTGTGCGGGAAAGCAAAGCCGAGCTCAATCCCCTGTAAAAACCAGCACTGGCGCAGGCAAGCAGAGGGGAATCTCAATTTTGGATAGCGACAAAGAAGGAAATAATTGCTGCCAGTCCTGGGTTTCAGAGCATCTCATTTAACTGCGGAGTCATCCAGCCTGAGGACTGGGCTGTCATGTCCATTCTGGGATTAATTTCTTATTTTTCTTCCTTCTAGAATATAACAAGACCTAAGCCTGTCATGTATTTTTTTCTTCCCATTTAACCTTTTCTAAGCAAGCAGCAAGTGAGACACCTTGCACTGCATATTTGGACTTTGAAACTTCCAAAGGCATTTCCTGTATTTTACAGGGGTGTCATTTTCCCTCAGAAGTTCAGAACTAGCAAGGGCATCAAATAATTGACATTTCAGCAATCCTTCTGTGATTTTTGTCCTACCTATCCTGCAGTTTCTTTACCTGGCTGAGTACTTGGAGATAATTGCTTTCAGCTCTTGCAGATAAGGCATCCCATACACAACCACCTCCTCCTCTGGGTCCACCTGGACACTTACTGAAGACATGACACGTTGGATGAAGAAGGTCCAGTTAAATTCCTAGGCAGACAGAGAGACATTCCAATGTTGGATGATTAAATGCCTTAGTAACTGGACTTTTGACAGTCTTATGACCTCGAATGCAGCTGTTCAGTAGGACAAAGCTTTTAAAGAGATTCTGAAGACAAAATTAGGAATGGAAATGATGTTATACCTCTTTGTTGAAGCACTGATAAATTCACAAAGCCATTTCCAACTGGCATGGAATTGAGAGGCTTGAAGTATGAGACTGCTCATGAAACACTTACATTCAATGCAAACTTTTCCTGCAGCTCTGCTAAGGTCATTTTGTTGTACAACAAAGTCACGTCGTGCCTTTCCTCGGCTGGGGTCGTGGCCTGAAGACATTCACAAGGTTATTACTGGACTCAACTGAGAGAAATATCAATGGCTGAAAGCACATGCAAGTGCACACACATATATTCAAATAATGCACAAATAAACCCATTTGTTTGGGAAAAGGAAAATCATTTGGTTATGCCCAGTGCTGCTTCCAAAAATTCAGTACAGGAACCTGGGTCCCCCTGTTCACTAATGTTTCAGGGATATGTTGAGCCAAGTGGCTCCTTCTGTTGTCTTTAGAATGGAGGCCTCCTCTGGGGGATTTTTAGGGTGCTCTAGGTTATTAAGGATGCAAGGGATCCTGCCTTGGTGTTACCCCAGTGCATGGTTAGCAGAAGGTGAATGATCCCACTTTAGAAGAGTTCCAAATAGAAATAAGGCTGGGACTGCAGCAGCACAACAGCAGGCAGATTAGAGACACAGAGGCTCTCATTTTTGGGCTGCCCATGACACAAAAATCTTCTTCCCCTGCTTTTTTCTGTGCCGTGGGTTTGCTGCTGCATTGAGAACTGCAGCACAAACCAGCAAGTGACTCTTCCCCCTCACCCCTTGTCCCCCACAGCTTCCTGAGGAGTTCTTGATCTCTCTACTCACATTTGCAATCTCTGTTTCAAACTCCATGACCTTTGCCATTTCCTCTTGGACAAAGGAATCATTTTTGGACACGTTCTTGTCTTCCCGGATCATTTTGGCGATGGTGATCATGAACTGCAGATAAGCTTCTCTCACCTGCACTCGGACACAGAATGTGTAGGAAAAGTTTGCTGTCCACCATTTCATAGAATCCAAGAATGGCTGGGGTTGGAAGGACCTTAAACCCCTTCCAGTGCCATCCCCTGCCATGGGCAGGGACACCTTCCACTATCCCAGGTTGCCCTGGGATAGGCATTCCCAGGTTTCTGTGTCCCAGGGCACCACAGGAAATGCTTGGGTTGCTCAACTGCTTTGGAAATTTGCTTCAAGACTTCTAAAGCTTCTAAGACTTCTATATATAGAGATTTCATATATATTTGTATAAAATCAAGGAATCTCAGAATGGTTTAGGCTGGAAAGGAGCTTAAAGCTCATCCAGGTTCACCCCTGCCATGGGCAGGGACATCTTCCACTATCCCAGGTGGTTCCAAGGGTGTCCTTGGACACTTCCAGGGATGGGGCAACCACAGCTGCTCTGGGCAACCTCTCACCACTCCCACGTGGAAGAATTTCTAACCCTTCTAACCCCTCTAACCCTTCCCTCTTTCAGTTTGAACCCATTCTCCCTTGTCCTGTAAACCCACTCCCCAGCCCTTGTAAACAGTCTCTCTTCACTCTTTCTGTAGTTCATCTTCATGTTTCTCATTCAGCAAAGCATTTTCTTTGTCATTAATACCCTACAGGGCCCTTGCCAGCCTCAAAACACACTTTCTGCTTCTCTGTGCCATCCAACCCTGGCGTTCTGAGTTAGAATTACTGCTTGGGCAAAGGGGAGGCTCTGTGCTTTGTGTTACACTCTGGGAACAATGATCCAAAATTCCAGGGTGAACAGGGAAGGTCTGAGTTCTCTGAAAGTAATACCATAA
Source organism: Polioptila caerulea (assembly GCA_013397295.1). NCBI lineage: Eukaryota > Metazoa > Chordata > Aves > Passeriformes > Certhiidae > Polioptila > Polioptila caerulea. The sequence continues at coordinate 100,166 of VYXF01006338.1, read as the reverse complement.
ATCTTCTCAGGTCTGGTTTTAGTGTCTGAAAGAAAAGCTCTGTTTCAGACAGTTCCCAATGACACCTTTGCTTTATTCCTGATGGGAGACTCTGACTGCTTTATGCCTCAGAATGGGCCTTGAAAAGACATTTGGCTGCTGAGGGAGTGCTGATCCCTGCTTCAGGAAAACTTGATGCTACCTGTTCTTCTCAGGTACTTTTCTTCCTCTGCAGACCCTGGAAGCCAGATAAACACAGTGACTGCTGAAATTGAGTCTGGGCACTTACAGATGATGATTTGTGGTTTTAGGCTGAATGCTGAGCCTTAATCAGGCCAGACTCCCCCAGGCCTCAGGAGGAGTTTTGCCAAAAGATGCTGGACTAAGCACAGGGGGAGTTTGGGTCATCAGAGTTGGGCTCATTGTCTGGGGGCAGCGAGCTGGTAAATACAAATAAAAAGAGGTTGTGTCTCCTCCTTGGTCATTAGGATTAAAAGCACAGCCTCAGCCCCCCTGCTTTGTGCTTCAAATTAAAGCTGTATTGAGCAGAACTGGTTTTCTTTCGCTAATTTAGGATTGTCTTTGCACTGTACCTGATTTCCTACCTCCTCCAAGTCAATCTATGTCTGACCTTTGTGCCCCAATGCATAAATATCCTTCTTTTCTGCTATGAGTGCTGCTGTGGAGGTGACACTTGCAGGGATGATTCCTGGGTCAGCAGCTCTCCACATTTCCCAGCTTCCAGGGGATTGTTTTGTCCAAGGAGCTGGCAGCTCCTAAAGGTGCCCAGAAGGTGTGGGGACAATCCCCTATAAACCTCACAGGGCGATATTTTTGCTATATTCTATATAAAGTGTAGTCAAATACACTGAAGTGAGAAGAAAACTCTTCCCACTGATGTTTTCATCTGCCTTTACAGCCACGAGACAAAAGAGTCTCAAATGCTGATTGTTGTCCCTCTGTATTCCCTTCCATTCTTGTTAGGAAAATTGGTTTGATGTTGGGCTGCAAATACTCTTTGTTAGCAAGGCATAATTGAGGAAAGTAAAATGTACTAAAGCAGTATTTTCATCTTGGAAACAGACAAATTGTCTGGCTGTGTTTGCAACAGCTTTCTGTGTATTTACAGAAACTGTTTTTGCAGAATCAGTGTTTTTGCCCTGAGCATTGGCAGAGGAAAGCAACTAGAAAATAATCTCTGACAATTTCATGTAATTTTGGGGGAAGGGGAGAGTAAGTGGCAGCAGATTCTTACTTGCTGAGCATCAGGACATTCAGAGGAAGAGACAAGCAAATCCCCTGCACTGAAAATGTGAAGCTGTCCTTCAAATTGAGAGATTGCCTAAGCTACAGAACACGATTTTATTTTCCCATAACCTTCTTCATGAATTGGCCAGTTCTGGGGAGGCTTGATACTTATTCAGTTGTTCAGTCCTTTTGTAAACTTTACAAAATACTGGCTTAATTAGAAAAAAAATGTAGCAATGAATGTCACAGTCTAATTCTGGTTTTTGCATAGCGTGGAAATTAATGTCTTGGGGTTTTTGAAAGCACAGGGAGAAGGGATAAAGTTGTTTTAGTGGCACAGAGTAAACCAGTACAAGGGATACTTACTCTTTGATAGTTGCCCCCATTAAAGTAGTAGTCCCTGGATGGCATTCCCAAACTTGGCTGGTCAATCTGAAGGAAAATGCATTTCTCTGGTTAGTGGTGAGCAGGAACTGGGGTTGTCCAAAGGAATCCTTGAAAGGCAGCAGGAAATGCTGTGTGTGCCCCCCTGTCAGGGCTGGAATGGCACCACTGCCAAAGAGCCAGAGAACTTGGGCTCTGCTGCATCTGGGGTGAGCTGGAAGGTACAGCTCTTATCTCTGGGCTCCCAAGGAGGGACAGGGTGGATCTTGGTGTGGGTTATAAAGCCCATCAGTAATCGTGGAGATCCAAGAACAATTTTCAGTAACTTTTCTATGTTGCTTAACTTTAGGGCTGGACTTCTTGCACAACCATTCATGAAAAACTCTGAAATACTCTTTATATATTTTAAACCAATGGTTTCCTACTATATATTAAACCTCATCATCATTTTTGTAAGTCACAAGAATTTGCCGCCCTTAAATGCCATAAATCAGCAAAGTTCCCTTGATTCTTATTTCTTTTGCTGAAACAAAAATTATGCTGCCATAAAACATTTCTCAATATGTCTTTGAGGCAGATCTGATACTCGGGGTACAGAACTGTTGCCTACATTTTACCACGATTGTTCTATGGGGAGCTCATCTGTCTGCAGGGTAAATCATTATCCATTATGATTCTGGCATATAAATAACTCCCTGTAATTTTTTTCTTACATAAATGATGTGTCTGCTGGAATCCCGGTCATCATTCCACACGAACATGTCAATGAGGACACGTTTGTTAAACCTGGAGTTCATTATGGAAAGGTTTTCCTCCATGCTCCAGCTTGGCTCTGGGAGATCAAAGGGAAAAATAGACTTAATTTGTAAATCTGTGTCAGACTCATTGAAGTTGTACAGTTCCCAAGCTGGCTGCTGAAATTTTGGAGATCTATTTAAATGGATCAATGAGTGTTAAATGTGTGATACCCTGACTCTTGTTTGGGAAGAGAAATTTAAGAGAAAAAGGATTTAATTTGGTGACAGTGGCCTCCCTGATTGAGTAAATAATTCTGAGTGAACCCTTCCAGGCCCAGCATTACCTTTGGTCTTACTCCAGTCTGCAGAAGCCACTGGCCAATCTCCAACCATCCTCAAGGCCTCCAGCAGGGGCAGGGAATCTCGTTGCTCTATAAGACCTGAGGGAGGAAAGACAAATTCTGTATTGTTTTCATACAAAAATAAAATTAGGAGAAATAGGTAATGGGCCTAACATCTTAAATTTGCAACTGAATGTGTCATGGTAAAAAAACCCCAGAGATATCATGAAAGCATTCTATATTAGTCTTCAGAAAAGGAATGAAAACACTTCTGTGCTCCAGTGCTGATTTGGACAGGATTGGTTTGGGAAAGATGAGCTGGGACAGGTTTGTGCCTTCTGAAGGAAAGGCTTTATATCCACACCAGGGCTGAGTACCCAACACCCATCCTTTCCACATCCCAAATGGGTTTATTGAGGTTTAATGAAATACCAAGGCATCCTCATCCATCTGAAGATGGATTTTCCAGGCACGGCCACATGGATTAGACAGAGGTTGACTGGATTTTGCTTAACAGGACTTTGGTTTTTCCATACACCTGGTTTTGAACAGGGGACTCAATGAAACAAGGAGATACTTACTCTCATTCATGCAGGATTTATAGAGGATTTTAGCTTTCTGAAATGCTTCTCTGTCCCCTTGATCTGAAGTCTCCAGCACACCTGGGGAAGGAACCATTGCCATGAGATTTTTGCCCTGGAGAGCTTTGATCATTTTACAGAAATCCCCGAGCATTCAGGGCTGTGCAAAGCACTTGTAGGCTGCAATTACTGTCAAACTAGAGAGCTCTTCATGCTATTAATGAAAGAAGTGTCAGGAGGAAGGACCTGCAGACAGCTTGTCCTGCTCCTTTTGGAGTTAGAACCCAATCACCTCTGGCTAATTTTTAGTGGGAACAGGACGTTCCCACAAAATGGGTGTAGTAAGAGATGTAGAGATTAAAGGACCAGAGAGAAAAAAATCCCAATCAACACTTGTCTGCAAGTTTATTTCTCTGTCTGACGTGCAGTCAGGCACCTCTGAAATGAACCCGGGTGCCTGGGGATGGAGCAGCCTGGTCCCTACCTTTCAGGATGATCTCCAGCTCGTCCCTCAGGATGTCAAAGATGCTGTATCTGGAGCTGGTCTCGGGGATCACGTGCCGGTTCAGCCACCCCCCGCAGGCGTACTGGTAGAAATCCTTGCACGGGTCAGCTGTGGGGTCCATGTTCTGGATTATTCTGGCAGCTGGGCAGCAAAATTGGAGAGCTGAATTCTACAGACTGCCCAGGAATCTCTGGGAGTTCTGAACACTCTCAAGGAGCTGCTTGACAAGACTCATTCCTACATATTATGACTTGAGGAATCCTGTTTTCTGCTTAAAAGTGGATCTGAATGGCAGAAGAGTTGTCCCAGAGCACGAGGCCTTGCAGGGAAGAGTGCCCAGAGCTCCCCTGGGCTCCAGTTTAGGCTCTGCCCAAGAAACCAGTGCTTCCAGGGGGCTTTGGGGAACACCTGTGCTGGAGTCTTACCTCTCTTGAGGTAGAAAATAAGAAGGCAAATACCCCATGAGAGAGAACATTCAGTCTAAAGGGAATTTCATCATGCTAATGGATACAGGTTGTGTCGGTCAGTCCGTGGCCTTGTGGCTCAGAGCCAGAGCCTTTGGCCACACTGGCAATTTTCCTGTGCTACTTAGGAATGGTATTCCTTACCCAAGGGGAAATCTCATTCCTTTTCATCTACTGCAGCCTTAAACTCTGAATTTTCTCTTATTCAGGTTCAGTGACAACACACAAAGCCTCCCCTCTGCAGCAGTGATTCAGTTACCTGCTGTCACACAGCCAGGGGTGGTACAGATGTTGCCCGAGTTGGTGCCGTAGTGGGAGCCTGCAGGGAGAGGAGAGGAGAGCAGATGGAATTACTTGTTTTGGAAAGAACTTGTTCCCAAAGTCACTCCCCAGAGCCCAATCTCAGTGACAGCTCTGCTTGGTTTGAGAGCAGGCGAGTGAATGTTGGTGCCAGTCAAAGACATCAGATGACAACCGTGAAGAAATCTGGGATTTTGGAGGAAAATTTCTTGGCAGCAGCATTACAACAGTCTTGACAGTGAGTTTTATCTCTCCTGGAAGGAGAATTAGGCCATCTTTTCTACCTGCTAACTGCCTCCACAGTCTACTCTGAAAGAATGGGATCCTTTTTTAGACAATCTATTAGGATGCTCTGAGCATTTCAAAGCCACTGAGACTGAAATGTTTAAACAGGGAGCAAAAAGCCCAGAGCTGGGTTAGTGCTGCCACACTGCTTTGAGTCACCAGGATCAAATTCAGGAAAAGAAATTGCTTTTATTTCTCCAGGTATTTGTGTGCTGGGGAGGGGCAGCCTGTCACAGACTTGTTTGGCCACAGTTTCAGGAGCCCTTTAAGGCTGGTCCTTGATGCTCATCTGAGAGGTTGTCCCTAATCTGGAATTTTCAGGGCTGATGGAATAGGACAGGCATAAGGAGGTTTTGGACCTGTGTTCAAATTTGTTCTGCCTTGAGTTAAGCATGGAAAAGGCCACTGAAGTCCTGCTCTTGGCTCTTCATTTTCTATTTTTGGGTGCTTATTCTTGGTTTGTGAAGTTCTCCCAGCACAGCAGACCCCCAGGAAGCCAGGGGGGTTCAGCACATCATTTCTGGTGCTGAGTCCAAGTGAGTGTGCTCGTGGTGCTGATCCCTCCCTGTGCTGGTCCCTGCAGAGCTGCAGCAGGAGGGATCTGAGCCCCCAGCCCGAGGGCCTTGGCCCTGGCAGAAGGAAATTCACTTTGCTGGTTTAATTTCCCATTTGTGGAACCTGATGTCTTGGTTCACTACCCACTTATATCAAATAGGCAACCACGTGGTTCCACTCTGAATGACAAAATCTTGGTATTTTCCAGCAGATTTGGCCATTTTTGAGCTTTGTTTTTGATCCTCGTTTACAGAGAATTACTAAAAAAAAAAAAATCACTTTCAATGCAAGGAAGTGCTTTACATGGGAGCAAACAAGATTACAGTAATTCAGAGAGAAATAAAACAGTGGGGGAGAAAAGAGGGCTTTGAAGTTCATCAGTGGAAGCGACATAAAAAGCCCCCACTGTGCTGGGGAATGTTCAGGGTTCAGCTGAGCGTGGCGTGCTGGGTGGGAGCACATCTGCATGAGAAAAACTCCGTGTCCTGCCCTGGCTGGTGTCTGGCAACCTGCACAGGGGAGGAGCAAAATATGAAGCTTCACAGAGATACTTCTCTTTTTCTTCTTCTTTCTTTCTTTTTTTTTTTTTTTGGTGATTGTTTCAGCATTTGTTGGGATATTTCTGTGTGCTGGATGAAGCTAAGCCCAATTTTTGGGGTTTCTTAAACTCCCTCATAATTAAACAATTGGCAAAATCAAACCTAAAAGGGCAGGATATCTCCAAGGGGAAAATGGAATATGTGGAGGTAAAGAAATGAGCAGTTCAAGGGCAAAAGGAAAGGAGCAATAGCAAAGAGCAAGATGAGGAAGAAATAATTGCACTACAAGAATTTGGTGTAACTCTCATTTTTTCCCAGGGACTGGATAGGACTGAAATAGATACCTTTTTCATGTATTTATTTATTTATTTAAAAATCAAAGCTTCTTTCTTTACTATAACCTGACAATGTCTGATTTCAATTTCTGGAACCAACTGCTTTGAATGAGGCTTGGACTGCCCTGCCTTCCCCAGGCCCTCGTGATTGTGGAGCTGGAACTGAGCAGGATGAGCAGGGGAGCCAGAGCTGGCTTTGGAATTCGAGGGCAAACTCAGGGCTCTGAAAGTCTGCCCCAAAACCAGATCATGGGAAACGGGTGGAGAAGAGATCTCAGTTTACCTTGAAAAATGTCTCCTTTGTTTCTCTATCAATTCTGTTCTTTTATTCCTCAGTACCTTTCCTGCCACAGGCTCTGGGTGTGACCAGCTCTGCCCTCTTTGGCTTTTCAGTCTCAGATCTTTGCTCACTCGACTGGAGCTTTGTCACCTGCACCTTCTAAAAACTAGAAATGAACTTAAGATGCGTCTTCTGAATTCTCAACAACTCTGCCTTTGTTATCTCAATCACTTTTCTAGAGCAGCAGCCCAAGTTTTCAGTAGAAACACTGGGATTTTTTTCTTTTCCTCCCTGGTTAAGCACTGCTGGCAGGTTGAGTTACAGTGATAGAGAGGCTCCTGCTTTGACATCCCTTTCAGTCTGGAACAGCAGCAGCAGGGAATTGATCGGGGAAGAGAAGCTTTAATGGAGATAAATGAAATGACCTGAGCTGTGGGACTGTTCCAAATGGAAGAAAATGAGGGAAATGAAGCACTCCAGATGCTACTTCAGAGGTGAACTGCTCACCTGAGTGATGGCAGAGCTGGGACGTGCTCCAGAGCCCCTGGGGTCACTGTGGAGTATTTTACTGTCTTAATTTGACCTCACAAGGAGCCACTGAGCCCTGTCACGTTCCCTGGCCAGCAGCAGGAGCCAGGAATGGCCTGGGGGATCTCCGGATGGCTGCAGACCCCTTCAGCAGCTCACCTTTGGAATGATGGTGCTTTTCAAAGCCAAGTTGCTTTTCCAGAGCTTTATTGCAGCTCCTTTTTTAGAGAACAAAAGCCAAGCCAAGCCTTCTGCAGGGCTCTGGAGGACACAGCTTGTGTTTAGTGTCTCCCCCACTGCGCGTTTGGAGGAGCACAGATGGCTGTGGATGGCACACATGGAGACAATTAGAACCACAGTTGTCACCAGGAGCTCACGTGGGAGCTTTTACCTCCCAGCACCTTCCCTTTTCTCAGATCTCCTCTGCAGAAGTGCTGTTGGCACTGCAAGCTGCCCCTGTGGCTGCTAAAACAGAAATTTGCCTGCAACAAACAACAGAATTGCCAAATTCGTGTTTTCTTCGTCAGAGAGGGCTGCCTGTGCCAGGTGTCAGTGTCTTCAGGAGGAGTGCAGAGCACAAGAGTTTGGTTTTATTCCACCTTTCTTAAGATTTCTTACCTATAATAACAGTTGAGCTAGAATTTTGTGGGAGAATCAGTAAATTGTGTGTTTATCTCACTGTTTTGCAGCCCTGCATGGCCTGTCACTCCCCATTACTGCTCTGCATTCATGGAGCTCCGTCTGATTATGGCTGAGGAGAATCTTGCCACCCAAATGTCATCATGACTTGTGTGTTAGCAGCCACTTCTAGAAATCCTGCATCTGCCCTGAATAGCTGGCTCGTTAGTGAAGGTTCCTGACGTCAAGGGACATTTGGGCACTGGGAAAGGAGAGGAGCCAGAGCTCAGCCACAACCTTGTCTCAGTTTTTAGTTTAGACACTGCTCCTGCTCAGCAGGCTCGTGTGAATCTAAGTGCACAACCATCACATTCAGTACAGGAAATACAGGAGAAAAACGTGGATTTAAAAAAAAAATTCCCCCCCAGAACAAAGTGCTGCTGCTTGGTTTGTGTTTCTGTTTGTTTGGAGCCTGCCTAAGGAGAGGGCAGAGGGCTGTGACCTTGGGCTCCCTAACAGCCAGCAGTGACAACGTGTGGGGATGCAGACACAAAAATATCAGAGAATCTTCCTCCTGAGAAGGCAGCTTGGGAGGCAGAAAGTCAATGAGAAAAGCAGAGTGACAGGAGCAGCAGTTAGGTGAGGCTGGCAGTTGTTTGGAGCTAAGCTGCTGGAGGAGCTGCTGAGTGATTTGATGTGGCAGCTACAGAGAGGCTTGAGATGTTCCTCAGGCTGTGACCTCTGCAGCAGGGGATGAGGTTTGGAGTTCAGTAAATACTGAGAGGGAGCTGTGAGGGAAGGATTGAGGGCATGGTGTGCTCAGATCCAAACCCAGTCCTGCTTCCCTTGCTAGGATCACCCAAATATTACTTCATTCTTCCTATGTTTTCTTTCAGCTTATGTAGATGAGGGTGTTTTTTGGGTCTGAAAACTTCCTGGATGTCAAAAAATCCCCAAACTGTGTCCAGAACTCTGTAACTGCACTGCTGTGAGAGCTTGAGTGTTTTTGCTGGCTGGGAATGGAGATAAAAATCCCAGTCAGCATTAACAGAACTCCAGGAATTATTGCTGTGCCCACAGGCCTATTTTATGCACCACAGTGTTCTTCTGCAAGATATATACCAGAAAAATATTCTCCCTGAACCACAAAGCCTAAACATGCCTTTATAAATTAAAAAAAAAAAAGTGAATGTAAAGCAGGACAAACAATCCTTTAATTTTCTAATTTAATTTCTAATTACAAGCTAAACAAAATTATTTTTGGAAGCCTGGGTAGTGTCATTCTGATCAAGGATGTTTCAAGGTGAAGTGAGAATCTGCTCTTAGTGAACAATTCAGTGTCCCATACACATCCCAAAATTAACCCTTCAGTGAAATCTGCAGCAGAAGAATCCCAGGATAACACTGTTGGTTGTATCACACGAGTGGTGCTCATTGTTTTCTTCCTGTTCTGTGGGATTTATGTGGCACAGCTTTGAGCCAGAGGGGCTTTTCCCTTGGGGACCCTGAGACTTGAAGCTTTGGCTGAGCATTGGGAACGGGCTGAAGTGTGACAGCAAAGCACAGCCAAGGGGGGCATTGGGACAAAACTTTTCAAGACAAAAAAAAAGATGTTTCTGCTGCAGGAAGAGTCTGAAGAGCTCTTACTGTCTCAGTTCTAGACCCAGGAGTGCATGCTGGCACTGCTCTGTGAGGATGAAGCTCCTGCTGCTCATTTCCCACCTGGAATCTCATTTCCCTCCTGGAATTACCTAAAGCTCGAGGCTGCTCCCGCTGTGAGCTGAGGTGGGCACAGAGGCACAAAGTGGCTCCAGGGCAGAGCTGAACACACCTGCAGGGGTGTGAGGAGCACAGGGCAGGCAGGACATCAGCCCTGCACTCGGGGCTCAGCCTGGAGAACACCTCAGTTTTATTTATTTTTATTTAAGTTTAATTGCAGATATGAACCTGCAAAAATATTTAGGTTTTAGATCTGTTTTCTCACAGATAAGCCTTCCTTAAACACACATAGTGAGCAGTCCCTGCCTCTGGATTTGGATGAGACCAGAACTTGGGCAGATATTAATGATATCTGAATTCTGGATTGTCTGGAAACAGCAAATGATGTAGGGCAGACTTCTCAAATCCTTAATGCATGCAGGCAGCAAAACCCTGCCTAGCTCAATGTTTGGTACAGGAACTCCTCCTCCAGCACCTGGCTCTGGGGAATTTCTTTCCTCTCGTCTCCGGAGCTAATAGAATAAACTTTCTGATGAACTTTATGAATACCAAATACTCAGATTTTGCCTGGCGTTCGACTGCTGGTAGTAAAAGGAGTGAACAGTAACAAGGCTTTTTTCATGAATTATTGCTCAGGACTGTGCAGGGTTTCACTCACAAGTGCTGAAAATGCAGCTCCCTGCAGCAGGGGAGGCAGAGACAGTGTGAGGAGGCAGCAAAGCCTTGCTCCAGTTTTGCTGTTCCCACTTTAATTTCGTTCTCCAGTGTTTTAACAAAGCTCCCAGTCCAAGAGACTTTAATGGAAGTGACAAACACGAGGCAGAGCTGCTCCCGAGCATTTGATGCTTCACAGGGTTTTCAAGTGGGACTTTGCACTTGCTGTGCCAGTGGGAAAACTTTGGTTTTACCAAGTGTGCTCTGCAGTTAAAATATTTAGGCAAAACACTTCAAAATAACATGGCTCAATGTCAGGTTTCTGGCAAGATATTTGCATTCGAGTCACTGAAGCAAATCACACTTAGAGATCCAACTGCCTGATGGAATATTTTAAAAGTCTCCTTTTCCTCAGCAGCTAGTGGCTTTTTTTTTTTTTTTTTAAGCTTTCACATTGTAATAAGCAATTTCCCCTTCAGGGAGATTGTTTTTAGAAGTGTTTTAAAGCAGCTGTTGCTTCAAAAACCCTGACAATAATGAATCTTGGCTTGTGCTTGGATAAAATAAGGAAATGTCAGTCCCCACACACAGACACACACCTTCCCTCCAAAACAGCGCATCAGCTTTGTCAAAACAGCTCTGAATTCAACAAATTGCATGGAATTAAATAAAAGCATAAAATCTTACAGAGCATAATTCAAAATTTAAGTAAATGCAAGCAATCTCTGCGTACAAGCTGGGAGCAAGGCAGAGAGAGCCCAGTCCCTCACAGAGGTGACCTCATGGTCTTCCCATATTTTTGTTTTCATTTAGCTCTATGGAAAAAAAAGGACTTTTTCTGCTGTTTGCAGAGGGAAGGGGAGGATTTTTCCCAGGTTCTTACCTCTGCTGCTGGCATAGAGGATCACCAGGGCGACGGCAGCACAGGTCATGAGGAGCAGCAGGACAGCCAGTCCGATGGCCACAAAGCTCCAGGGCTTCTTCCCGGCTTTGGTCGATTTTTCCACAATATCCATTTGACTTTCTGATTTCCCCATTATTGTAACTCTAAATCGGGGAGGGCGAGAAAGGGTTAACAGCACGGCTACATCAGGATAGGGAGAAGAATGCACGAGAAAAAAAAAAAAAGAAGCGGAATAAAAGCAAAGAGAGAAAGAAAACTTCCAAATTATTACATGTATTTGTCCATTTGATTGTCCACAGATTTGCCAACCTCATTCTCCATCTCCTGTGCCTGCGTGTTTGCTCTCGGGGGCGGCTGTGCTGCCCCAGGCTCTCCGTGGTGCAGTGTCAGAACTTCAGGAGCCTCTTTGGGAAGTGTGGAAAAGTCTCATGACCAGCTTGGGCAACTCCTTTCTCCCAGGCAGAGGAGGGGGGCAAACTGCCGCCTTCCCTGCCCACTTCCCAAGTATTCGGGCTGCCGTGAGGAGTCCCCTCGGCGGCGCTGGGCAGATCTGCAGGGCTCTGTCAGCAGCCAGGGAATCCGAGCTGGGATCCTTCCAGGTGCGAGCGCCCTGGAGCGGCTCCGTGGAACAGCGGGCGGCTCCGGGGACACGGGGCAGCTCCGGGGGCTGCGGGAGGCTGCGGCTCTGCGAGGCTTCTGCGAGCCATGCTCAGGGTGGGGAGCTCAGCCCCGAGCCCTTCCCAGCTCCGGGNCCGGCTTTTCGGCCGCGCCGCTGCGGCTTCTCCCGATCCCTCCGGCTCCCGGGATTCCGTAATCCCCGGAATACCCCCCGGTTATGGGGCTCGCAGCGGAGCTGGGATCCTGCCGAAGCTCTCCGGCTTCCCAGAGCGCCCGCGGCTTTGGGGTGGGACGAACGGGAGAAGTGTGTGCAAACAGGCTGATTTATGGGTTGTTGCAGGCAATGCGCACAATTCCTTCATGGAAATCTGGCTGCGAACAGCTGGGAAAGGCAGTCAAACCCAGGGCAGGGTCGTGTGGTTTCCCTCGGGTTTTGTTTTACCCTGCTCCAGAGCGGAGGCCGGGAGGAGGCAGAGGCTGGGGCTGGGTTTGCCCCCGGCCTGGGGGAGCTCGCCTCAAGAGTTCAGGCCGGAGAAATGCTCAGGTTGTGCCTCTGCACTCCAAGTTTTGTGTGAGTTCAGGAGGAGGTGCTGGGGGCAGAGCAGGGATTCCTTTGTGGCTGTTTGCTGGCAATGGACACGCAGTGTTCCAAGAGTGGGGAACAATGAACACCAGTTCCTTCTGCCAGGAGCCCAAGTCTCCTCTCCCCGGCAGCATTCTGCCTCAAAATCCCTGGGAGAATTTCCCTGTTATTTTTCTCTCCAGAGCCACGTTAACTCAGGCTCCTGGCAAGAGTGGAGGCAGCAATCCTCACCCCACCAGCTGAGGAGGAGTAGGGGAGCACAGGGGTGTGAAGCGCACACGGGCTCGGGCGGATCCTGGGTGTCCATATGGGAAACAGAGCTGCAGAAGGCAGGGTCACTTCTAAGGACAAAGCTGTACATTTAATTAGGATTTAAATGATCTCTCCTTTCTGTTTGCAGAAATTTCTACAGCTAACAAAGATTATTTTCCTGTGTTTATGGGAATCTTCCTTGTGGTTGGGCAGTTTGGCTTCACTATGTATCTGGATCTGAGTAGGATCTACCAGGTTGACACCCATAAAACTGCAAGACAGCTGCCTCACAGGACTTAATGTGGCAATTTTTGTAGGTTTAATGTAGTTATTTTTGTAGATTTAATGTGGTTATCCTTGTAGAATTAATTAGTTATTCTCATAGATCAAATGAATTTATTCTTACACCATGGCTATAAGACACTGCAGGGTTTTATTTTGCCCATTTTGGAAGCGGATAATCAAGACAACAAAAACCTAAGAGCTTTATTCCTTCTGCTGTACTAAGTGAAAAAACCCCAAAACTCAAACAAACAACCCAAAGAAACTCAAGACACCCCTTATTTTCTGTGAGAGGAGCACCAGCAACTGTAAAGGACATATTTGCAGAATCATTAATTTTGATTGTCTTGAGCAGCTTTGAGTGGTCACCGGAATGGAGCAATCCATCATCCTGACAGTGCAGCAAGGTCCCCGTTCTGGTCCCAGCTTCAAAGGGGACAGACCTGCTTTGATTTCTGACAGTCTCACTCTCACCTTGGAGCCTCTGTGGCAAAGGCAACTCGATGCTTTGAAATGGAACGGGGTTGCTTCGTTATTTATTTCCCCCTAAATTTCACATTCAATTAAATTATTCATCATTTTATCGCTGCCTGCAGAAATTCTCATCTGCTGGTCCACTCCACCATCCATTAGCCCCTTATTTTACAAAAGAGCTTCTAAAGCTTAATCCCTCTTTGCAATCCTGGGAAGGTGAGCACTGGTCTGGGGATTTCTTCTTCCCAAATTGAGGAACACTGGGGGTTTTCAGCTCTTGGAAAACATCCTCTCTCCCCAAAGCAATGTAGATGCAAAACATATGAAGCAATGAGGCATTTGCTGTTTGGGTTGGGCCACTTGGAATGGATTTTTCCCTTTTTGCTTACTTTGTAACTTTACAGAGGAGGTTCTCCCGTTACTGGAATGTGGAAGTGTAAAGAGCTGGCAGTGGCAGGGTTACAGCTCGAAAAAAGCCTCAGATCAGGGATTTTTACCCTTGGATCCTGCAGGGATGGGGCTTGAGCAGCCAAGCTGGGTGACTGCCTCTTTGTGGGATGTGTTTACTGGGAACTCAGAGATCCCACATAAGAATATTTATGCAAAAGGTGCTTCCTCAGGCACAAGGCATCCCAAACTGCACAGAACTACAGAACACAGAGAGGGAGCAGCTCTGGGGTTTTATGCAGTGCTTTTCTTCTCAGGAAAAATTCTCAAGTCTGGGGGGAATTAAGGTCAGAAATTCCAGCCCTGGACAGCAAATATTTGAGCTGCTGCCTCACTTGTCTGGGAGACAGCACTTGAATATTTCTGTCTTCATATTTTCCCTGGTGGATCTGGAATAACCATGGCTATACCTGGGACACTGAGCTGGGATGAGACTATTCAAGGGTTTTTTTACCTTGCTCAGAAGTTTGGCTGCTGTGTCAGAGTTGCCACAATGTCAAGTTGACCTTCAACTCCTCCTTTAGAAGGAATTGATTCTGAAGTTAGAAATTGTCAGGAGTTGTGCATTTTTTTTTTCCCTCTGCCTAGGTTTGTTTTGCCACTGGTGATGTGAACCTCAAAAACTTTGTGTTTATGAGAATACATGAGAATGTATAACTTAAAATTATATATGTATCCCCCTGATATTATTATATGAGAATATATCACCTACTTTAGTTGCCTGTCTGATTTTTGCAGAGTTTTTAGTCTGAATATTGATGTGATTGGATGCTCTGGGTCACCTGAATAGACAACCCCATGGCTGCTGCTCCCTGTATGCTCCTGGAAATCCAGGGAGTGGATGTGCAGTAGGGCAGTGAATTCCCAGCTGGAGCTCTGGGGTTCTCCTGCAGGAATTTTACAGCTCCACCAAATGTAAAAACAACCCCATGTCGTACAAGCTTCCGAGCCAAGCAGGACGTGGCAGCATCTTTAGTGTGATTTGTCTTAAGAGTTGTTTCCATGGAAACAAGGTCTCATCTCTATCTGGTGCATCCTTAGAGAAATCCATAGGGAGATGTGAGGGAAATGCTCCTACCTCTGGGTGTCAGGGTTTGTAGTTTGCCCTGAAATCTTTGCCTATGCAAAAAAAAACAGAATTGGTTTGAGGCAGTCCTGTGCCAGTGGAAGTGCAATTCCAGACCTGGAATCACTTGTGTGTGAACTGCAGGTTAGAAATGATCAGCTCCTCTATGTGAGGGGCAGAAGTGTGGGGAGCAGCTCCAAAACTCCTCCAAGACTGCTTAAAATCTCTCTTATTATTTACTTTTTTGGTTTTAGTACAATAAAGAACCATGAATCTGGAAAGAGAGCTGTTACCTGTTGTCATCTGAATTTCAATGTTCAGGTTACACAGATCTATTTCTGCTGTGTGTATAAATTAATCTAAACAGGAAAACTGACCTGAACTAAGATTTATAATGCATGTGTAAAATGGTCAGTTTAGTAACCAGAACAGTGTCCATTATTCCAGTCAAAATGTCAGCACATGAGATCAGTATACACTTTCAACTTACATACAGAAGAGAATCTGAAGCTGTGGGGTGACATTAAAACAAAAAAGCCCAACCCAGCAGCCTCTCCTCAGTGAATCAGCAGATGCCTGGCTCCAGGACAATGGCTGGATGTAGCCTGTGATTTATTGTGGCAGGGATGCTGCCCACAGAGGAGAACTCATTGTGCTCAGAAATAATGGGTTTGTCTCTGAGAGCCAGCAGAACCCTGTCATCTGTCAGCCAGCAGAAAAGAAATAAAGCTCAGCATTGAAATATCTCCTTGGAGCAGGTTGGCTGCCAGCTGTGTGTGGTGGAAATAAGTCCTGGTAGAGGCACAGCTGAAACAGTTTAGAATTGGGAAAACCTCGAAGTTTAGGTGGTGTTTCAAAACTTCTCTTGCTCTCCCTTTAGAGATGAGCATCCTTGGAGCACCCTCAGAATTAAAAACTACCAGACATCAGTGTTACTGTTCAGGGAAGGTACAGTAGCTCCTGCCCTGAGCTTCTGGATGCACTCACTGCAGACACAAGCAGGTAAAAAGGTGAAGGTGTCTTACCTGGCTCTTGGGGAGGAGGTTTTTCAGCTGCAGAGGTGCCTCGAGCAGTTTCTGCGGTGGAACTGGACTGTTTGTGTATTCTGGCAGTCAGAAAGAAATGTTTCTTCATCTTCCCAGCACTGATCTCCTTCCAGGCTCTGCCCAGCAATGGTTTTTGCAAAGTGCTCTGCCCAAATCTCCCTCTCTCCCCCTCACTCACACGCAGGTGGCTCCCAATGCCCAATGAATTAAATGCTCTGCTCTGAGACTTCTCAGGGATTTAACTCCTTCCAGTGTGTCTGAAATCATTTGGGTTTAGGTCTAGACTGGAAAAGAGTTTGTGTAGCAGGGCTGCCTTTAAGAGGACAAGGTGATTTCCTGCCTTCTTAGCATTTGGAGAATTCTCTTCTATTACAGTAATTAATTCTTAGGAAACTTTCATTTTCTATGAGATGCTTTACCTTTTTCCTCAAGAGGTTTTTCAAGACTTCTAGAACGCAGTGTCTCATTTTCACACTTGATTTCAGTATTCTAATTACTTCAGTATTGCAATTATATTCTTAATGAAAAAAACTCTTCAAAATTACAGGACTTGAGAGGTATAAAGGTCTATTTTTGCTTTGCTTTGCTGTATAGGAAGACAGATTCCAAACAAAAGAAATATTTACTTTAAATCATTTTCTGTTACAGAGCACATGCAAGTTTCAGCTGTTCCAATGTGCTGCTTTCAAAAATGACAAGGAGATAATTCCTGTTTCCAAGGAAAGCTGTTCAGACCCCTTGAAAAGTGAGATTGTATAACCCCAGTCCTGTATTTAAACACCAGGCACGTTATTTAATGCAGAAGTCCAAGCCATAAAATCCTCTTGAAGAAATTATTGCACTTTGTTTCAGCAAGACTGTGAAATCCTGGATTATCAAAATGTTTGTAAATATGCTTAACTTTCAGCAAACTTCCCATTTTCACCCAGCCCTTACCCTTTTCTTGCATTCCCACTGGCAATTGGGATGCTGTGAAGGAAATCAGGGGCTTGGCATCCCTCAGCCCAAGGGCTGACCTTGCCCCCTGAATGCAGAATTGAGGTGTGAGGGGTGGTTGTGGCAGGAGCAGGAGCTGCAGGACAGGAGGAGGCACAGTCTGGTCAGCTCTTTCAGTACCAGCTGCTGAAGGTGCCTCAAATCCCAGAATCCCAGGATGGTTTGGGTTGGAAGGGCCCTCTGGGTTTCACCCAGTCCAACCCCCTGCCAAGGCAGGGTCACCTGGAGCAGGGACACAGGAGAGCCTCCAGGTGGGTTTGGAATTCTGCAGAGAGGGAGACTCCACACCCTCCCTGGGAAGCTGTTCCAGAGCTCTGCTCCTCCTTGGAAAAATGTTCCTCCTCAGGCTGAGGGGGAACTTGTTGTGTTTTAGTTTATGGCCATCACTGCTGGGATTTAGGATTAGGAACGGGCCCTGGCTCTGGGGGTGCCCTCAGAGGAGGGTTTGGGTTCCAGCTGCACCTCTGGCTGGAATTTCCTATCGGGGTTCCCTTTGGAATGGCCAGCCCTGGGTGGCTCCCTGTGCAGCAAAGCTTTTGGGGCTCAGTCAGGCAGGGTCAGGCCTGCTCAGGGGATCTGAGTGTCTCTGTTATTTCTCCAACCTTGCCACTGTCAAAGGCAAACACAGAGCCTGCACTGGGGCTGGATCCTGCGGGGTGCCCGGGAGATTTCCCTGTCCCTGCTGAGGGTCTGTGCCAGGACAGCCGTGCCAATGCCTGGGGGTGGCAGGCACAGAGCAGGGGGTGACCTCCAGCAGCAGCACAGGCTGGGGACAGCGATGGGGACGGGGATGGGGACAAGGTGCAGCTCTTTTACAATCATGGAAAATGTACAAATAATGTCATCTTCAAAGCGCCGTGTACCCGGAACTAAGAGGTACTGACAAGCATCTGAAAGAGAGAATTATCCCCATTTTACAGATGAAAGGGAGTCACACAGAGAACCAAAGTCAAGATTAGATTAATAGACATTGATGCCAGAGGAGCTATTATGCCTTGTCTGGCATCTGGCAGAACAGAGCGGAGAATTTCACACGGATTGCTCCATTAAATCCCTGATCTCTGTTTGGGCTGAGGAAAAGACCTCCAGAGCCCACACAAAGACACTGCCCCCTCTTCAAGGGAATTGCTTGTGGGGCACTACTGGAAGTTCACATCCTATCCCAGTAGGAGGTGATTTAACTTCCTGCTGCCTCAGCCAATTTTGTTTGAATAATATTTTTAAGAGCCACCCCCCAATATCACCTGAAATCTCCTTTGCATTTGTGCTCCCTCGGGTGATTATTGAGTTGATACTTTTCATGTGGGAGATGAGGACCAACAGGATCTTGGAGTGGGAAAAGTTTAATCTTGATAAAATAATTTTTTTTTTTCTCCAGTGAGAATAATCAATCACTTGAAGAGCCTCCCCAGGGACGTGATAAGGTCCCCTTCCCTAGAAGTTTCCAAGATTTCCCAGGCTGGGCAGGGTGCTGGATAATCTTATCTAGGACCCCTTTCCATGGGAGGTTGGCTCACTTGACCTTTTGATGTCCCTTCCCCCGGGCTGTTCTGTGATTCTGTACAAGGTTTTGTGTACAGGAACTGCTGGAGGTGTGTGCTTAGAAATTGTGTTGGATCAGGTCTTGGGCACCAAACCAGCACCAGTCAATGCTCCCAGTCTCCCTGCTGAGAATGGTTTTGATCTTCCCAAATGCTACAGTCTATTCTGAACTGTCAGTTCGGTGGCATTTTCCTCTACATCTGTGCTTGATGTGTGATTATCCTGCAGTTCATCAGGCAGGTTTATTAGGAGACTTAATTGGATTGCATTAGCTGGCATTTAAGCCATCCAAGCCATTTGAGAATGCAATCAATTAAAACATCCAAGCACATTAATGGTGTGGACACAGGGCAATTTATGTAGATGGCTAATTACCTGTTTGCTTCAGGAAGCAGATCAACAATGGCCAAGATGCACGAGAAGAAAAGAAACAACATTGCAAAAATTCTGTTGGCAAGGCTGCAAAAATTAGCACATGGCAAGGTATAATTGTTTCCATTGTAAAAGTCTACAGTAAGAGAACAAACCCTCCACCGTGACAGGCACTCAGAGGTGTTCCCAATAATTTCAGATTTGACTGTGACTTCCAGAGAACAGATTGAGCACATTACCAGTGCTGGAATGTCTCATAATGGCACATCTGAGGTTTCTAAGCAATCAAGAAGCTCTCTGAGATGGTCATTTCAAGTGGGGAAATGCTAATCCCTGCCAGTTTTCCATTTCACCCACTACTGGTCTGGATCTGAGACTGGGGGGGCTCCGTGGTCCCTCACTCTGGGTGACCCCAGGAAGTGTTTTTGGTGTGGCAGCACCCGCCTGGAGATGAAAACACAACTGAGGGGCAAAACAAAAAGCAAACCGGGGTGGAAAGGAATGATTAGCATCCTCCTGTGCTTCCTGCTCCCTCATACAATCTGCCCTGACTTTACAGCTGAATTTTCTCATTTATTGATGCAGTTGAGGAATGAGGCTTGCAAACTGATTATGAGCTACTGCTCCTAATTTCCTTTACAGTCCTGGGGGAAATTCTTATTCTCGTTCACTCTCTGCAGCTCCTGACTTTTTGGGGTTGTGTAGGGAACGTACAAACACAGAAATGACCAGGTTGGGTGGTGACACACCTGAGGCCACAGCTGCTCTGGCACAGGACAAGTCTCCAGTGGCTCTCAGGAACACAAGGGAGGCTTGTCAATGTTTCCAGGGGGTCTTGGCCATGCATCTTGCACCCAAGACAGACTTTGGAAGTGAGTTAATTGAAAATTACCTGGTTGCATGTGTCTTAGAGGTGAAGATTCCACACCTGTATTGAGGTGTGGGACCCAGAGGGTCAGTGGCACCGGGCTGTGACTTCAGGGGGGGGCAGGACAGAAGCTGCTTTCTCACATTCTCACTTTTCTCAATTGCTGGTTCATTAGTGAGGAACTAAAAACAGCATCACTGAGATTATGAGTGGTTTCCACTCTTCTGACATGTTTGGGACTCATGTTCTCCAGCCTCCTTTCCATTTGGGGTGGAAATTTGTCCTCAAACATCCTCAGCTGCTGAGAGCTAAACCAGCAATATCAGCTGTGTTTGTTTCTGCCCTCCAGGCACTTCTGGGAGCAAATAAACCTCTGCTCCTGTGCTCAGGGTATCTCTACGCACCTGTGGGCAGGTGCAGTCTCTGCAGCATTGACAGAACAAATGGATGTGGAAAAGTCATTCCTGAAATCCACAGCAGGAGCAGGAGGGGGGAGAGTCTCCTGAATCCCACAGCTTTGGAATGCTGTGCCTCCTAAATCATGAACTGCTTTTCTTCAGGTGCTGCTGAGCAATGGCTGAGTGAAGCAGCAGATCCCAGCACAGAGCAGTGTGGCTGAAATCCAACTGAAGCAGCCAAGGCTCCAAAGGCAGGCTCCAATGCCAGTGATAATTCAACATAACACATAAAATTCCTGGTGACAGCGACTCCTCAGAGCCCTGGCAAATTGGAGACTGCTGGATGCAGCAGCAGCACAATGATAACAGTTAATCTTCTGCAGGGACATGATGGTAAAAGAAATGGCTTTTAGATTAGCTGTCATTAGAGTGAAACATCTGCCCCTGCAAGCCAAGGGGACTGTCCCCACTTGGGCACAAGGAAGCTCATTAAATTTGGGTTTGCATGGCTCTGCTCCAGAGCCACACTTCCACCACACTCTGAAGCTGGGAAGCACAATGGCTTGGGCTGAAAGGCAGGAAGATGAATTCCCTGGAGATGTGTCAGCTTCCAAAGCAGCTGCAGAAGTTGGTTCATGTGTTTAGAGTCCCTTAGTACCTGGGAGCACACAGCAAAATGAAATAGGAAAAAATTAATGGGAGTGATGGGGTTTAAAAGGAAATCAAACCTTCTGAGATCACAAAAGCTCAAAGTTTAGCTCTGCCTGAACTCTGAGGAAAAGCTTCCAGTGGAATATTTAATTTCAAGCACTTTGCCATCATTTCTAAGCTGTTCTTTGCCTGCTGGACTGCAGAGCATGAGGTCAGGAAACTTCCCTTGTCTAACTCTATTTGTGATGCAAATATTCTCACATCTGATTTTCCTTTCACATACTTCGAAGGAATGTTGAATACTTCAGAGGGGCAAGCCTGGCAGGGCACTGTTTGTGCAGGGACATTCTCAACCATGATTTCACAGTTTTCTTTCACTGTGCATTACCTGGTGATGAAGTGCAACACGGTTATTAAGGTTGCAGAATACTTTAAAGGAACAAAATTTGTGGAGAGCAAAGAAATAGTTGGTAGTGCCTGTATAGAGCTCAGAGCTGAATAAGCTACAGATATTTAAGCTGTAATTAATTAATGACTGCAGCTTCAAGCTGGATTACAAACAGGTACCCAGTTTCATCTTTTATTAGGCTGTATTTTCTTCTTGATTACATTAATCTGGATTAATAGAAATTTATTTGAATTTTTCACAGTTATGTGACATTTACAGCAGAATTCCTTGAGGGTATGTCCTACAGCACATTGCACAAGGAGCAATAACGTTCCTTTTCTAAGTATTCAGCCTTGGGCTGCTTGCACAGAGTGAGGGAAGGCTCTTAAAGAAGTGGGAAAGAGCTCCACAACTCCCATGGATTGAATTTTAACATTAAAGAAAGGTACAAAATTGATCACTGCAGGTTTTTCTGTCAGATTCTTCAATCTGGAAGAAGTAGAACAAGTTGCTGCTGTTGTTGTTGTTTGTTTTCTTTTTTTTTTTTTTGTTAGAAAATGGTTTTTTTCTAACCATAGAATTATTGACTNTTTTTTTGTTTTTTTTTTGTTTTTTTGGTTAGAAAGTGGTTTTTATCTAACCATAGAATTATGGACTGGTTTGGGTTGGGAGGGACCCTAAAGCTCAGCTGGTTCCACCCCTGCCATGTGCAGGGACACCTCCCACTGTCCCGGGTTGCTCCAAGCCCTCTCCTAGAAATTGGTTGGAAGAGTAAGAACCCAACAGAGAATTAAAGAATAAATCAGAAGCTTAGGCACAGCTAAAGGCCTTCAGTGGCCACAGATAGAGGACAAAGAAAAGAAAAGAAACCAATAAAAATGCTGATGAGAAGAGTCAGGAGCTGCTGGGAGAAGCAGCCATTCCTCAAGGCCATGAGGAATTGGCAGTCACCTGAAAAAGAATTTTTCCTCAGGATAACTCTCGAGCAGTCTTGCAGGGATGGTCCTTGTTTTTAAAGAAAAAAGTGTCTTTAGGAGAAATAAATGCATTCTGTCCAGGAGAATGCATTGTTTAACAAAAAAGAACAGGCCAAAATGCCCCAAACTTCCAGACTAATGGAGGGACTATTACTGTGGGGGACAGGAAAACTGGATTGTGTTCCCAGTGCTTTCCATGGTCTGAAAATGTGGGATATGTTTTTACATAATGGAAAGACTTCCAGAAAAAATTCCAAAGCCCTAAACAACCACTTCTCAAAAATTCCTCAAGACAGAGAAGTTCCTCTCTGTTGGTTACTACTTGAAGGAAAACATGATCAAATTTCTTTTTTTCAGCTTGCAAATGGAGCCAACAATTGTTTAAGGATATAATTTCATGCTTGGAAAGAGGCTCTCCCACAGCATCTTGATGGCCATTAGAGGAAAAATCCTCATCAGTGTCATTAGGATTAAAATCAAATTTGAAGGGCAAGAAGCCCAGTCTTACCCGTGTTCTCAGGGCAGAAAAAAGGAGCATGAAGAGAAGAGGAAAAGGTGGAAGGTTCCAGGTGTTTCATTGCTATGGGTTGATCACATGGCTGCTGGATAAAGTTTCACCCTGGAATTTCACCCTGCCTTTGAGACAACAGCACAGCAAAAAAGAGAATGCTCCCTCTTCCCTTTCATCCTAATCAAAGCAGCAGAGCACTCCTCAGCATTGCTTTAATCTTTGTTTTCAGCACCAGTTTCTCTTTTTCTCCATGGTTATATTACCACACTCCAAAATCATTGGGACAACTCCTTTGGAGCAGCCAAAACAAAGAAAGCAGCTGCTGCTCTGGGCCCCACCTTTCTGCTTCTGGACTGAGCTGAGGGCTCCCATCACACAGGTGAGTCCCCAGGGCTGTCCCAGCACTGCCTCTGGGGTGCCCAGGTCCCCCTGAAAGGTGGAAAACAGGCACATGAGAGCAGGACAAGCCCTCCTGGGGCTGCCAGGGGCTGATTCCAGCAGGGAGGAGGAGGAAGGAATGCTGCAGCCCTGGGAGCAATCCCACCTTGGATGCTGCCTCCAGCCTCCTGCTTGAGCATCACCACTTCTGGCTGAGCTGCAGGGCTGGCTCTGGGGCTGAACACCCAGCAGTGGGAGGGATGGGATTCAGCAGCTCTGGCAGACACCCCTGTGGGGAGATGATCCCTGGTATCTGCCCTGGCAAAGGGAGACACAGGATCTGGGAATCCAAGGTGAAGCCTGAGTGGAGCTGCCCGTGTGCCCTGGATATCAGGGCAGGAGTCCCTGGAGTGGATGTTTGATCTCTGTTGAGTCTCACCCTTCCCCTTATCTGTTGTTTCACTGCTCCATGGGGCAGCAGAACAGTTTATTTGGCCTTTGTGCTGTCCCATGGCCATTACTGGTGCTGATCCTGGCAAATCCACTGCATTCCCAGCAGGGCAGATCCTTCATCCAGGACTGGGGCAGGAGAGGGGCTGTGACACAAATGGGCCTTCACAAACACCTCACAGGAGTGACTTTTGACTGCTCCTTTTGGCTGGCCCATAAAAATAAGGCCAACTGATTGAACAGTATGTGTTAAAGCTCATCAAACACTAGCTGGGAAATACATGATTATTATTCATGAGCTGCAAGTGATTTGAATGTTTTCCTTCAGTAGGACTGGAATCTCTGTGCTAGAATTCTTTGTTTAGCCAGGAAAAAAAAAGCTTTTTTCACCATGGGGGGTTTACATAATCCCCAATAATTTTAAAGAACCATGAATGCTGTAATGTGCTTTTTTTTCCTCATTACTCTCTTGGTCAGTTTTGTTTCACTGCCTCAAACTTTCTACTCCATGTTCAGTGTCATGTCTGTTGCATATTTCTCATGAGCTTCTCATCTTTCCTCTCCTTCTCTTTCCTTCATTCTTGCAGCCTCCCAGAAAGCAATCAGACTGGAAAATCCCCAAACAGGGAAATCAATGTATGCTACAGCTCGATGCCTCTCTTTTGAGTCTTGCTTTCAGCTTCTGGAGCTCAGAACTTTTATCAATTTTAAGCCCATAGTCTGTGATTTTCCAGGCCTCTTCGTAACGCTGCTTTTCAAAGTAATTTTGGGCTATTTTGTGAAATGTTTTGGTTAAAGACTCCCTGCCAGGGCAGTTAGAGATGGTGCCCAGGGCCAGGGGCTCGTCCAGCTGCAGGGCCTCCATGTAGTGCTGCACTGCTGCCTCCTCCCGAGCCAGGGCCAGCAGCAGGAAGCCCTGGCAGCAGTGGTCCCCAGCCCGTGTTTTTGGGCTGTTACAGCCGTGCCCCTGGATCACTTTTTCCATGTCTTTCAGAGCTTTTTCATATTTTTTCAGGTGCATCAGGCAGGCAGCTCTGTGCCGCAGGTACCTGGGGCTGTCCCTGCTGGCCAGCACAGCCAGGCTGTGGTAGCCCAGAGCCTGCTCGTGGTGATGGCCTCTCATCAGCACCTTCCCCTCCTGGGCTGCTGCCTGTGGGGACAGAGGGAACCCACGTCAGTTAATGAAGGGGAAAAAAGAGGGGAATACCTGATCTGGACTGGTCATAGACACAGACACTAAGAAATCTTAGTTATTTTATCAAATGTTGGAATTGCATCTAGCTGGAGAACTAATAATTGATGTTTTTTTGCATCCAGATAAGATATAAACCTCTTGGCTCACTAGGCACTTGCTGTTATCTCAGGAGCTTCTGAAGTCCTTTGTTTCTGCACATCTGCCAGAATTTCTTCTGAATTTATGTTCCTTAGGCATGATGAACAAAAAGTTGCCTGGACCAACGGCCCCAGGTGATGCCCCACAAATGCAAGTGCTAAAAATGATTTTTTTTGTCTCTACTGGAGCTTACCTAAGCTGTAGGAAAAAAAAAGGCCAACGGGTGGCTTTGCTAATTGTTAATCTCAAGTGCAATTTGAACTCTCTGCCCTTATTTGAAGGGAAAAACAACAACCACAAGAAAATAGACAAGGCTGAAAGAGCCACATAATTTTTAGGTTCATGGAGGTCAATGAAGAAAACTCCATTAGAACTATATGCCTCAAATGGATTTCTGATTATTTCCCTTCACTTGTAATAAATAAAGCTTTTAACGTGCTGCAGCAGAGTGAATATTCAAGTCATAAACAAGGCTGCCATCAGCAGCTGAGGGCTTACAAAAGGCTGGGCCAAACAAGCTGAGCCTTCAAGTGAAGGATAAATGTTTCCATCCTTCTCTTTTCATGGAATAACTCCTGCCTGTGGATGCAGAAACCCAGTTAGCCCAGCCCCTGTCTCAGTAGCCACACTTGACAGCCAGGTCAGGTCCTCCAGTCCCTTTGTGTGCCCCTTTTATTTTGGCTGACCAAGGTTAGAATTGATTGCTGTCTGCCAGGACTGAGGAAAACGGGTTCTGCAGGAAAGGGATCAATACTGCAGGGCAAGTCCCAGCACCTCACCTGAGAGCAGTGGCATGAAATAATTTAGCCTGTCCTCATGGTTTATGAGGAATTCTGCCCCAGTTGTTTCACTATAATGTACATAATATATATATTTTTTGCTATTTTGCTTGACGTATTCATATTTATTAAGGAGTCTCTCACCTTCCACACAGAGAAATAGCAATAAGACCTCTCACCAAATAGTGTCAACCCCTGGCTTTAAATTCTGGCCATAAATTTTCAGGCAGCCTGTCCAAACCCAGCTCAGATGCCTTGTGTACCTTTACTTTGTCCTTTGAAATGTTTTTAAGACAACTCCTCAATGCAAGTGTCCCCTCAGTGGCAGGAATTTACCAAGGGATCAAGGTGGAATTGCAGCTGAGGAGCATCCTGGCAAGAGAAGGTGTTTTTTTCCCCTAGAAATTCCAGAGTTCTGGATCACATTGTTCCAAGGAACACAGTGCAGTTCCTCGAGATAGCTTGTGTTTGTGTAGTTAAATCATCATTTTCAGCCTCAAAGGTGCATTTGTTGTCTCAGAGGCAGAAGAAAACACATATGTTGTTGTTGTTGTTGTTGTGCTGAATCTGATGCTGGAGGTTTCAGTGCTCTAACCTGGGGCACTTGGGGTTATTGCACCACAGGCAATATTGCATTTATTCACTGAGCCTCTGCTTTGACTCCTTCACATTTCCCTGAGAGTCCCCAGATCAAGCCATGAGATTCTGCCTTTCCTGCCAGGCTTGGAGGAAAAATCCCATCTGAAAAGAAAGGATTCTCTTTCACCCTTGCTGATGGAGCCAAGCTGGGCAGATGGATTCTGGATTTTCTTTTGGCTCTGCCTCACTTAAGGGACCTGAGCTGGGACATTTTTGGTGTGTAACAGGGAAGGATTAATCAGCAACTTGGACATTATTTCCTAACAGAGATAAAGATGAAAACCAGGCTCAGGGAGAGAAAGCAAAGGAAGCCAGAGGGACATGGCACAGCTGAGTTCAGCTGCTCCCTGCTCAGAGAAGCATTTTTGTCATCAGCCTCATTGCAGGTGACCTGGAAGGGCAGGAAAATCTGTGGAGTGCATTTCAGGGCAACTCGAGTCCATCTTGTCACTAAAACTTTGATTTTGGCTCCCAGACTGAAATAATTCAGGTGCCACCTGGAAAGGGCCATGAGTGGCTCCCTGGGTTCCTGGATTAGGTCTCTGTGTCCCTTTTCCCCATCTATTCACCTCACTGAGTGCAAAGGACTGAACAGACACATATTTTTGTGGCATTTTTGGTTCCAGTTCCTAGGGACCAATCTTATGATGTAACCAAGGCTTAGTTCCTTAGAAAGAAAAAGAGTGAGGAGTTTACTGGACATGGAATTATGGCCAAGGGTTAGTCCCTGAGCAGTAAATCCCAGCAGATGGAATGATAAACTGAGCTTTGGAAGAGGGTTGGGTGTTCGCAGCAGAGTTTGGAGCAAGTCTTTCCTTCTCCATCTGCACGTGCTATGAAGGGCATGTGGAATGGCAGCTTCACCTAATTCTGTCATAGACCATGTAGTTTTGGAGACCCTTTTTGTAGGAATCTGGACATCCCCAGAAGCTGCAGCCCCGAGGATCTGTGTGAGGGGTTGGGAACCAGTCGTGCATTTACCCCTGACTGAGGAAAGCCAAGGGTTGAAGCTGCACGAGCAGCAAGCAAACTCCCTTCCTCTGACCTTTTGCAGCTTAATAAATCTTTCAGATTCCTATTCCCATGGGGCTCTCTCAGTTGTTTACAAATTTCTCAGCATGGGACCCCTTCGACTATAAATACTGGGAGAATTTTATTGCTTTGTTTTCCATGAAAAAAAAAGAGTACATCAAGGAGCTCTCTCCTTCCTCCACCCCTTCCTATTCAGCTTATGGAGAACTATTTTTAGCTCTTCGGACCTGGCTCCAGGATAATGATGACACGTTTTTTGAATGCCCATAATTCCAAATACTCAAAAAACAGTGTGGCAGAAATGGTTTTGTGCTGGAGTGCTGAGACTGGATGGGAACTCTGAACTCTCCTTTTCCTACCTGGGAAATTCAGGAACAGAGCAAACTCCCTCTCCCAGGGTAGGAACTCTGGCAAAGTCAGACCATCACTGGGAATTTTAGCACTGATTCTGTCTGGGAGCTTTTTTAACTTTGCTTTTACTGAGATCTTCCTTTCAAAAACCAGAAAAACCTTGCAGGCAAAAGGAAGTGCTGCTGGGAAATCCTTTGAGACACTGGGCAGGTGGATGAAACAATTCCTTCCCCACCCTAGAGAGCACACACTCCTCCCTTGGTCACAAAATGCATCTAAAAACCCCCAGGTGCTTGAGTTCAAACATTTACTAGTTGAACAAAAGCACGAGATGAAAGAGAACAATGTTTTCTTTTTAAACTTCCAACACTGGTATTGGGCTCCCTTTCTGAAATCAGCCTGGTCACACCTCTTGTCTCCAGCAGAGGAATCTCTCGTGATTAATAAAACACAGTGAGGGCTTTTATTTCAGACACAGCTGCCAAAAAGAGAAAGAAGTTTCTCTCCCATTTTAAAGGCTTCCCTCACCTGTGGCACCAGTGGGTTCCCACAGGTCAGTGCAGTACAAGTGACAGAAATGTTAGTTTGGTTTATTCTCATTTTTCCTCTCTTATTGACAGCAAAGAGCATCCCTCCTGTGTTGCCTCGGGAATCAGCATGGATGGACTGGCTGTGAGACCCCCACAGAAGGAGTGATGTGGCAGCAGGGGAAATTCAGCTGTAAAATGTGTCTTCATTTGCAGACACCTCCTTAGGCCTCCCTAGTCACAGTCTCAGTTGTTCCTTTATCAACTTTCTAAAGTGGAAGATTTCAGATTGCCTCTGAAATCTTCCAACTCTCCCCCCTAAGACTGAACTTTTTACATTATTTAGAAGAGAGAGGGACTTTTTTCTGTAATGGGGCATGTCTGGGGACTGGTAAATTAATACTTGTTTACTTATATCCTCCTGCTGTTCTGTTCAAATGCATTCCAAGGGCTCCTCTTGCTGCATTAAGGATATCAGCATGTTGTTTGTTTTATAACCTGGGAGAGAGCATAACAATATAGCTTCTCACCAGGGTGCACACCAGCAACAAATTGAATAAAAGGAAGCAAAATGATTCTCAGAACGCAGAGCTTCTGGGTAATCAGAATTGCAGATGCTTGGTTGAGTATTAAAACTCTTCATCATCAATCTGACTCTCTCCTGTCTCATTATTGGAGATACTTTCTGGGTGTACTTTGGGGGAGAAACTTGAAAAATGTTGAATAATAAATACTTGGTGGAGACCAGAGATATGTGATATTGTTGTGTCAGTTTTAGCTGAGAAAACCAGTCTCAAAGCCTTTAATTTCATAAAAATAAGAACATTTTAAAAATCCTAAGTGTTGCACAAAAGAGCAAGAAGGATGGAAGCACTTAATGTCACTAAATTGAAATATTCAGTATAATTTTACCCAGAAAATGAACAAAATGTGAATCTCCCTTCACCAGGAGCCATCCAGGAGCCCCCATGTATCTCCCAGAGTACAACAATTAGCAATGATCTGTTAAATTCCTCCCTGCTGCCCCTCACACCCCTGAACTTCAGTGTGGGCATCACCAGGTCTTGTGCCAGGGAGACCAAAAAGGAATTCCAAGTGCTCAGATGTGGCAGTGATGGATTATTAGAGACTGATCAAGGTGACTGCAGTGGAAGAAGTTTGGCTCCAGCTCCCTGACCTGGCTGGAGGAAAAGCCCATTTGTGCCCTGTCCATCTGCTAAAACTCTTCCCACACGCTTCTCAAGTCAGGGAGAAATCCCTGCAATCCCAGTTTTGCTTCCCAGTTCTTTTCCCACTGAATCCACGGGTGGGGGATCATAAAAAAGGGCTGTACCTGAGCGAGATGCTGCTGTTTCTTGGTGTCTACCAAGTTCAGGAGAAAGGCCAAGTCCTTTTCATCCCTCCTGGCCAGGACACTGAGCGGGGCAGCTGCCCCTGCCACGTTCCTGCTCTGCAGCTGCAGCACAGCCAAACGAGCCCTGGCAAAGTCCTCAGCAGGACAGTGGCCAAAGGCTTCCTGCAGGTGCTTGAGGGCCTCTTGGTGCCTTCCTGTTGGGGAACACCAGCACAAGCTCCATTTCCCATCCCAGGGGGAGAAAGGCACTGAGAAACCTCAGCAAGGCAGGGTCCAGGCAGCCAGTCTGCAGCTAAAGGTGTTAATTACATCATGCCCTGTCCCAAAATGGTTTCCAACTTCTCTTGAGAAGCATCATCCAACACCATCCATCACCATCCAACACCATCCAGCTCCATCCAACACCATCCAGCACCATCCATCATTATTCAGCACCATCCAGCACCACCCAGCATTACCCACCATCATCCAGCACCATCCATCAGTATCCAGCACCATCCAGCACCATCCAGCACCACTCAGCATCATCCAGCACCACCCAGCATTATCCAGCACCATCCAGCATTATCCACCATTATCCAGTACCATCCATCATTATCCAGCAGCACCCAGCACCATCCAGCACCATCCAGCTTCATCCATCATTATCCAGCACCATCCAGCATCATCCAGCACCACCCAACATCATCCAGCACCATCCATTATTATCCATCACTATTCAGCACTATCCATCAGTATCCAGCACCATCCAGCACCATCCAGCACCACTCAGCATCATCCAGCACCACCCAGCATTATCCAGCACCATCCAGCATTATCCACCATTATCCAGTACCATCCATCATTATCCAGCAGCACCCAGCACCATCCAGCACCATCCAGCTTCATCCATCATTATCCAGCACCATCCAGCATCATCCAGCACCACCCAACATCATCCAGCACCATCCATTATTATCCATCACTATTCAGCACTATCCATCAGTATCCAGCACCATCCAGCACCATCCAGCACCACTCAGCATCATCCAGCACCACCCAGCATTATCCAGCACCATCCAGCATTATCCACCATTATCCAGTACCATCCATCATTATCCAGCAGCACCCAGCACCATCCAGCACCATCCAGCTTCATCCATCATTATCCAGCACCATCCAGCATCATCCAGCACCACCCAACATCATCCAGCACCATCCATTATTATCCATCACTATTCAGCACTATCCATCAGTATCCAGCACCATCCAGCACCATCCAGCACCACTCAGCATCATCCAGCACCACCCAGCATTATCCAGCACCATCCAGCATTATCCAGCACCACCCAGCATTATCCAGCACTATCCAGCATTATCCAGCACCACCCAGCATTATCCAGCTCCATCCATCATTATCCAGCACGAGCCAGCATTATCCAGCATTATCCAGCACCATCCAGCACCAGCCAGCACAATCCAGTTCCATCCAGCTCCATCCATCATTATCCAGCACCATCCATCATTATCCAGCACCATCCAGCACTATCCATCAGTATCCACCACCATCCAGCTCCATCCAGCACCATCCAGCACCATCCAGCACCATCCAGCACTATCCATCATTATCCAGCACCATCCAGCCCCATCCAGCAACACTCTTGACATTTAATATTCACTTCTATCCATTTTCTGCTCGTTCACCAGGCCTGACCAGCTGTGCTGAAGGACTGGAACTCACCATTTGCCATCAAAACATCAATGTAGAAGATGTGATGTTGTGGAGCCCTGCAGATTTTGGTCAGTGCTTTTGCCATTGTGAGGAGGTCCCCGAGGGTTTCTTCTCCTGGGAGGTCTTTGGTGACCACGAGCTTGGTGAGAGCAGCTCTGCCATGCTGGAGGAGCCACCCAGTGACCAACCCTTGGGCTTCAGGCTTCAAGGACAGGATTGCTGGGATCACTGCTCCTGCCTCCACCTTCAGTGCTGAGATCAGATCTTGCACTGCCTCCTGTGGAAAAACAACACCAAGGAAAGAAATGGAAGCAATAATTAAGTATTGATCATTTGTTCTTTCAGCTACTTTCTGTTCTCTGCTGAACCATGGAAGAGCCTTGCTCTTCCCTATCATTGTGCTGCAATTTTTCCATTTTCAAAGCTGATAGGAGATCATAAAGGCAGGTTTGAATGAGTGTTTGCAAAGTGTTTTAAACTCCTTGGGACATCATAGAAAATAACAGCCAAGGTTTGGTCTTCCTGTCTCTAGGCTTAGGACAGAAAATCAGTAAGGGTGGGTTGTTCATACACCCAGGCAAACCCAGAGCCTTTCACTGCCCAAATTCTGTGAGAAACTCCTGATTTCACTGATTGCACAACAAATCCTGTGATACTTTACACTCATATTCAATACCCTCAGGAAAATCAGCAAAGCCCCACATAGACAGTACCTTCTGCTGCCTCAGGGCGAGGTGAACAAACCCTCGGCCGCTCAGAGCTTGCACATTCTTGGGGTCCTCCTTCAGGACAGCATTAAAATCAAAAATTGCAGTTTTCATCTGCCCCAGGCGCCCATAGCATCGGGCCCTGGTGAGGAGGCAATCCTGAGCATCACCACCTGCAGGACAGGGATGCAGCCATGGTTACTGCAAGGGTACCCAGAGGGAGCTACAAAAAACTCCACTTGGCCTGAGGATACCTCAGGATGAAGTACAATGAGAGTGTGCTTAAGTGGAAGTTTCCTTTATTTTTGTTGTAAGTGGAATTCCTACCACGTGTTATCAGCCATGAGTTGAAAGGAAAAAAGAATCTGTGTCAGGTTGGAGTGGGAGCAGCAGGAATGAGAGGAGAAAGCCCTAAGAGGGAGATCTGGGACTATGTGAGAGTGGAGGCACGAAGCCATTTGGCTGTTTTAATAAAGTGAGGTTAGAATTACAGAATAGTTTGGGTTGGAAGGGACCTTAAAGAGTCCCCAACCCCCCACCAGGGGCAGGGAAGGTACACATTGTTTTGGATAAATGAGTTATCCAGATGGGGCTGACTAATTCCCTGCCAGAATTAATATGCACTGGGATTTGGGATACTGAGCTGCTTTTTTTTTTTTTTTTTTGTGTTTTCACACAAGTGCTGCCCAAATAAACACGTAGAGTTGTCAGTGAAAATCCTGGTCCCTCCACTCCCTGCCTGCAGAGCATTTCTCTCCCTGCCATCCCCATATCCCTTCCTTCCAAGGCAATTTCGATAAGGACCTTAAGATGCCCAGGGTTGCAATCAATAACTGTGGCATCCAATATTGGATGATAAATCGTCAGTGCCACTGGAAACATGTTTTCATAGGGAGGTCAGCAAATGCAGCTGCCTGCAGGCATCAGCCAGCAGACAGGCTCCAAGCAATTCCTCTGCAGTAATGAGGCTTTTTCTCCCTCCTGATTTGCTCCAAAACTTCTGTACCAAAGGTTGTTATCACTCTGGAGCTCCACCAGTTGGCTCCTCTAAAGACAATATCTATTTCTTAATAAGCATCTGTTCTAGCAGGTGGGGAGCTGATAAGCTGGAGTGCATGGGCTGTGAAATGGAACCATCTCCAAGCAATTAACAGGGTTTTTATTCCATTTCCACCAGCCAGTCTCTCTTCTTCTCAGTGCTGCTGTCATAACATTTGCTCAGAGTGAAAGGCAGATTTCCATATAAACATGGTTTTACTTGGAACACGCCAGAAGCATTTCCATGTCAGCCTGGTCTCTCTCCTGAGGGAAAGCTGGAATAGTGAAATGTGTGAGGGGCTGCACTCACTTCTTTGCACTGGGTGAAGAAAAGGGGCTGATGTCCCCGTAGAACTGAGCTGAACCCATTTCAAGGAATTTAAAGTTTATTTCCTTATTAACTACACCACTTCATGGCCCAGGTGAGCCTGCTGTGTCAGCCCTCACCGGGGAGGTGACAGAGGAGGTCTGGGCATCCTGCCCCACCCTCGTGATTCCCCTTAGGAGCAAATCCCCATGGGCATCCCGGTGTCCTACCTGCAGCAAGGATGGCAAAGGACAGGTGGGCAATGGCCTCTTTGATGGCAGCACCCTCCTGTTTGCCCTTCAGGATGGCCAGGGCTCGCCAGCGGCAGTGGCCCTGCAGCAGCTTTCGGTCCTCGTCCTGGAAGATGTCCAGGATTGGCAGGAGGCAGGAGGAGTCTCCAATTCTGATCAGCCTCTTCAGCAGCTTAAGGATGGGAGAGGAAAAGGCAGTGGAGAAAGTGTTGAATGAGATGTGAGGTTGTGTGTGACACCACTGTGCCCTTTCCCAGCTTCCTCTCCTCTCCCTGGGGCTTCAGCCAGCCCAGGACCACAAATCTCCCTGATTTATCTCCTTAGCTGGCCCTGGTGTGACTGCAGGTTGGAGAAAACAGGAATTCTTATCTTTCCTCACCACCACTGCAGCTGTGAAAATAATTCTGGGCAGATACCTGGTGCTGCCTGCTTTGTTTTGGGCGGCATCTGCTGCACATTGGCAGTGGAGTGTTTTTATAAATACAGGATTATTGCCCCCCCCAAAAAGAATGTTCCTGTGGAACACAAGGATTCCAGTGACCCTTCTGACTGCAAAATCAAAATCAGTGAATTAATGGAACATTAGGGAAGTGCTGTAACTTATTTTTAGTATTGTTATTGGGAAGCTGGGAAAAGCATAGATTCAAATCCAAAAATTGCTGTCCCCCTGGAAAAGAATCCTGTCTGACCTTTTGTATCTTTGCCTCAACAAGCACTTTTTAAACTGCATTTCTAATGAAAAAAAGATGGTTTTACAGTGCTCAGCAGGGACTGGATATTCAAATCTGAGCCAGAGAAGCCTGGAGAAGAACAAAGTTATCCTGATATACCAGACACAGCCCTTAAACTCCTAACTTTCTCTATTTTATTAATAGATAATAGTGATTGGCATCTGACAGGCAGGTGGGATAAAAGTATTTTGAAGAGAAATCTTCAGATGTTCCATGTAGAACTTGCAGCAGAAGCTGCAGATGGAAATCCAACTTCCAAGGGCAGCACTCTAATAAAGACACCTTAATTAAGAGCCTTCCCAAAGGCAGCAAATTACAGCAAACTTTTGTTTTTCATAGGGAGTAGTGAAGTGCTGACAATAAAACCTTTCTCCTTAGCGGTCAGCAGAAGTTATATGGCATTTAAAAAAAATACAATAGTTCCCTCTGATGGCAGAGCCTGGGAATTCAGCTTTGTAACCCTGGGCAGGAGAACCAACTTGCTGGAGTGGCTTTCAGGGTTTCAAGCACGATTTATCAGCATTTGAGAAAGAAAACTGAAGACTGACATTGGAGTTTCTGTGTTTGTGTCTTTCTTCTCCAGTGCTTCATTAGGATAACTGGGGAGGTGGCACTTGTGCCTTCTTTTCTCCAAGGGAACGTTCCCAATCCCATAATTTTGTCCCCAGGGACAGGATGCTCTGCCTGCTTAAAGTGCTGAGAAATGCCATTAAAAAGCATGTGAGGAATGAGCTGGGTTTAGCTGGGAGTCCTTGTGGGGCCTTTTTGGACACAAATTCCTGTGATTCTATGATTTTATGGCAATACCAGCCCTGTATTTACACCTTCAAAGTTCTGCAGAGGTTCTGCACGTGGGCTCCAAGTTTCACTATCACAGCTTTCCTTGTTGATATTCAGGAGGCTCCTAACAGGAAAGTTTAGTTATAAAGCAGAAATGCACCCAAACCACTGAACACAGGGATTAATCTCTAATTTCACTGCGATCTGGGACAAATCTGGCAAATCAGCTTTTGAGGAGGGGATGACCCCGAGGATGAGGCTTTCCAGGTGCTCCTTACCTGGTTGCCATCATACACAAAGCCTCTCTTGAGCTGCAGCAGGGCCAGCCTGGCCAGCACAGGAGCCCTCTGGGGGTTTCTGGAGAGGGCCAGTGACAGCACCTTGTGGGCTTCTTCCCCACGGCCCATCTGGTACAGAGCATCAGCACACAGGATCCGGGATGCCTCGTCAGAGCTGTCCAGCTCCACCAAGAGAGAAGCCAGCTGGAAAACCCCAGGGGCATCTCTGGAGGGGAAAAAAAAGCCAAGAAAACAAAACACATTCAAGGTTAGGAACGTGCACAGCCCTGTTTGCTTTTTCTGAAAGGAGCTGCTTTCTGGGTACCTCTTCTTCTGGAGCATCATCTGTCCTTCCTCCTGGAGGACCTTCAGCAGCAGTCCCCTCTGGTTCCATGGCACATAGGACTTGATGGTGAAGATGGTTTCATCCAGCTTTAGCTGGCAAGCTGTGATATAATCCAGGGCTGTCAGGTAATTGCTGCCGCCAGAAATGCGGATCAGCCCACGCCCACACAGGGCTTTGATGCAGCTGGTGGGGTGTGGGGAATCGTGCTCGATGACCCTCTGGAAGTCCTGCAGGGCTCCGTGGTGGTCCTGGGCGTGGAGGGAGCAGAAGCCTCGCAGTGCCAGCAGGGTGTTGTGGTAAGTGTTCTGCTCTGCTGCCAGCAGCTGCTCACACAGGTGCAGGGCGGACGCGGGGTGTCCCTGCAGGAGGTGACAGTCTGCCAGCCGGACACTGAGCTCCCGGCTGGAGCCCGGGCAGATGTGCAGGAGCAGCTGGATTGTCTGGATGACAGGAGGGAGCAGCTCAGTGCCACGACTGCCCCTGAGCTCAGCCCGAGCACGCACAGCCTCCCTGTAGGCTGCAAACCTCCCCTCCAGGGCAGCTCTGGCCTGCTCCTCGATCTTCTCAGCGTCACAGGGTGAGAAAAGCTCTTCAAAGCATTTAATTGCCTGGACAGGGTCTGCTGCAAAGGCTGCTGCTAAATCCTGCATCATTTCCTGCGTCCATCCACCCAGGAAGAAATATCCAGCAGCTCGTTGCAGGAGCAGAGCCAGAACGTCCTCACCTCTCGGATTCTCAGCTGAGAAGTGCTCAAGAGCCTTGGTGCAAACAGCCACACACTCCTGAAACTTGCCTGTTTTCAGGAGGTGAGCTGCCTGTGCCCTGCACACCCAGGTGTGCCCCGGTGCCACGGCAGCCAGGAAGCTGTAGCAGTCACCCAGCCACTGCTCCGAGCACCTGCAGCCTGGGCTTTCCTCCTGGCACGTGGAGAGGTGATCACAGAAAGCCTGGATGACCTGGGGCAGGTGCTGCCTTTGCCTGCTGCACACGTAGGCCACTGCCTCAGTTTGATGCAGCACAAAGGCTTGGACATAATCTATGATTCCCTCCCCAACCTGTGTCCCTGAGAGCACCCGTGCCAGCGCCCTCAGCAGCAGCAGCTCCATGGAATCCCTGGGATTAGCCTCCAGCAGGAGATTGCATTTGCCCACCACCTCCTCCGAGCAGCCTCGCCGGAGCAGGGCCTCCAGCTCGTACACCGAGGCCACCACGTTGTTGGGGATCAGGGTGGAGAGGAAAATTGCAGCTATTCCCACGCTGAGGGACACCATGGCCAGGTTCCTGCTCTGGATCTGGGGGATCTGAGCCGTGCCTTTGCACCAGGCCTCCAGGGTGGCCACCACTGGCTCGCAGAGCCCGTGGCCCATGGCCCTCACTCTCTGCACTGCCGTGGGGGCACAGCAGCTGAAGGCAGCCAGGTAAAAAGCGGTGGCTGCTGGAAATTCCTGCTGGGAGAGGTGCTCGTCCCCTTCCCCACAGAGCAGGGCGGCGAGGTCCTCGGGTGACATTTCCTGGGCTTGGGCCTTCACCGGATGGCATCACGGCTGGAACGGGGCTGGGGCCTGTAAACCAGAAATGAGGGGCTGTGGAGCAGGGTTTTAACAGAAAATCAGCAGAAATGAGGGGCTGTGGAAAGGGTTTTAGCAGAAAATCAGCAGTGAGGGGCTGCGGAGAAGGGTTTTAGCAGGAAATCAGCAGTGAGGGGCTGCGGAGAAGGGTTTTAGCAGAAAATCAGCAGTGAGGGGCTGTGGAAAGGGTTTTAACAGAAAATCAGCAGTGAGGGGCTGCGGAGAAGGGTTTTAGCAGGAAATCAGCAGTGAGGGGCTCTGGAACACAAGTTTGAGAGAAAATCAGCAGTGAGGGGCTCTGGAGCAGAATTTTAGCAGAAAATCAGCCATGAGGGGCTCTGGAACACAAGTTTTTCTGTTTGAAGGGAGCAGCTTTTCAAATGCCAGATGTCGGCAAGCCCGAGTGCTGTGAAAAGCCAGGGTTTGGTCACTGCCAGGTTTCTCAGGGATTAAAGCCATGAGGAGAAACATTCACAGTGCCCAGGCAGGTTGGAAAGCACCCACACCCTGCAGTCAGCATGCCCTGCCCAGGGAAGGAGGCTGGGACAGCCATCTGATAAATCTTTAATCATCAATGTCGCCGCTGGTGGGAGACATGGGGGAGAAAGGGCCACACCTCGATGCCTCTCCCACCCCTTACCTTCTCCCTGGGCCTGGAGGAAGGAGGATAAAATCCGCTCTTTTCCACGCAGCGGGAAGGACGAGGCTCCTGCCCCTCATCCCGCACACCCGGGCCCGGCCCTGCAGGTGCGGGAGGAGCGCGGATCCCTGAGAGGGGACGAGCCGGGGCTGGGGCGGACGGGACAGGAGGGAGGGAGGAAAGGAAGGAGGAAAGGAGAGAGGGAAAACAGGGCAGGAGCGGCGCTGTGTTGCCTGGAGACCGCAAACACTGCCCAGTCTGGGTGTCCTGCGGGGCGGGGACGGGCTCGGGCACCGTGCCTGCGCTGCTCCCTCCGTATCCCGAGGGACCGGCCGGGATGCTCGGGGCATGGCCAGGGCAAGGATTCCCCTCATCTGACAGAAAGGATCCCTCACCTTGGGGAAAGAATCCCCACCGCTTTGGGGGAAGGAATCCATTCACTTTGGGGGAAGGATTCCA
>VYXF01006338.1:40110-61998 GCA_013397295.1 Polioptila caerulea | reverse complement strand
CCATCGCTTTGGGGGAAGGATTCCACTCACTTTGGGGGAAGGATCCCACTTACTTTGGGGGAAGGATTCCACTCACTTTGGGAGAAGGATTCCACTCACTTTGGGGAAAGAATCCCCATCACTTTGGGGGAAGGATTCCACTCACTTTGGGGGAAGGATCCCACTTACTTTAGGAAAAGGATCCCCCTCACCTTGGGGAAAGAATC
The DNA here is from genome assembly GCA_013397295.1 of Polioptila caerulea. Taxonomy (NCBI): domain Eukaryota; kingdom Metazoa; phylum Chordata; class Aves; order Passeriformes; family Certhiidae; genus Polioptila; species Polioptila caerulea. The sequence goes on along the minus strand of VYXF01006338.1, from coordinate 61,792 downwards.
CCCATCATCTTGGGGAAAGGATTCCACTCACCCAGGGGAAAGGATCCCCATTGCCTTGGGGAAAGGATCCCACTCACTTTGGGGAAAGAATCCCCATCACTTTGGGGGAAGGATTCCACTCACTTTGGGGGAAGGATCCCACTCACTTTGGGGAAAGAATCCCCATCATCTTGGGGAAAGGATTCCACTCACTTTGGGGAAAGAATCCCCATCACTTTGGGGGAAGGATCCCACTCACTTTGGGGAAAGGATCCCCATCACTCTGGGGAAAGGATCCCCCTCACCTTCAGGAAACTAACCCAGGTCATGACCCTCAGCAGGACGAGATACAGGGAATTACACAAACTGGCAAACTCTATGATGCAGCCTAAACTTTTATTTTATTATTAATAAGCCTTAATTTTTTAATTATAAGCATTATTTTTAACAGTAATCCCCATCTTTGAATAACTACTTTTTTAAATAATAACCCTTGTCTTTTAAATAATAACCCTTATTTTAAAATCATAGCCCTTATTTTTAATAATTAATGTTTTTAACAGTAGATCAACTGTTTTTAGGAGTGTTTAGCCTGATGATGTCCCTTTAAGCCAGGGCTGCTCTGAAGTCCAACTCATTCCTCCTCCACATTCTTTGACATTCAAAAGAGTAAAAAAACCCTGCTATGATGGATAGAGATTTTTTGACATTTTATTAAGAGTTTGCCCATTACGTTGATTTGATTACTTTCACTTTAATTACCCTAATTAGCCATCAAGATATAATTTAGCATTGCTGTCACATCGGGCCATGGGTGATATTGCCAGGAAAAGACTCAAGGGCATGACAGAAGCAGTTCTGAAATAGAAATCACATTAAGGGGAGCTGGGTTGATCAAACGCCTCTGCCCCTCCTTGGAGGCTCAGGCAGAGCTTGTGGGAATAAAACTGGGACTGGAGCCTTGGACGGAGCCTGGTCCAGGCTGCAAAAATCATTACCCATCATCTGACTTTGCTGCATGACTGAGTGGGCTGGAATTTGCTTCCAGCCATGGTTTGCCCCGTAGATGCAGAGAACGTGAGGATGGCATTGTCCTCCATCCATCATTTCCAGCTGGAAAAGGCTGGTTTGGATATGGATCCCGTGTGCTCCCTGCTGTACACTGATGGTTCAGGGGATGCTGTGCTTGGCCAAAAAGGCAGCAGCCTCATGGAACGTTATTTTGTTGACTTTAGGTGAGAAAAACTCAACCAATTTTATGTTGTGTATCAGACTTAAATCAATTTAGGTTCCTAACTTTGGACCTTGAAGGAATAAGAGGAGTAACATCTTAGGAGCTCAGTGGAAAAAGAGAATATTTCTCCGTGCCCTGCTGTGATCCCTGGGAGTGTGAGTGTTTAAACCTGTTGTTGCTTTAGGTGGAACCAGCAATGTCTCTTAAAGACTGACAGGCTCTTCTCAAGCCCCTAGACAATGTGCTGTGTGTCCTGTGGGGTAGATAAGACCAGCTCCTTTCCTAAAAGGATCATGAAAACACAGGGGAGAGGGGGGAAATTGTGGAGATGTCTATCTAAACATTGAATTTTAAGTCTGCTACACAGTCATTAAATAGTAACTCTACTACAACAGCTCCCTGGGATGTCTCTGATTACTGATGAATTTTTAAAGGGAGGTGGGTGGGGAGGGAGTAAATACAGAACAAGTTTGCAAGCCTTGTTTTTCCTGCTTTGCAGAGCAGGAGGTGCACAAACACATTTGCAACAGCCCTTTTCAGAGACAGGGCTGTGAAATCTTGCACTTCTTTCCTTTAAAGGCTCTCTAAAAAGTTCTCTCTCTCTTTAAAGTTCTTGCAGGGTAACAAGTCCCTTCTCTTATGGCTGTTAAATGCCCCATGTATCTGGGGCTGAGGCTGAAAAACCAGCATTTTGGGGTTGGTATTAATAGTGTAAAAAAAAAAATTTGATTTATTTGATAGCTGGTTTTCACTCTGAGCTGTACCTGGGCTGCAGAGCAGACACTAAATTCTGCTCTCTTTAGGCTGGTGTGAATGTTCAGGCTGGGGAATGAAGATGTTTGTCCTGAATGATCCAGGCTGGGTGCCAGGGTGCCCTCCCCACTGAAGCTGAGGAGCTCTGCTGGTGTGTGAAGCCACACGATGAAATTTCATCCCTGAGCACCTTCAGTTCCACGCCCTCAGTCTGCCAGGAGAGCTGGTTTGCCAGGAGCTCTGTTGTCAGCCTGAGGCAGGATCTCCTTCTCCTGTGGAGGGAATTTGTCCCCATGTCCCCACAGCTGCTGATGTTCCTTTAGGCCCCAGCAGACCTCCAAGGGTTGTTGGTGACAGATCTGCTTGCTAATGCAGTCTGGTAGGAAATATTGGTTCTCAGGATGGTTTCAGTCTTTTAAGTGCTATTTTTATCACAGAATCATTGAGGTTGGAAAAGATCTCCAGGATCAGAGTCCATCCTGTGCTCAATCCCCACCTTTTCCCCAGCCCAGAGCACTCAGTGCCACGTCCAGGCCTTCCTTGGACACCCCCAGGGATGGGCACCCCAAACCTCCCTGGGCAGCCTCTTCCAAGGCCTGACCATCCTTTCCATGGAGAAATCCCTCCTGATGTGCAACCTGACCCTCCCCTGGTGCATTTTGGGGCCATTGACGCTCATCCTGTCCCTGTTCCCTGGGAGATGAGCAGGGGACAGCCCTGGCTTCACCCTCCTGTCAGGGAGTTGTGCAGAGCCAGAAGGTTCCCCCTGAGCCTCCTTTTCTCCAGGAATTAAAATCCTGTTATAGAATATGTTAGACAGCAGTTTGGTCAAACTTTTCTGCTCACCAGATAATCACAAGCTCCTGGAGCTCCCTGGGTGCATCAGGGTGTGTGGGCACACAGAGCCAGGGTGATCTCTCCATGCACTGGACTATTTTCATCTCTACTCACCCAATAAGAATGACAACGCAAAGGATTGCAGGGATCCTCCATAAGGAGCAGGATTAAGCTGCACTTGAGCGAGATTACAGGAAAAGTGTGGTTGTTCCATTAGAAAAAGGAGTAATCCCTCTGTTTATGTTCTGGAGATTAAAGCAGTGACAGCAGAAAGCACCTGGAGGTCACCACACGCAGACTTTGCTGTCTCAGTGGCTGGCTGTGCTGTGACTCTGGCATTCAGCTGTGCAGTTGCAGAATTTCATCTGTTCTCCTGGTGCTGGGAGTTCTGCAGTGGCTCTGTGTGAGGCAGGGAAGTGGATCTGCCTATTTCACAGGCAGATAGGAGTGCTGGACTTGGAATAAAAAGGAGATTCCCCTGTGGTGTACATGGTGTTCCCTTAGGAAGTTCACGTGCCTGCCTTCCCCTCTGATGCTGCATCCTCTGATACAAAGGCTTGAGGGTAGAAATTTCCAGCTGAAATCACAGAATTATGAGGTTAGAAAAGGCTTCCAAGATCATCAAATCCAACCTGTGGCCAATCACCACCTTGCCACTCAGAGCAGAGCTCTGAGTCCCTGTTCAGTCATTAAACTGGTGTTAAGGAGAGCTCTCAAACAGGTGGGTGAAGGTGGCCCAGGCCAGAGAAGATTTAGCCTGGTCATTTTATAATGTGACCCAGTCAGTCAGGATCTGGCTGAGTATTACAAAATTCACCCCCTGTAATCCTGTCCTTTCCTTCTCTGAGTTATTCCACTGGCATTTCCCAGCCTGGCTTTGCAAGTCCAGGATTTTCTAGATGGAAAGTGCTGAAATCAGGAGCAGTTGAGCCATGTGGACCAAGACCAGCCTCTGGATATCCAAACACTCCAACATCTCAGACCTCCCACTCTCATATTTAGGCTGATTTCCCATCTGACTCTGCACCTCTGTGTCCAGTGAGGGATGTTGGAATAGGTTTGTTTGAACAAATTCCTCAAAATGCCAAACAAGGGGCATCCCAAAAGAATGGCCATGCCCTCTACTTCTGCTCTTCCAAGTGCAGAGGGATCCCATTTCTGTGGTGTGATGTGTTATTTGCCATGTTTATTTAGCCTAGAGGCATTTGAGGCTGAGGACAGTGATGAGTTTGATGGGCTGAGCCTCAGAAAGGACTCCCAGCACTGCTGAAACTTGGAATAACAGATCATGAAGGATAAAAAAGGGAAGCTGTTAATGTTGCCAGCTGAAATTAAACACTGTTAACCAGTCCACTTTATCCTTCCTCTATTAATATTGAAGCTTTCTGCTCTTATTCCCCCTCATTCCTTCCCTGCTTTCCAAACAACCAGGAATAAGGGGATGTTGTTAAAGGAAAACTTGTTTGGTTCTGCTGTTTCCAAGTCATCTGGGCCTGCAGTAAGTTTATCAACCAGCCATGGCAACATCAATCACCCAGAAAAATAGCACAGAGTGAAATGACTTTTCAAAATGTCGTTGGTATAATTATCATCTCGGCCATTACATTAAATGCCACCATTTATAACTGTTATGTTTAAGTATGCAAACAGTAATTAACTTGGTAATGAACTGAGGACCCCTGTGCCTCTCTTCCCTCAGCTAATTTGCATGTTAATTATCATTAGCAACCAGGGAAACAAGTTATAAACAGCTTAATTAGCAGCTTAATCATTTTTACAAGAAAACGTGCTGCACTTTGATACACGAGCAAGAGTCAGATTAATGAAGTCAGACGAGGGAGGGAGTTCTCCCTGTGCTGGTCCTGCTGCAGTGCTGGGTTTGTTTTGGGCTTGTTTGGGGTTTGTTTTGGGTCGGTTTTCAGCAATTTGGGGCCCCCAGATGTGCTCTTGCACACCCCAGTGCACACTCAGGCTCTGGGCACCTTGCACTTCCTGATTGGTATCTACTTAAAACATTCTGAATTTCCTAATAAAGACGAATTTACTTTAGTTTTACCCTCATTCTGTTTCCTTTTTGGCAGAAATTTTCTGTTGATTTAATGAAAAATTTAGATATGGTTTGATTATTTAGATATAATTCGATTATTTGGTTGGATTTTGGTGGAGTTTTGTTTGTTTGTTTGTTTGGTTTTTTGCAGGTGGTTATACTTCCATCCCCCAAGTACACTATAAATAATAGTAATAACATTTATATTCTAATATAAATAACAGCCAGCTCACATGCATTTTGAAGAATTTATTTTCTTCTTTTAAGGTTTTTTTAATTACACTCAGAAGTTAAACACAGAGCTGGAATTGGGTCTTAAAGACATAATAATTAAAGGAAGGCAGAATAAGAAGGGGAAATGCAAGCTGTGGTTTGTAGGTGGTGCTGCCCACTCCGATGGCAGGTGAAGTGACCTGTGTGGATTTGGATTTAGGAGATTTTTCCGAGATCCTGGATGGGTAAAATCTCCAGACGAGGCTCACCTGTTCCCATCCCTTGGATAAAATATCATTCTGGGAGTTATCCCACATTACCTGCCAAGAGCACGTCTCGCTGGATCGTTTGATGGAAAGCAGCAGGAATTTTGTCCTAAGATGGGAATGCATCATCCGAGGAGGTTGTGGGATCTGGCACCAGGGATTTTGGGAATGGGCCAGGTAAACATCTGTAAGAGACACTTTGGGCATTCTTGGTGCTGGTCCAGGACAGCAGGGCGGACCTAGAGCCTGGAACCAGGCAGTTCCTGGGATGTGCAGAAATCCCTGGGCTTCCACCGGGACATTTGGGATCCCACAAAACCCCTTTCACCGCAGCTTTGACCCAAAATCAGGCCGAATTCTCCATTCCACGGGAATCCGGGGGTTCTCTCCGGCAAGATGAAGATTCCCGTGGTTATGATGCGTGAAGAAATTGGGGTTTGTACCCAAATTGGGCCGAAGAGGCGGCGCGGCCTCGGCCCTCAGCCCGCCCGCCGCGCCCCCCCTGCCGTGCCGGGCCCTCGCCAGCAGGGGGGGCCCGCGCACCGCCGGAAAGGGCGGGAACGGGCCCGCCTGGGAATGTTCCCTTTAATTCTTATTTATTTGTATTTTTTATTAACACAGAAGCAAGGAGCTGCTGCTTCCTTGTGAGTTCAGCTCACGGGACTCGCCCCGAAAGGCCTGCTTGCAAAATCCTGACTTTTCTACTTAGAATGAAGGAATTAATTTTGGGGGCTCAGATGCCTTAAATGTCCTTGCTTCTTCACATACTTTTTTTCTATTTTCCACAGACAGAAAGATTTTGATTTTTGACATTTGAATTTACTTGCTGGCACATCACTGTCCCTTTTTAATTCAAGAGAGTCTGTAAGGATGGGTGAAAATCTGAAAGTTCCCAGCTTAGGCAGGCAGAGAGTGGCTATGAAGGGTACAGTGAAAAAACTGCAGTTCTTGGAGGTTAATGTGTAATTTTAGCAAAGGAAAGATAGTGAGCGCTGAAAGGGGAAGGAATTGTTGCGTGAGACAAGGATGGAGTGCTCCAGTCAGCTCCAGAGCCCTGCATGGCTCGGGAAGGGGGTGATTTACAGCAGCTGAGGGGCAGCCCCATGTGTTTTATCTGCTCTGCCACTGCCCCCATCATTTCCTAGCGAGGGGCACTGCCCCTGGAATGGCAGCCAGCAGAGACAGAGCTTCCTGTGCTATGTTCCATAAATTCTTTATCAGCTCTGTAATCAGAGAGCGTGGCTGGATGTTGATTTTGTTACGGTACCTGGAGCGAATCTCTATATGTTAATTTAAAGCCATAAAAGTACAGCTTAGAGTTTCGGCGTCCTAATTGAAACTTCCTCTTCTTGGAGGCATTCATTCCGCTGGAGAGGAATAATAATCATCAGGAAAGAAAGGGGGATCAGCTAAAATGGGAGGGTGTTGTTCCCAGGAACCCATAAATGCCAGGGAAACCCCAGCACCTCGTGCCCAGCACTTGGCTGTGCTCAGGCATCTCCACTGGACTTTCTGCTGGATTTTACCAGCACTGCAGTAGAAGCTCCGTGAGATCTGTTGTCAGAAATGTGGGTTTGGTCTTTTTCTCCTGGAGAATGCCCTCGTTTCCACTGTCACTGCCTGTGGAGCACCAGAACTGGGCACAGCCAGGCCCAAGTCGTGGCTGTCATTTTATATCCTGCTGATATTTGGCCCTTCTGCTGTGTCCTATTGATATTTGGCTCACCAAAAGCAGAATATTTGTTCTCAAAGTGTCCAAACCAGCCCAGGCAGTCACTGACGGCTGCAGATCACATCCTGAAAGTCTCCCTCCCCTCAAGGGTGGCTTGGGAGCATCACCCCACAGGAAGGGCACAGAGGTGGATGGTTGGTCCAGGGTGGGCACTGGGCTCCCTCCTGTTGTTCTGTTATTTCCTCAAGCTCAAGGTGTAAATTCTGCTCTTCTGCACCCTCCAGCCTCAGAGTTCTGTGTCCAAAAATCCCATTAAAGCCCAGGCAGGGTGTGGGACCTTGTGCTTGGAAGCGAAGCAGGAAGGATAAGACAGCAGCAGCTGCCAGACTGGGAGCCAAGGGCTGGAGCAGATCAAAGGCAAAACTAAATTATAGATTGATAGATGCCTTTAGTTTATAAGTTATTAAGCACCAGGTAACAGGTTAGATTAATATTGTGCCTGGAGGTTTCTTTTTTTCTTCTTTTTTTTCCTCCCTCGCTTTCTCCTTTTTTAAAAATTGAAGAAAACAAAATATTTTTCTAATTAAGTAAATCTACAGTGCTTGCTAATGGGGCCCGTCTGTGTGCTTGTCAGGGCACAGGGAGAGCTGGAATAATGATTTTATTTTTTCATTAAATAGAATTATAGGCAGTTACTCAAAGCAACTGTGAGTCTAATTGAAAGAGAACCATTTCTTCTTAATTTACTTTCACGGTTCTGGATGATAAAAGAGTATGTTCGCTGGAAAATTAAATAAAAAACACAACATGAGGAAGCTTGAAATAATGCTGCTCAGGCACAGGTGGGAAGAGGGAGCACAGTAGTTTTCCTCCTTGATATTAGTGCAGATACCAGAGCTTTCTCTTACACCCAAAAAGTGCATTTTTGCTTCCGAGCTTTCCTTTCAACTCCTCATTTCCATTTCCAGGACATCCCTTTGTTTTCCAGTTTTCCATCCACCACGTTGACCATGTGAGCTCAGCTCTTTTGCAGGGTTGGATTTGCCCTCTCCCCCCGTGGATGGCAGCAGGTTTTGCCTGTATCACAGGGATTCCTGGCCAGTTCAGGCACAGGGATCACTGGGATCACTGGGATCACTGGGATAAGGTGGGATGTGAGCAGGGGGTGTGGGGAACAGCCCAGGACAGGGCAGGGCTGTGCTGCTCAAGCCCTGAAATCATCGTGTGTGAGTCTGGGAGAAGCCAGGTAGGGAATTCAGCTTGGAGAGGCAATTAGAGCCACTCCAGGAGTTATTCCAGGGGCAGAGAGGGCGGTGGGTCTGTGTAAGGAGAAGCTCCAGGGTGTGAAGTCACATCTAAGAGGGGTCCTGGGGCTGGGAACTGCAACAGGCCTCTGCAAACACTGCCCAGGTGAAGGCACAGTCCAGGATTTCCCTCCTTCTCCTTCTCCTTCTCCTTCTCCTTCTCCTTCTCCTTCTCCTTCTCCTTCTCCTTCTCCTTCTCCTTCTCCTTCTCCTTCTCCTTCTCCTTCTCCTTCTCCTTCTCCTTCTCCTTCTCCTTCTCCTTCTCCTTCTCCTTCTCCTTCCTCCTCCTCCTCCTCCTTCTGTCTCCTTTCCTCAGGTCCAAGCACCAGCCTTGGGCTCCAAGGGTGCCTGGAATTTCTCAGAATCTCGTGGGTTGCTTGGATTTCTGTTCTCTCAGAGACCAGGAAAGGTTTGCCCGTGCCTTTCTCAGCTTTGAGTGGCCGCAGAAACCTCCAGGCTTGTGCAGCCGCCCAGCACGGGCACAGGAGGGGTTAAATAAATGGGAACTGATGAATTCCATGGCCAGGGTCCCTCCCTGGCCCTGGTGCCACATCTGGCAGGGTCACAGCAGCAGGGCCCGGCTGCAGCAGGAGGAGAGGGTCTGTTTCCACTAACCAGTTCTGCTACTTCTTACACTAAGTACTTCCTAAAAAAGGCCTGGGATAAGGTTTCACCGGGGCTGCCGTTAGATTTACGGGGATCCCATTTGCTCCAGCTCTTGGATTCACTCAGGCCGGGACAAGATTAAAACCAACCCTTCAATTTCCTTTTTTTTTTTTTTCTTTAGGAAATGAACTGTGGCTTTTCTGCTAATGAAAGTGCAGAGACACTGAACTCATTCAGGCTCTCTGCTGGCTCTGGGTGTGTTTGATGTGTCTTCAAGGTGCACCTGAAGGAAACAAGAAGTTAGGGCAGCTCCTGACAATTAGTACTGAACATTATTTTCTGCCTCTTTTCAATGCCTGTGCATATAAGGAAGCCAGAGCAGTGCTCGGAGTTGTCACTTTGGGAAATGTTTAGTCTTTTCTGTTTGAAAATAGGATAAAGAAACTGTAGTGAAACTTTCCATGAAACAAAGCTCAGTATCCAGNAGAGCAGTGCTCGGAGTTGTCACTTTGGGAAATGTTTAGTCTTTTCTGTTTGAAAATAGGATAAAGAAACTGTAGTGAAACTTTCCATGAAACAAAACTCAGTATCCAGATGCCTCCAGTACCTTCCTGTGATCCTGTGAGGCTGAAAAATCCACTTCATTCCAGTTTCATCTTCATGCTGGTATTGCAAAACTCAAATTCCAATTTTCAACAGAAAATGGGAATCTGCTCTTCTTCTTTTCCTGAAATATTTCAAAGGAAAGGTGTCTGTAATTAGAAGAGATTTTCCTTACAAGCTGTTCTGCTGCTGATGCTATGAGGCTTTCCAGGGGGAAGAACTTCCCTGTGATACCCCCTGATCAGTTGTGTCTTTGATCAGGATGATTCAGAGCAATGGGACAAGATATTCATATTTTTCCCCACCAGCAGATTTAGCTGGGAATTTTCTGACAAAAAAGGTTTTCATTGCTAAGTGCTGGTTCAGCCAAAATTATTTTTCTTCCATCTCATTCCCAGAAAACACTGCCTCCTTTGTTTCCTTCTGCTGCTGGAGGATCTGGGCCTCTGGGATCAGTGGTTCCAGTGCTGTCCCAGCACAAGCATTTTCCTCCCTTTGGAAAATTTGAAGCCTTCCAGGTAGTCTGGAGGAGAACTGGACACCACAAAAATCCCCATGGAGGCAAAGGAGCTGGGATTTTGGGATCCAGCTGAACTCTGGCTTGAGTCTGATTTGCAGAGGACTTGCCAAAAGAAGGCTGTTGGGATTTTTTTTGTTGTTTATTTATTTTTTCTCAATATCTGAAAGGATGGGGTCAGGTAAAGAAAATCCCCAGTAAATGGGCTCACTGTGCTTTACTGATAATTAAAACTGGGAGGAACCATCACCAGGCCCTTGAAATTAGGTGCTTTTTTAGGTTTGGGAGCACACTTCCAGTCCATGTTAGATGAATTAAAATGAAGAGATGCTGCTGAATCTCCAATTTTTATTAATGTGGAGGTTCCCTCTGGTTCCAAACATCCCAGTGAAGTGCTCTGAGGAATAACCAATGTCCTGGGAACTGCTTGATAAATACTTCTTTCAAAAGAAAGATTTTTCCCCCCCCAAACTCTTTAATACCTTCCTAATCTGAAGGACAATTTTTCTTCTCTATAATCATTATATTAAAATTTAATACAGAGTATTAATATAACATACTTAATGGCAACCTGAATATTATTCTGGACATATCTGCACTCTAAAAGCTCCAGGAGCTTGAGCAGGAGAGGATTTAACTCTTCCCAGGCTCGTGGGGGTAGCAAAGGAGTTTTTGTTGCTGCCATACAGACCAGTGCTGGGAATTTTGTTGGCAGGTGGCAAACAGGGAAGGTGTCCTCTTAGTTTGTCTGCTGGGATGGTTTCTGTTCTGGAAAATGTTCCTCCTGAGCCCATTTTTGTAGGGAATTTAGATGACAAGAGAGAGAAGGCTGGAGGAGGCTGTTACTGAGGTGTTTAATCATGGCAGGGTGGAGGATGGAGAAGTTTGGACATCCCTAAAAAGAAATAACTGAGGAATAGAAAAGGAAATTTTGCTGTCCCACACAGCAGTGTGGCAGTCACCTGTCCCCACAGGCTGTGTCTGGGGGAGTGAGGGCTCCATGCAGGGCCCTGAGGTGTGGAAAAGCAATTTCCCACCTTTCTCCTTGTGTCCAGGGAGCAGACTCTCAAGATCTTGTTCTTTGCTCTTCCTGGAGATGGCCCAGCCTCACCAAAGAGCCTTAAAAAGGGAATCAGCCCCCAAATGATGAGATTGGCTTCAACCCACAAGATTACTGTGGAGAGATTGTTTTAAAATTTGGGGTTTTGAAGGTTTGTATTTCTAATGTTCAACCCGTGGCCCACAAGTTGCTGTAAAGGAAAACTCAATTAACTCGTAAACACAGCCAGGCAAAAGCTCTGGCTTGATGCAAAGTGCTGGAACTCAGGACAAAAATCTGTGTGGCTGACAAAGCCATAAAACCTCAGATCCATTCAGAGGAAAGAGCACAGGAAACAAATATTTCCATGCATGTTTGGTTCTGTGGGTCCCTTTTTGCAGGAGTGACTTTGTGCGAGTGAGTTCTGAGGGGCAAAAAATGGTGAGAGTCGGGGCTTTTTTTTTACAGCGAGTTTTAACATAGTCACTAGGTAAAATATTCTCACCTGGAAAGAAGTCTGTGCTGAGGTGGAGGGAGGGGAAAGAAATTGGAAAAAGAAAATAAAGCAGCAGGCAGTGGGTGGCAAAAGGGAGTGGGGGACACAGCGGTGAGTGTGAGGGATGACTTGGAAAGGAGAGGGATGCTATTGAGGAACAGCAGTAGGAAGGAAAAGGGGGGGGCTGAGGGGAAAAGCAGGAGACATGGTAAGTTAAGTAAATTCACATTTATTTCTGCAAGAATTTGCTTCAAACGCTCTTCCTGCCCTCGCTGAAGGCTCGGTGTTTGGACGCCCTCCACGCCGGGGGAACAAACCGGCTCTGTTGGAGCGCCGGGGGTGAAGCCCCGGTCACGGGCACGGCCGGGCTCCTGTGCCCCACCTGAGGAGCACATGGAGCTCCTCCAGAGCTCCCCTGGGCCCTGCTGAGCCCCTGGGCCGGGCTGGAAAACCCCAGCCCGCTGCTGATCATCTCCAAGAGCTCCTTGGTTCTGAGCCCTGAACCTCCCAGGTGGTGTTCAAATCCAGAACGGGCACGTCAGGCCACGCAGCTGGAACCTCATCCCATCCTGCCAGGGAGATGTGCTCAGAGATGGGCCCCAGGTAACTGAGGGCCCTGGGTATCGGAGAAAATGCAAGACTTTCCAGCACCAAGGGGGACAGCAGGGTTCCCCCCAGCTCCCCTCCCTGCTCACACACAGCAGACAGGTCCCAGCTCCTTGGGACTACAACCAGGCCGTTGTTCTGGTCCATGGGGAGCTGCAGGGAACAATGGGAGACATTGTGGGGCTCTGCTGCTGGAGGTTGGGAACGTGTGCTGAGCTGGGAGGGCTCCGAGCATCTGCAGAGTGACTGTGGACATGTTACTGCACGGGCCTGAGGAGGCTCCTTCACACAAACCCCTCCCTTTTAACCAGGATTTCCCATTCCCTACGGAATCTTGTGTGTTCTCAGCTCTAGTGGCTTCTCTGGACAAAAGCTGCAACCCTTTAATGATCATTAGTTGCAATGTTTTTCCTGCTGTGGACCCCAGTCATGGGTGTGTTGCATGGCAGTTGCTGTGGGCATTTTTCACAGCAGTATTTCCATTATACTTATACATATATTCTTTAATAAAACTGGTTGTTCTGGGCCACTCTTATTAATCTGTTATTTTTAAGTGTAAGATCTTCTTTAAAGGAAAATTTTCTTTCCTTTAAAATACATTGTGTAATGGTATTTAAGAAAAGAGCTGATCCACTTTCTCTGTCCATTAAAAAGTACATTTTACTGCTGCAAACCCATTAGTCTCTTATGCAGGAGAATTGTAATTTTAAAGAAATTTTAGAGATTTCATTTGAAGTCCCCTGCAGAATTTATTTGGCTTTATCACCAGCAGTGAAAGGCTTTGACAGATAAATCCAGAGTTGCTTTCTGAGGTGGGAGCACCATCCCATCCACGTGAGCTGGAAGAGAATCTTTCAGGAGCACCAGCATGGCTGGCCAATGGTCTGACAATTAAATCTAATATTTCTTCCAGTGCAAGTCTTGGTTCCTGTAACAGGAACCCTCCTTCCAAAGGATAGTTTTTCCCCTTGGGATGTAGGATCTGCTGGAATTTTGAACCAGGGGCTCCCACCCTGTATCTCAGTGATGCCAAGCCAAGAGTATCACGGTTTCCTAGGGGAGGTCAGTCCCTTTGTGAGGGCACCAGAACCAGGAAAAAGATTTTAGAATATGAGGGGGGTGTTTTTAGGAGGTTTTTCTCTGTGTGTTGATGTTTTTTATTACTTGGGTTTTTGTTTTTTGTTTTTTTGGAAAGGCAACTGATTTATCCAAGTTCACCACTGCCAGAGGCTCCTCTAGCCAGGGATGTTCTGAAAGACCTGGAAGAAGTCAGAGGCTTATATCTAAATTCCTGCCTAATTATCAGAATAACTCTTCAGTAGCTTATCAGTTAACTGATAACTTTTACTAACTAAGTAACTGGTTAATTATCAGCTACTAAAGGTGGAGGAGACTGAAACAAGGGGTGCTCTTCATGCCATTTATCTGTGAAGTTCCTGGTGGGGCCTGCTAACCCAGAGGGCTCCAAGGCAGCCTCCAGCTGGCTGACATTTCCCACACGTTCAGGGTGTCCCCCCAAGATGTTCTCCAATTAGTCACCATCACTCACAATCTGTTTTCCATATTCACCCACAGTTTACAGTCAGGCAGAGGAGCACAATGGCAGCACAGCTGCTCCCAGCCAGACACAAAGGTTATGGCTCTGTGTACATAAGCAAGCTGTGAAAGTTCCAGTCCCAGCCACCCAGCTCCTTCACCCTCCTGTGCTTTTGAAAACCAACAGAAGCAGAAACAAACAGTGAGTGCGCCTCTCGTCTCAGCCCTGGAAAAACATTTGGAAGCATGGAGTGAAAGGAGGGATTTTTGTTTTTCTAATTTGATTCCCATTGCTGCAGCTGCAGCCAAAACCTTTGGGTTCTGGACAAAGTTCAGAAAGTGCTGCTTTTTGGAAGAGGTCGTGTTTATTGGAAAATTACATCTTGCCCAGCAAAAACTGACAGTATAAGTACTCCAGTCTATTAAAAGCTACAGAAGACACAGTTAAGAGTTTATTTAATGATTGCTGCAGATGGGGTTTGGGAACTCGGAGCCCTGGCATTGGTGAGTTGGGTTGGAGATTGTGTTCTGGGAACACAGAAACCATCATTGTCATATTAGTGACCCCTCTCATCCACCCTCGTGCCTGAACCAGAACCAACTGCCACAAGCAGGCTCTGCCTGGTGACTTGGAACTCATTTTTCCTGAAGGAAAAGGTGTCAGGGATCAACGCAGCAGCTCAGTGAGAGCAGTGGACACCCCACAGCTGAGGGAGCCCAAAGCTGGCAGGCCTGGGATCCTATTCTGGGAGCAGACTCTGGCTCAGACTGGGGCACGACCCCGTGAAGTTTTCTGGAACTCTTTGGACTATGGAACAAAAATACGTTGTGGAAAGAGAGGAACTGCTGCCCCAGAGATGTTAGACCTGACCTAAACCCCAACATAATGTCGTGAGCTGTAGGCAGTGTTTGAACTGAGCCCTTAAAACACAACTGCTCCATGGCAGAGCTCTCCATGGAGGGAGGAAGTTCCCGTCAAAACCTGGATCTGCAGGGAAAGTCTGTTTCTGCCCATGAAGAAGGGAAAAGCATTCTCTTTTGCTCAGGGAATCCCCCCATTCCTTCCCCCCAGCTGTCAGGTCTCTGCAGAGCAGTAGAAACCCAGAATAGCTCAGGTGGTTTGCACGGCTCTCACACACATCCCACATCTGCCTCCTGCCATTCTGCTCAGCCACACCCCACTGGGAAGGTGTGTGAGCCTTGAGGCCATCGTTGCCAGATGTTTGAGTCCAGCCCAGCCCTGCTGATTTCCTCTTTCAATCCCAGCCCTTGCATTTGCTGCAGTGGTGCCCACTGTCTTTGGGCTTTGCCCCCTCTGACAAACTTCTCACCTCGAGTTTGCCTGGTGCCCTCAGCCTGTGGGTTGGGCTGGAGCACCAAGTGTTTGTGCCAGGGGAGTGGCAGTGCTGTGAAACCAAATACTTTGGTTCTGGGCTCTGTTGGCTGGAGACTGATTGAGATTCCAGGTACCCATGGAGGTTCTGCTCCCTGAGACCAACCTGGTACTGGATCACCTACAACTACCCAGAAATTCTCTCTTCTCACTTCTCTGGCTCCTGAGGCCTGGAGACAGTGGTAGAGACTTCCTGTGCTTTTGAGAGGAGCTGTCTTTCCCTGAGCATTGGTGCAGTTTCACTCCAGCCAGCAGAAAGTGTGTGTGTGTAAAAATCTTCATGTCGCAGCTGCTTAGAACAAATTCAGTGTAATTCAGTTTTACAAGCGGTGCTAGGCTAAATCCAAATCAACATTGCTTTCAGCAAAATGCAGTTAGAATTCTTTTTTGGCCTGCTAGCAGAGCGTGTGTTGCCATATTTGTCTTTCAGGAGCGAAATAAAATATGACATTTACTGACAGACTGCTTCCAAAGTGGAACGGGCTGATCTCAGTTACACGCGGAGGCTCTGGAGCCAATCCATGATTGCTCCTGATTCCCTGGGTTGGAGCTGCCATCAGGATGCAACCTCTGCAAAGAGGAAAACTCATCTAGCAGCAGTCTCTTGTAAAGAGACGGGAATGTTTCTTTCAGGAGGGATATTTTCAGCTCAAATGATTGGGTGAATTTTGAAATTCCTCGTGCTTTGGGCTCAAGCCTCATTCTCAACCTGAAAAGTCTCAAAGACATCTGTAATTCAGTTCCACAGCTGAAAACTGGAGAAAACCTAGTCAGCAGTGTGTGGAATACTGTAGGGCTCCTAGGACATCCCTGGGGAGCTCCCCTCAGATCCAGAGCACTCACTGCTCACTCAGCATTGCTGTTCATTTTCTTTGAGTTCCTTCTGCTGTGGGCAACACAGGATCACGGAATGGTTTGGGTTGGAAGGGACCTTAAAGTTCATGTCTTTCCATGCCCCTGCCATGGGCAGGGACAACTTCCACCATCCCAGGTTGCTCCAAGCCCTGTCCAGCCTGGCCTGGGACACTTCCTGGGATGGGGCATCTCCAGGGTCTGGCTCAGTTACACTTAGTTACCATTACAGGGATTTGTTCTCCGTGTGGAATAACCTCAGTAGTCCACCCAAATACTCTCTTGCAAATCCATCTCCCTCCCCAACATCAAGCCTGGGGAAAAAGAGGGAGAACCAGAAGTGCAAGTGCACAGAGATATATTCTCTGTCTCTCTTTCCCTGGGAGCTGTTCCCTTCCTAAGCCCATCTTTGGACTCAGGGATTTCTCTCCTGGGACACTTTCCCCTCAGAGCAGGAGCCATCCCCACTTCAGCTCTGCAGTATTTGGGCAAGTGAGCAGCTGGGACAATGTTGGCTGCTCTCCTCCCGTTATTCCCAACCTCCTCAAGCCTTGTGATGTTACTTTGGTGACAAATAGTCATCATAAATTCTTTAATAGGATGAAGATAGGCTATCCCTCATCCCAACCAGGCTGTGGGAAGGTTGTAAATCTGGAACAAGAGGCATTCGTTTGGTTGGAGAATCTGAAGCTTTGCTGTTTATATATTTTTATAAAGGATTCATTTCCACCCTTCCTCTCAGTTAATCATTCTCCAAGTCCTCATAAATATCCTGGGCAAAGGAAAAGAACAACCTATTCTTGCTGTGCCATAAATGGGTGGTGTTGTGCTGTGAGTTTTACTCCTCAGCTCAGAGGTGAGAAATTCAGCAGCAAACCAGAGGCTGCAGTGTGGGGGTTTCTTGCTGATTCTGCTTTCTAGGATAAAAGGAGGTGGAATCAATATGTAGAGACCACATAATCTCCCAGAAGAGAGAACAGAGACAGCCAGGATCACATGTAGGGGTGTATTGATGAGTTTTCTCTTTTTAAAATCCGTATTGGTGGTGCATACTTGAGAAAATACAGCACCAAACCACTGCAGCACCTCTATTGGTCAGACTGTGAAAAATCTCAATTATTTCATTATTTTATTATTCTTCTCATTCAAAATGTGGAGGTGGGAGGGATTTTCAGGGTTGATTCTCAACTGCAGAAGGCAAAACCACTTTTGTTATTGACATTTTATTGGCATTTATTGAAATGTTATTGACATTTTCAGGCATTTATTGAAAACGTCTTCTGAAAGAGAGGGAAATAGTGAGTCATGAGGATTTCCACACTGAAAAAATCCACTGGAGAAAAGCCCATGTTGTATTTCCATTGTCAGGGAAGGTTAGGAGGACTAAAAACTGACGTGTGAGACTTCACCAGAGTAGCTGAAATAGCCACATTTCTACTCATGTCTGAATCCTTCAGGATCCAGCTCTGACTCTGCTACAGGTGGACCTGCTGCTCACTGGAGCCCAGTCCATGAGTTAGCCTCAGCCAAAAATTCATTATCCAGATGTGCAAGTTCCTATTTCTCCTAAAAATGCCATTTTTCCTCTTGAGAATGGTTTTCTCACCAATTCTTGTCTTGAACTGTGTTTTGCAAAAACACTTTGAGTTTGTCAAGATGTGTTGTTTTGAAATTTTAAAGGGTGCAGTTGTCATCTTCCTGGTTTAAATGACATTTTGCTCTTGAACTTTATTGAACTGCAGCAAAGACACTTAAAAATGTTCAAAAGTGAATATTTATCCAAAGTGAAAGGAAACAGTAGGAGAAATCACTACTTTCTTTAGGCACTTAAACATCCTTGGTGGTTGTGGCCAGAGAAAGGTGACACTTAACTGGACAAAAAATGGGCAGGATGGTGATTCCAGAGTTGAGCTGTGTTTGTTTTGGTGATGGAACATCTGTCCCTGGCAGTAATATCTGGTTCCTGCCAGTGGTTTGGTGGTTTCAGTTGCTTGCAGCCCAAATTGTAGAACCACTGGTGATTATGAAGACCACACCTACAACTTAACGTGACCACAAATGTCTTCCCTTCATTTTCCTGTCACCAGTTGGCTCAGCACTGATTCATCTGCTCTGCTGTGGTGGAAAACTCTCCTCTTGTGTGACTTCTTGGAAAGGAACATGAGGCTGGGAGGGTCATTCCTGGAAAGCTGCAAGAAATCCAGAGTGGCCTTTGGGGATGGGAAGGTGAGAGGTCACTGTCATGGTGCTGAGAAGTTCAAATGTGTTCAGTGGGGCAACCACCGCCATGGATTCATGGCTTTGAAGCTGTGCAAGAAATCCTGGAACACAGGAGTTATTCCCTGTGAGTCTGCAAGTTGTGAGAAGGAAGTGCAGAGAGGGAAAAAAAAAAAGGAAGAGAAAGAAAATTGTCTATTTTTAATAAATTGCTTGAGCTTTGGTATTAGCAGACCGGGCTTTGCCTTGGGATTAGGAGCCAGCTTGGGAACCAGCGAGGGCTATCTTTGCCTTCCTCTAACCTCATTAACTCTGTAATGTTAAACACATTCTCGAGCTGGGCTCCTCTCCGTGTCCTGCCTTCCTCCCAGGGCTGGAGCACCCATCTCAAAAGCATCTCTGTGAGCCCCTCGCGGGGAAGGCCGGCGCTCCCTTCTTAGCTCTTATTGTCCGTGCCCGCAGATAACTGAGCAGGTATACACTTAAATCCAAGATAAACACTTCCCTGGCCTCCCGTTTATTGCGGCCCTGGGCTGCTCTGAAGCTCGCCACTGTGCTGGGCTATCGTGGCCTCTATCGCCTCCTCGCAGAATGTAATCCATAAAATGCTTTCATGGTAACCTTAGACAGCGGCGAGCGGTGATAACATCTCGAGGCCCCCGTGACAGACAGGAACTCGCAAGCATGGAGTTAATAATGCAAACTTTCAAAAAATGAAACTGGCAGAAGGAGCCGAGGAGGGGAATAAAAGGGGCCGGTGTGGCTGTAATTGGGACCATGTGAGCTTCCTTAGAGAGGGATTAAGGGAAAGAGACAGGCCTCGCCCGCGAAGATTAGTTTCAATTAGACGGGCTGGAGGCGAAAGTCAGGACTTGGTGAAAGATTAAAACAAGAAGGGAGAAAGTTTCCATTGCTTTTGCTCCAGGCCTACACAAGAGGGTTCAGTGAGATCATGCTAATTGAAGGCAAAGCTTGCATGGAAGTTCGGAAGAACTCGCATTAATTGATTCGATGCTGTGATTTTTTTTTCCCCCCTTACCCGCAATGTTCTTTTGGGTTGTTCTTTTTTTTTCTGTATTTTTTTTCCTTCCCCCCCCACCCCCCCACCTTTTCCCTTTCCAAACCATCCCAAACTTTTGCTGTGGTTGAAATCAAGAGAAATTGTGGACACCCCACGCCTAGAACTGAAGGGAGAGCAGGGGACAGTCCCTGGTACCATTGTCAGTGCTGTTTCCATCTCCCTGAACCCCTCCCAGTTTAGCATCAGCTACCAGAACCAAATTGATGCTGTCACTGTTGCTGCTGCACAGCTGAGCTCCTGGTTCCACAAATTAAAAAGCCTTTTCTCTTGACAGATTTGTTTTTCCCACACGAAGATCCAATTTAGGACTTTATTTAAAAGTCCCCACTGATATTTACAGTGTGAGAATCACCGGGGCTTGTGTTTTTTTCCAGTTCTGAGGTTGAGTTGGGCAAACACGTGGTTTCCTCATGGCTCCCATGAAAAGGAGCTCTTCAGGAAATGGGAAATGGTGTTTGAGTCCATCTCTGCCTGGCTGAATCCAGTGCTGGTGTAACTGTGAGCCCAGGGAGGAAATTCTGCTGCTTTCCTCCTCCTGCCTCTCTCCCCACTGCTTTTCCAGTTTCAGTGAAAAAGGAAATAATGGAATCTCAGAAATTGGAACTGGGGAAGATGGGCTGGAGTCAGCTGGTGCAGAGCCTCTCTCTGGCACAGCCCTTGGTGCTTTGTCTGGTTTGCAGTGCTGAAATTGCAATTACACCATTTCCTTGAAGAGGAAGCTATTCCAAATATGAAAAGGTTTCCATGTTAAGAATTTTCTCCCTTAGCCCCTTGACAATACTGAAAGTTATAGGAAAATGTATATCCAATCTTTCTATATTGAATCAATATTTTTATTCCATTAAACTTGTCTCTGAGGAGCAAGAGACATCATCTTTTGCCAGATTTCTGTATCAGATTGTCACTCGGTGGGTTTTTGTTGCAGAAAGCTTTGGAATTACAATGCCAAGTCAATTAGAGTTAAATGCATTTTCACAGCCAGCCAGAAAAACATTAGCACTAATCAAAACCATCGCACCGACAGGGAACCCCAAAGAGATTTTTCTGTTTTGTTGTGCTTTATGAAAATGTTCTCTCAGCTAGAAACATCAAAAGGCAACCACGAGCATGTTCAGCTAAAATATGAGGACAAGAATGGGAGCTGGAGCTGCAGGGGGATCTGTCTTTCTCAGTTACTGCAGGATTTTTGCATCTCGGGGCTCGGCAGGGGAGGTCCCTCCTGGCAGCTCTGGGGTCTGATCACGCCTCTCTCCCATCCCCTGCCCTCAGCTCCACACGTGCACATTGCTGGGTTTCCGTGTCCTGGTTCCTGCTGCACTTTTCAGATTCACAGTGAAATCAGATCCCAGGGCTGATTGCTCGGTACCTTTTCATTTTTCATCTTGGGAAAGGCCAGCTCTCCCTGTCGGATCCCAGCTGGCCATGGGATGGCTGTGGGATGTTTCAGCCAGGGAAAAGGACAAACTGCAGGGCTGGCCCTCAGAGAGGAGCCCTGTGTGTGCAGTGGAGATGTTTTCTTCTATAAATACCCCTTTTCAACACACACATCACCTCAAAGTGATGCTTTAGGATTTAAATGTTATGTTTTTCAGATCCTGTACTGCTTTAGTGTGTAACTCTAAAACTCCAGGGCCTGTCAGCTGTCCTTCTCCCATTTTATTCAGACAAAACAATTCCCCTCTAGGCCTGAAACTCAAGGACACCTTATTGTCTCAGGCTCTGAGAGGTGTAAACAACAGTGAACTGGAGGGGATAACTTGGAGTAAATGACTTCATTATCTGAAACTTTAATTGGAGGATTAACCCCTGGTATGTAAATGGACCAAACTTATACCTGTATGAAAAACTCGTGACTGTTTTCCATCTTGGATGGAGCCCCTTGGAGGCTTTTGGCTGCCCAAGGTGTACCTATTGAAGGCCTTTAATTAATACCCACTTTTGTCCTCTTAATTTTGTCTAGTCTCTGTTTTAGGTAGCCACTCCAAGGCACCAAAGGTATCACAGAATCCCTTTCCTAACACAGAACCCGGAAGGCTCCAGCTGCAGTTCACGGGGGTCTCTGAGCATCCAGGACCTGTCAGGTTATTCCAGCCCTGGAAATGACACCATGGATATTCCTGAAGTGGATTTGGGCTCATCTGGGCTGTGAGAGGCTGCAGTTGGCTGAGGGGTGTAAAAAGTTCTAAGAGTTCTGTTGTTCAGATGTGAGAGCACTGAGCAGAACCAATTGACATCATCCGCTGCCTGCGAGTGGCACCTGGACACAAACAGCACTTTGTAATTACAGGATTCCTTTTACATGGAAACATTGACAACATTCCAAAGTTTCCCTGTTAAAATCCACTATCCCTGCTTCCCTCTCCCCCACCTACCTCCCTCCAGCCTCTTTTTTAGTTGTTTTTTTTTTTTTTTTTTTGCCTTGGGTTTTTAA
>VYXF01006338.1:20581-40079 GCA_013397295.1 Polioptila caerulea | reverse complement strand
TTTGTTGTTTTTTTTTTTTTTTTTTGGCCTGGAGTTATTACATGGAAGCCTGATAAATGGATGCTGTGAAGGAATGTTTTCCAAACTTTGTAGGAACTATTAAGAAAGTGGTTTTCCTTCTTGTCCTTTTTCCTTCCCACACTTCTCCTCGCTCCCACCCCACAACTAATAGCAGACAAATAGCACTTCATGCAATTTTGGCTACTCTCCACTATTCCAGGCAGACTTCAGGAAATCTCTTGATTTATAGTTGGGGCATCCAAAGGCAGCATGCTGCCTGCTTCCTTCAGGGATGCCTGTTGGTGACATTTAGTGGGGTTGAGGTGCAGTATTTCAAGTGGGCAATATCCATATTTTAGTCAGATAACTCCATGTTTATACTCATAAATTGATTTAGTAATGAAATAAGCTCCTTTCATGATGCTTGCTGGCTTTAGGGGCTTTGTTATGGTATACTCAGACTTCCTGAAGTTTCGTTTACCAAAGCAGAGCCAAACTTTTCTCTCCATATTCCCACAAGCAGTCCAAGTGAATTCAATAGGGCCATTGACATTAATAGGGAAAGCAGGATTTGGGACTGGGTTCAGAAAGCCCCTGGAGCATGTGCTGGGGGCTCAGTGGCCTTTGGGCTCCCCACTGCTGCTCTTGGCTGCCCCAGGAACATCAGTCCTGAGATGCTTTATGAGGCTGGAGCTTCCTGGAGCCCTGTATCTGCTCTCCTGCAGATGGGATGCTTGGAGAGGGGCTCCAGGCCAAGCCCCAGGCTGCAGCTCAGTGCTTGGCCCCTGTTTTGGTTTTTGTCTCCATGATCAGTGACCCATAACTGGGAACAGTCTCCAGGAGAATCCCTGCTGTTTGGAAGGGTCACAGAGTCCTGGGGGTTTCCTGCTCTCTCAGAACTGGTCCTTCAGGGGCACAAGTTGGTCCCTGGACACTGGGGCTGGCTGTGCCTTGTGCCTTGGGAAAAAATGGAAAAACTACTTGGGATTGCTATTATTTGACTTGCTTGCTCTTTATGTAGATTGTAGAAATTACTTTTCAGTGAGGGGCACAATTTTCCTTGTTGGCCTCTTCTCTTTCTCAGATACTGGGAATTTAAGACTCTTAATTTCCCACCAACAGAAATTCAGCCTAACTGGGTAACACTTACAGAACCTAATTCTTGGATAAATCTGTGCCTCTGACAGAGGGGTTATTTGGAGAGAGAAAAGGCCTGCAACTTAATTGTGTGCTCTGCAGAAAGGATTCCTCCTGCTCAGAACACAAAAATCCCTTTGGACCATGGAGGGCCAGAAGAAATCGTGTTTCACTGCAGTTATTGAGGTGCCTGTCTTTAAAAACTTCACTGTTGTTGATGGGCCTTGCTGATCTGACCTTGCTGATGGACCATGGCAGAGTTTCCTTGTTTAAACCAAGCTTAATTCAAGCTCCCTTGCAGTAGGGACCTGCGAAATCTTTCTGTAGGAAATGTGGGAAAAAGTGAGGTTTGGGTTTGACTTTTCTTCATGGGGGACAGGGCTGTCACTGTTGGGCTTGGAAGGAGTTTCTCATGACATCTCCTCCTGAGCTGGTCCTGGCTGCAGGGGGAAGGTGCTTGCAGAAGGCAGAGAGCTTCTTTATGGCACAGAGAGATGGGTGTTGGTAAAAGTCAAAACTCCTGGGTTTTAGGCTTTCCTATCCAACATCTCATGGGGAATGAAATGTCAATTGAAGGATGCACCTAAATTCCTGCACTCCTGAGCTCAGACAATGGCTTTGACCCAGGATCAGGCTGTTCTAGTCCCATTTGGAGCAGATTTTTTTTCCTGCAGTGTTGTTCCAGAGTTTTTAGTCCTTTTTTTACAGATGGGTGACCTGTGACATTCATTCCTTCTAGAGATATTCTGGTTTTCTCCTCTATAAACAGAGGAAACACCCATTTCTATGAAGTGCTGAAGACAAGCCCCACACAGCCTTGGCTCTGCTGAGAGCTCTTTAGAAAGGTCTCGGAGCTTTATTCTATCAAATTATTATTATTATTATTATTATTATTTCAAAATAATGTTATTATGCCAAACTGCAGCATCCTTGGACAAGTCTGGGGCATCATCTCCCACTGGCAGCAGAGGGGATTTACTGGTTTCAAAACATATTTGGAATTCTGCCCAGAGTTAAGAACTTTTTAATTGGTTTAGTCTTGTTTTGAAGGGAAAGGGTATAACGGCACTGACAGGTATCTCAAAGTTTTTTAGGGGACACAGCTTCAGATTTCTCATCAATTTTAAAACTATGTTTATCAACAGGTAATGTTTCTTTCTCCAATTGTAATATATTTTGCTTTATGTTATTTGTTTTCTCCTTTTCATTCCTTCTTTGTCTTAAATGGAAAAAAAATCCCACACGAACTCTGAAACAAAGGATTTAATCTTTTCCCTTAAAACATTCTGATATTTTGTATATCTGCTATTTTCTCTGGATTATGACAACAGGTAAAGGTTTTCCCAAGAACAAAATAAGCCAGGCTCTCAGAGAAAGCAGAAAGTTTTTAAATTTCAGTCCCGAAGTGGACAAAACTCTGACAATTGTGCTCCCAAAACCACACGGTGAAGGCACCACATTAAAACATTTATTTTAGAGAAGTTTGAAGAGGAAAATTTAATGGAGGAATAGAGAGCAGGACAAGCTCCAGAGACTCTGTTCCTACAGAGCTGTGTGGGACTGGGGCCTTTGTCTATGGAAAAAAATGGCCCCAAAAGCCCCTTCTCGTCTCCCACTCCTCCCACGGCTTCAGTCAAATTCTCGGATCGTGAGGGCATGTAGGGAACAGCTGCTTATGATCTCTTCACAAGTGCTGGGTCATTGGTAAACAACCATCCCTCCACCCTCTCGGAGCGAAGGAAAAAAAAAAAAAAAAATTATACAAAAAATGCATTCATTTTGCTGATGATGAAGAGTAATGAAGAGCACGTGCACGCTGCGCGCAGAGAGAGGGAGAGAAAAATGACAAATTAAATCATGTCTGGTTTGACAAGCCTTTAAGTGTAACAGATCTGCACTTGTGCTGGCTGACAGGCGTGATTGATACCACGGAGCACTCGTCAATTTTTAAACACACAGCCCGAACAAAGAGCCACTTCATCCTGGGCCTCGGCGTGTCGAGGCGGCGCGGTGCGAGCCGGGGGAAGCTCCCTCCACGCCGCGTGTTTTCCTTGGCAAACCCCCTGCTCCTCGCTGCTTGGACAACTATATTTATTTTTATGATCCTTAAAATATTGTAACCCAGTCAACTCAACAGTCATTTAAGGTAATTTCTGGTCTGAACAGCATCTATTTTCTGGGCGACTTTACAATAATATATGTTTGCTGTGGGCCAGATTCTTTGTGTAGGTAGCTCTGTGTTTGGGGCTGTTAGCTGGGGGAGAGATCCAGGATCCAGGAATTTCTAATAACTTGAAATCTAAACCTCCTGGATGTTTCAGGCCATGCCATTTATAGAAGATATTGAGCATGGCAAAACAATATGCTTTTCTTTATGTTTTATTTGTGTACAAACCAACCAACCCAGACTTTGTTTCTGGGGGGAAGATCTTGGTCTGAGATAGACTTTGAAAGTTTCAGTCTGAACGGGTCAAGGTGTTAAAAGTAAAAAAGGGCAATGGTGTAAAAAGAGCCAGTCTCTAATGATCAGTGTTTTGCTATTGCACCAGATGAACAGTTTCTATGAGGCTTTAAAGTGAATTAAATGGGAGCTGGAGGATAATGGATTGTTTGGTATCAAAGATGGCTCGTCAGCTCAGAGCAGCCAGGAGGATTTGTGATGCCACAGAAAAAAGCACAAAACCCCTGTAAGTATCCTAAAACTTGGGTAATGCTGTGGAAGGAGACATCAGTGCAATAACTTTGAGTTTTAAAGACTTAACTCACTCAAAGCAGAGTTCGTGGAGGAACATCCCACCTCACCCTGCAGGCAGTGACAGTCTCTGTCACCTCCAGGTGCCCTGGACTCACAATTTTTGTTGCTGTGAAATTATTTATTAGCAGGGAGGAAGAATCAACCCAGCTTTGAGCTAAATCCGTGGTGTCTGTAAATCCAGAACCCTCCTGAGCCTGGGGTTTAGGAGATGCTTCCCCTCCTATCAGCTGTGTCTGTGCAGGGATAATTCTGTGATCCAGCCTTTCATTTTCTGTATCTTTACTGCTTGTCCTGGGCCCTTGGCTCCATTAAGGGTGGATGCCCAACTCTGTTTATTTAGGCCTTTTTAATCTGACATTTCCAATCAAGCTAATTCATCCGAGAGAGACCAACCATCCTTTTATTTATTTTAGCCTATTTTAGCAAGGTAACCCAATCCAGACCATCTCCATATCTTGTTTACAAGAGCAGCTGTGGTGACAACATCTGTCCTGTGTAAAATGTCAAAAAAAAAAGAAAAAAAAAAGGAAGGGAAAAAAAAAGAAAACTTGGTGAAAATCATAGAGGTATCAGAGCTATTCAGCCACACGTGGCAAAATGAGCTTCCAAAATTATTTTCTGCATTATTCGGAAAAGAAAAAAGGTCAGAAGGAGGTATCAGAGCTGTGGGAAAGGGTCTATGTCCCTGTGTCAGGCCATGGAATGTTCCATGGAATTTGTTCAGTGCTGGGAGTGGTGGCAGTCTCAGAAGGGTTTGGACAATGCTCTCAGACACAGGATGGGATTTTGGGGTGTCTGTGCAGGGCCAGGAGTTGGACTTTGATTATCCAGGTGGGTCCCTCCAACCCAGGCTGTTTCATGGTCCCATGAATTCTGTGCTCAGGTAGAGGAACCTGTGGAGGAAATGGTTGTTCCATGCTTATAAAATGGGTTTGTTTATGAGAAAATAAAGACAGGTTTTCTCCTGATGTAATTGATCGGATATATCAGCAAGAGAAGGTTAAAAGGAAGGAAAAATTCTGTACAAAAATCACGTTTTGGGCCCAGTGATATCTGAACAGGCAGAAAAGGAGTTGTGATTATTGTAACTATTTGCATATTAAGCTCTTGTAGATTCTGAATGGCACTAAAGGGATTTTACACCTTGCTGGTGGAAACTGCTGATTTTAAATGATGCTGGGAAGTCGCTTTTTACCATCCAATAAACGAGGGGAAGTCTGACAGAGTTCCACTCTGGGAGGGGAACTCACAAAATGACATTTCGAACGTGAGAGGGAGTGCAAGAGAGGGAACCAGGGTGACAGAACTTTGTGTCCCCAGGAGAAAGCTGAGATTGCTGGGATGCCTGGGCAGCACTCGAAGGCTTGTCCTGATCCCTGCTGAGCCCTGAAAGCTCTTGGATTTCCGGAAGAGGTGGAAGCCTGAGGAATTCATTTGTCACTTGAGCTGGGGATGACCACCAGGAATGAAACCTGCAGAGTCCATTATTCCTTGCTGCTGTGTGGTGGGCTCCTGTTTGAGTTCTCTGCATCACCATGTGTGGTTTGACATGAACTTCGTGAATCCTCCTTATCCAGAGTTTATGGACTCATATTGGAATAATATTTGTTTATATGCACAGAGGGGGCTGTACATCAGGGATGGCAGCAGCCCTTCCCTGGCTCAGGTCTGGCCTCCCCACAAGAACAAACCCCATGGGTAGAGCTGACAGAAATTTGGTGTTCCTACATTTTGGGGAATTCAACACATCCCCATACCAACCAATAATGAAATGATTATTTTGTGAATTAAAATATGTGTTTTAGCCAAAAGCCATTTCTTACAGCAAAATAATGTGAATGTTGTCTATCTGCCAGGCACCTCTTTGCTACTAAATCTGAAAAACATGATGTTAAATTAGAGAGAGGAGGAATTGCTCCACTGCTCCTTCAGATTGCAGCCAAATCAGAAATAGATCTGCTGAAAAGCACTGTGCATGGCATAGCAGCCAAAGGTACCTGAGAGAACTCTTTAACTTCATTATGGCCCAGCCTTGTGAGACACAAAACTGAGCCCCATCTGCTCCTGCTGCTGCGCTCTCATCCTCGTGACAGAAGAGATTTAAACAAGATACCAACATGAAAGTCGACTGATACGGGAGGAGCGAGTGGGAAGCCCTGGAAGGAGATGGTGAGATAGTGACAGCTTGGAATAAATCCAAACCCAGTCACAGCCCGGAGAAATTGGCTTTGTGTTGTTCCATGTTTTCTGTAATGCAAACCAGTGTGTGTGAGGGGCTGGGGGGATGTGATTGTCGTTAGGAAAAGCTTTTGCCAGCACAGTAGCTCAGACACCAGGGGATAATGCATTACATGCTGATGCTTTCCAGGACGTGGATTCCACCGGATTCCTCGGCAGTTGTGCTGCTTAGTCCATCGGGAGGATGTGTTCCCCAACCACAGTTTCCCCTCGTGGCTGTGCAGGTTAAAGATCCAGCCCCGGTCCAGAGAAATTCCCCCACCTTCCTGTGATGCTCAGGTTTCACCCGGCACCTTTGAGGCTCCAGGAGGAGGTTGGATTTCAGACAATGGGCAGAACAATGGGGAAGGAGACCCCCTGCTCCTGTTACAGCTTAATCCCACCCGGGGAAAGGCTGGCTTGGCACTTCAAAGCTGGGGCACGCCAGGACACCTGCGGAGATGAAAGCACCTGGCAGGGATGTGCCTCTCCTCAGCCCTGCCCAGGTCCTGCTCTGCACCCAGGTTTGGCTCAGGAGCCCCTGCAGCAGCTCGGGAGGATGGGGCTGATGCCCCTGACAGCACCAGAGCTGCGTTCAAACCGAGTCACTTTGGGAAGCAGAGGAGCTTTGCCCACTCGTGGCCATAAAGGAGATCCCAGAGCCTCGGCACTGGGCTGAGCAGTGGTGACACCCACAACTGAGTGACAGCGAGTGGCCCTGTGCTGCTGAGCCCTTCCCTGCTGTACTTTCAAATGAATGCAATAAATTTGGCTTCCTGTCCTCGCTGCTTTGCTGCTGGACACGGCCACGTTCCACTTCAGAGGGAGCAGGTGCTGATGGCTGCGAAACTCGACCCCAGGATCGATTGTAAGGCATCTTAAAAACTCCCACTTGCCAAGAAGTAAAAGAACAGGGTTTTCTGCAGAACAAGGTTTTCTTCCCTTAGACCTGGAAAACCTGGTGGTGTCTGTGGTTTTGTAAAACCTCTCATACTTTATTTGTTTTTATTCCTCTGCTAGCCCTTGGGTACAGATTACTTTCAAACAAGCTGGTTTACTGTTTGCATAACACAGGCTTAAATTCAGTTAGAAATGGATCATTTTTCAAGTAAAATTCCCCAGAAAATAATTACAAGTATTTGAGGGTGTTGGGGAAAACATCAGAAATCTTTCTTGCTAAGGTCTGGTGACACCTGACAATTAAAAATAAAAATCCATTTTGTGATCCAAACCTTCATCCGTGTCCTTGGGGACAAATTAAACTGAACTGCAGAAGTTTCAAACATACTTCTAAATCCAGCATCATTTGCTTCTGGGTAGATTCTACATTCTACAAACTATTTCTTCCTGGGAAAGTGTCTTGGATTCATATTAATGAGGATTCCATGTTTGTGGTTAGAGGAAATTCAGTCTTGTGGCTTAAGCAGCCTCAGGACTCTCATTAAGTGCAAGAGGTTAATAATCTAAACTAGCAGTTAACTAGCTCTGGTCAGCAGAGCATTATTGCTTTTGGCTCAGGCGAGCTGAGCTGGTCCCTTGTCCTTTGCAGTGCCAGAAATGCAGGTGGAGACCAAACCAGGTGAGCTGCAGAGGAGCCATTTCGGATTTTGGGGCTGGGGGAGATGCTGCAAAATGTTTGGAGTGGGAATAAGAGGCTGATGGAAAAACTTTGTGAGAGGAGGGAGGTGAGAGCTCTGGGGTGAGCTCTTCACTCAGAGGTGGTTTGTGCTTTGCTGGTTTGAGGTCCTGGTCCAGCCAAGGGCTCTGCAAGGCAGATCAGGCAAAACTCCTTTTTCCGTGGGAATAAGAGGCTGCTTTGCTGCAGCCCAGCTCAAATGTGCAGAACTCCCAGCAGTGCTTGGCTTTGTGTGGGGAGGCATTTCATGTGTCCAGAGTGTAAGGGACAGCCACTGAAAGAAATCATGGAATTCCAGAGCCCTGGCTGGAGTGGAGCTCTGGAGCTCCCCTGTTCCAACCTGCTGGTCAAACAGCTCCATTTAGGTCAGGTTGCTCAGGGCTGTGGCTTGAGGACTCCCAAGGGCAGAGCCTGCAGAACCTCTCTGGGCAGCCTGTTCTGGTGTTTGATGGCTGTCCTGATGTGCATTTGGAAATTCCTCCTTCCAGCTGGTGGCCAGTGCCCCACACCATTGCCCCTCTCCTCCCAGGACAGCCTGGTCCCATCTCTGCACCCTCTGCTCAGAACCAGCCCTGGGGTCTCCCCTTTGCCAAAAAGAGTCACATCTGTCCAGTGCTTCCTCTAAGTCCCACTCCAGCCCCTGTCCTTTGGTCCTGTAGTCCTTTGGTGGGCCCCAAAGTGCTCCAAACCCAATGGGAAAAGAGGCAAAGGCTCATTTTCCTGGCCCTGCTGTATCCTCACCAGGACACCCTGGGATGTGGTTCCCCTTCCCACCTACCAGCAGGATTAAGTTGGTTTGTGGGTCAAGAGCCTGAAAGAATCAGCTCAGGTGCTCCTGACATTGAAGAATTGTTGCAGAAAGGGCAGGGCAGTCACAAATTGGCTCTGTCCTTCTGCAGCCCACAGAAACTTTAGTTTTAATTGCATAGACTCCAAGCAAATTAAAAAGAAGCAGCCAAATCAGTTATCAGGCTGGCTTCCTGCAGTGTCCTGACAGGTCCCAGAGGCCTCTGCTGAGACAAGGTTTGGCTGGTTTCTGCCACATCCTCTTTGCCTAAATTTAGAATGGTAAAGAGATTCTAATCTGTAAGAGATCTTTTTATGGAGTAGACTCTGTTCCCAGTGGAAAAAATAGGACATGATCAGATACCTTAGAGTGATGCCCTCCTGCCTTTCTAATGAGCTCATTTCAGGGATGCAGTTTATTTTAGCAGGTGTCTCCTGTTGGAGCATCCACAGATTTATATTCCAGCGTTTTTGGAGAAGAGATCCCCAAATATCCAGAAAAAGAAATTTTGTTTTGTCTTGCTAATATACTCTGAGAACAAGCATCCAAGATGTTGTCTGGAAATTCAAAACATTATTGTGGAGAATCAAACAGAGCCTGGGCTGAGATGTCTGAAAGAGGAGCTCTTTTTCCCCAAGGCAGCCTTGTGTGCTGTCCAGCCCCTGCTGACACAGCTCACACCACCCTGAGCTGCATTTTCACCCACTGTAACAGGGGAAAGAGGTTCATTATCTATGATTTTTGGGAAGGATAGAGATGCTTTTGCTGTCTGGAGCTCCTGTGGCTGTGGTCTCCAGGGTGTCTCTGCTGCATCAACAGGTAGCTGAGGTTTGGTGGGAGCAGGGGGAGCAGCAGGGGCTGCTCACAGCCAGTGCAATGCTCAGAACACTTGGGAGCCCCTCACTGATGTGGTCTGGGGCTGTTCTGAAGCCTCTCTCGCCTTCTGTCAGGCTCTGCACAAGCAGTTCCCCTTGGGAAGAAGTGCCTGGGACTCCAGCCTAGCCATACATCTCTGTCAAAATCCCTATGAATAAATTAACCTTTCTAAAGATTAGTGCACCCTAATACCTCAGGGTTTTTTTTCTTGTTTTTTAACAGAACAAATGCTAAAAACGCCTTGACAGACCTGGCTGGGGTTTGTGCTGTGGAGCATCTACAATGGATTATGCTGTGAGTGGTGTTAAAGGCACAGCTCTGTGGATGTGGCCAGCACTGGCTGCTCCCCTCCTCTGGAGAAGGGCACAACACCCAGTTATGAGTAGGAAATCCTCATTTGGACAAATCATAAAAAAGCTGAAGAAAACTCTCACTTTTTCCTTCTAAAACACCTCAAATTCAGCCACCTCCCAGTGCTTCACCCCTGGTAGTTCCCCAGACAAAGATGTGGAGGGATTCAAGCAGCTCTGAAGGTTTTGGAAGTTGCACCAACACTGGGAGAGCCGAAGCGCTGGTGGCCAAATGGGAACAATGGGCTCAGTGTCAGCAGCCCAACATCCCCCTGTGCTCCAGGCTTTTCCCTCTTTCCCTGCTCGACTCCAGCCCTTATTTTGGTAGGACAGACCAGAGGGAGGTCAGGTATCTGTGGCTCCTTTCTCCTGCCATTGGATTGCTGGAATTGATCTGATCCTTTCCAGGCGGCCGGGGCGGAGGGGGCCATTCCAAAGATGGCAGGGAGTGTTTTGATTTTTGATCCTTTTGAGATGAATTATGGGGAGGAAGCTGTCTGCTATCAGAGGAATTAGTCAAATTCCTTGTCAGATGTGCAATCCCATTAAAAATGCATTATCTGTTTTCAAAGCTTAAGTGTGGGTGTTGGTTGAGAGTCTTTAAAATATTATTGTAAACTTTCACTGAGAAAAAGTATTCCTGAGTCTTTCATGAGGGCTAATCCCATTTCAACTACCGTAAACCATCAACTTCTGGGGTGGCCTTCATGAGCAGAGCAAGGCCAAGGCATGCCATTATTCTGGGAAAATCCCCCTGGAAGATGCTCACATTTGTTTCACGATGTTAGTAGCAGCTCAGCATTGAGCTGATTTGTTCTGATAATGATTCTGCCCCTCAAATTCTCCCTTTGCTTCTCTGCCTGGCATTTAGAGGTCAAACAACTCCCTGAATCCAGGGCTGAACTCATCCCAAATGAGATCCCTAACTCTGTTGCCAGCAAAGGGTAAATTCACAATCTTTAAATGTATCTGCTCCTAACCTGAATACCTCAAATGTAGATGGAAGGAATCTCAGTCAAATCTTTGAAGAATGTGCTCGTGGAGGGAAGCCACAGGTTGTTCTGTGGGAGATTAACGGGATATCCTGGAGCACTCAGTGTCACTCATTCTTTGGAACACATTCCAAGGAGTTATTTTAATAAGCAGATAAAGATGCCGTGTAAACCTCTCTTTTTAAAGCACCTATTAGCTGCAGAATCACACACGTTTCCTATTTTTTTTTTTTTTTTTTTTTTTTTTTGTTAATTTTTGACATGTAAATAGGATTTCCGTGAAAATCTCACAGATTTCAGGTGCCTTTCACTGACACTCACAACCACAGTGTGGCTCCAGTTGGATTTACAGTAGCCATGGCATGTCATAAATGATGTTCTGGGGCCAGCTGAGCTCTGTTCCACAGGGTATTTCCCTAGAGCGTTGATCATTGGAATTATTGTTAGAGAACAGGGGTAATTCCATCACATTTATTGGCTTCTCTGAGCATAATTGAGATGGCCACAAACCTGCCAATCAGTCTGTACAACAAAGGCACATATTTTAATGATCAAAAAATAGGGTGGCCACCTTTTTTAGAGGAAGGAAACAGCCTTGGCTGGCAAGGCCTCCTTTCTAAGCCTGTGCCAGCATCGAGGGCCATGTTTCATGTTACTTTGTTTTTCTGTTCCATGCGAGGAGTTGGCAGAAAAGAGGCAAATTCCTCAGGTCTGGCTGGGTGCTCTGGCTCTTACAGTGACCATGTTTCCTGCCTGCATCTCTGGCAAGTTGCTCAGTTCCTATAACAGCTCCAGCCTCTGTGTCACTGTGGGGTAATGGAGCTCAGCTTGGTGCTTATGTCCTGAAATACCTAAAAAATTCTGGGTTCAAATCACTTTCCACACCGTTGCCAGTCCACCTGTTAAAATATTTTGTAGACAAAGAAGTATGAAAGGAGTACAAGCACATCAGGACTATTTGGGACAATGTGTTGTCTTTGAGGCTTTCTAAAGTGCTTCAGTTTTACTTTGGTGGTGGCTGAACTTCCCAGAGATCATAGCTGGGACCTGTAAATGAATGCTGGGGAATGGAATAATCACTCTTTCTTTAGCCAATCCATGTAAAAATTCAGCCCAAAATTACATTTTGAAGAGTGTTTCCCTCTCTGCTAAATAAATGAAAGGGCACCAGCAAATATGCCCTGTCACCTTTCCAGGCTCAGCAAACAGCAAATCTTCAGGACTTGAGCTGGCCAAACTTGCAAAAAAAAAAAAATCCACTCTTTTCAGTCCCATAGCGTTCACATTGTCCCAAATATCAGAGGCAGAGCCCTGCCTGACATTGCCCAGACAACCTCATAACCTGGTAAAGCCAGAAAATAAAGACATTTCCTTGGATTCCAATCTCTAAGCAGAGAACATGTGGTGCTCAGGTCTTCCCCAGCCCCACGAGGCAGCTGCAAACACAAGTTATTGCAAAGCTGCAAAGCAGAGACGGTGGCACTTTAACATTTCCTTGTCTAGAATGGGTTTATCTCAAAATTTTATGTTATTTCAACAAAGTGGAGTGTTTACCATAAATAGCAGGGCCTGCAGAAAGCCTGTTGGAACACTCTTCCTACTGTGAAGCAGCAGTACCTCAAGCCTGAACCAATTTAGGGGAGGCATTGGCCATATGATTTTAATATTGACAAGTGGAGCAAATTTGTGAGTGGGTTGTTGGCCAGTTTCATAGAGAGGGGCACCTGCAACCCATCAACACGGCTCAGGCAACAAGGTGTCAATGCACAGGCAGAATCAAAACACGAATTTGGTGTGTGCAGGGATCACTCAGCTGGTGGGGAGGTGTTAACATGCGGGAGGAAAGGGAACCTTGCTGGTATTTGGGGCTTTGGTAGCAATGGCCCAGCTCTCAGAGGGGAGAGGGGCAGGGTGAGGGATGGGACATGGCCCAGGGCACACCCCAGGGTGCTGCTGCCAGCTGCAAGGCTCAGGTGTGTGGGGTGGCAGCAGGGCTTGGGGTTGGAGGTGGCAGAAATTAGCCTTGGCCTTGTTTTAGGAGGCAGGAGAGAGCTCCTGTGGCACGTGTGTGGTGCAGGTCTGGGATAAGTTTGGAACATGCAAGAGGGGCAGGTGGATCTCTCAGCACAGAGCAGAACCTCCTGAAGTCACCCTAAAACTTGTGTTGCTTGAAGGGTCCTGGAAGGACCTTGGAAGGATCCTTCCCAGCTGTGTCCCGAGCTATTGCTTACATTTTTTTGCAAGGGTGAAATTTCTTGCCCTATTTCATAGATTTCTCCCTTCTTGCAACATCCCAGAGGGTGATCTCAGCACGTTGTTATGTTCTTTCCATTGTGTGCCAGCTTCAAGGGTGTATTTCCATTTAACTGAATAAGCACAGACCCACAGTGGCACGATCCAGGGACACACAAATTCAGCTGTCACAAAAACACGGGCCTGTGTTGGAGGGAACCCAGGTCACCCCCTGGTCCCACCTTCCCCTCTGACAAACATCTGGAGCTGCTGTGTCCTGCTGGAGTTTCTTTCTGTTTGCCTTTCCCTCTGTTGCTTTACTTCTTTAGCCAGGCTGGGAATGCTGGGGCAGCTCAACCCGGAGAAGAGGAAGTTGTGTGAAGACCTCTTTGAACCTTCCAGGACCTGAAGTGGCTGCAGGGAATTTGAAGAGGGACTGTTCCCCAGGAATTGGAGTGAGAGGACACCTGGCACAGGGTGTCCAGAGAAGCTGTGGCTGCCCCTGGATCCCTGGAAGTGTCCAAGGCCAGGTTGGACAGGGCTTGGAGCAGCCTGGGATAGAGGAAGATGTCCCAGCCCTGGGACTGGATGAGCCCAAGCCATTCTGTGATTCTCTTGCTTAGCCAGCCTTGATTTAGCAGAATATTCACCCTCCACTTCAGGAGGCTCACACACACCCTTGGCACATGGGGACTTTCCTGTGTCCATGGTCACTCTTCTGCACATCTGGAATAACATCATCCTTCTCTCTCCATCCAGTACAAACCCCCGGAGCCCACACTCTGCTTTGCCAGCCACTGTTTCCTGTCACTTGCCATGGCCTCTTCCCTGGAGGTAAGAAAATAACCTGGCTCACTCCTTCCCAGTGGTAATCTGTTGTTTTGGCATCCTGTGAATGACTGGTTTCAGGCGAGTCTGTCAGTGTCCCTTGCCAGCAACCAGGTTTTGGATGTTTGCTTTGGGAACATTTTGTGGTTGAGTGGCTGTGTTCCATTCCACATGTAAACACGGGCGAAACTCACATTTAACAGTTCTAAACACTTGGACACTGGTCAAAGGGGCTACTCCACTTCTCTTTATTTAATACACTGAGATTTTGCATAAAGTACAGAACAATTTAGTAGCAGGAATGCCCAGGACCTGCCAAATGTATGATTTTGTTTGATTTTATTTTTAAAAATGCCTAGCACACAAGCTGAGGCTTTATTTGGAAGGAGATATCGAGAAAGCAAAGCTTAATTGACTCTCAGACTGTACAATTGGAGTCGTGTCTAAAAGCAAAGCTGCCTTTTCCCTCAGTGTGTGCTCGTACTGGAGGCCACTTTCCACTCCTATTTGCATGAGTTGAAGCCACAGTAACTCCCCACACGGCTGTGCCAGTACATCTTGAGACAGGAGCTGGGTCTGCAGCTCTCCCAAGCTTTGTTTTTGCTTTCTCAGTCATCTGACAGCTCCCAGTGATGCCAATCTGGTTCCTTGCCGTGGCCACGCACAGGAGCCTGGCTGCAGCACCAGGGCCTCGTGTCTGCTCAGCACTTTTCCAAATCCAGACCTTTTCCTGCTTCTTCATGTGGCAGAAGGTAAATGTGTCGGGCCCTGTGTGTTTGGGCCACTTCATTTTATACTCTGCGTTGTTTGTTGAGGACAAAGCATGGAACTCCCACTCCTTCTCCACACTCGTGAGAAGTCCAAGGGGTGCTGCTGATATCCTTACACGTATTTATGGTGAGCTGACATCCACTGTGTAATGAGACCACCACTTCCAGAGCTATTTTAGCTGCAAATCTTTCCTTTAGGCCTGCAAAAGTGAGGCCTTTTCTAGTGAGGGGCCTGGGAACAGCAGAGCTCAGCCTTTCAGGCATTTGCAGTTTAAGGGCACCTTCTGCCTCATTGAACTCTTGTGGCTTTTCATGCCTAGCCTGGAGAGGACTGAGGATCTCTGGTAGCACTTGTTGGTGCTCCACAGCTTGTCTGCTCACATGATGCTGGCAAACTGCCTCATTTCCAGCTGCTAAATTGCATTCAAAGGCCATTTAAAATACTTTCCTAATAAAACTTGCCTATAAAAATAGTTACTATAGCTGCTGCAAGGATGTTCTAGGAGCTGCTCCAAAAGACAGTCCCTACTGAGATGAGATCCACCCTACTAAAAAAAGCTGAGAAATTGCAGCCTTAGCAGGATTCCAGCAGGAATGAGCAGCAGCAGCAGCAGCAAAGTGGCAGTGGAAGTGTTAATCAAACCCTGGGCTTTCTTAGTTAATGCACAGTCACTGCTGCAGCTGATGGATCAGATACGGAGCAGGGCTTGTTGGGTAGGGTTTCTGAGCTGTTTAAATAGGTTACAGCTTGGCTTTTAAAGTAGAAGAGCTTGGATTAATTGAGTAAGTGGCACTTAAGAGATTGCAGTTTAGGAGGACGTGGAGTGTGGCTAAACACAGCCTGGGTGTTCGCTGGCTTTTCCCTCTCCCAGTCTGTGGCTGCTCTTTCCCCAGGCTGGGGACCCAGCAGCTCTGCCAGGGAGCCGGGACATGCAGCTGTTTCCATTCTTTGATCACAGGAGATAGCAGGACAAGCAGACCCAGTGCTGATGCAAACTCCTTTTTTATTCAGAACAAGCTCTGTTAAGCTCAGCCCAGCTGCCTGGGCTCCCAGGAGGGGCAGAGGAGGGTTGGTACAGTGTCCCCATGGCAGATGGTACCTGCTGTGTCCTCTCTCTGGCCAGGTGTTACTGTTCCCTCTTTGCCATTCCGTCCCAAGTATGCTGGAAATGCAGCTTCTCAAAGGATTATTTTCTCCAAATGCAGCAGAAACTCTCGGGGCTGACACTTCCCTCTGAGCTTGAGCATCTCCATTCCCTACTCATGGAGGGGAAAGGTGGCTCTACCTCAGCCTCCTCCAAACAGTTCATGCTTTAATTTATCCTTTTGTTATCAATTCAGCAAGGAAAACCTTTCCAGGTCTTTCTGATTTGTGGAAACCTCTTCTCTTTCTCAGCACTTTGTCCTAGGACAGAAACTTGTTTTGCTTCAGATTAGGACATGCCTGGCTCATATTCCAGCTGCCACAAACAGCCCAATTTCTCTTCTTTCATCAGGACTTTTTCCTTCTGTGCCATTCCAGGGGCAGACAGATCTGAGTTCTCTCCACAGAATGTATAACAGTAGCAGAAGGAGCTGCCAGGGAGCCGGTCCCACTCCATAATTTGCTCAGGACTGGGCACCTTTGTGTATTTTCAGTGGGGATTTAGGGGCAAACCCTACAGGAACTCCTCCTTTACACACTTCAGCCCATACCAAGGATGAAAGTTCACATCTCCAAGCACATCTGTAACTCTTAAAAGCTTTTTACTGTTCTGTTCCCCCCCCCAAAAAGTGGAATAGTTTGATTACACCCTGGAGAGCCAGAGTGGTTTTTCTATGAGTCCCTTTGGAAATGGGCGATTTTTATTTTAGTTTTTTTTTTCTGTATCACCCTCTCCTTGCTCTCTCCTCAGTCTTTGCTTGTTATTTCCAGAGAGAAATTGCTGCAACATTTTGTTGTGTGATGAAATCAAACCTGGGACATTCGAGATTGATGCAAATAAAACAGCAGCCAGGGAGCAACACGAGGTGCAGAATTTCTGCCTTTGGAATGGGCTCTGTTGCTCTGGCTGCAAGTAGAAGTTGTCTCATTTGGGAATGCTAAAACATTGGTTTCTAGTGCTAGAAAATTGCTTTCTGTGAAATTCTTCTTTTCTTTAAACTCACCTGGCTTTGAAATGTGTTAAAATGTAAAATTTTAGGCTGCTAATTGAGATGTTTTAACAAGACCTAGGATTGCAGAATTCTCCAGGAATTAGTTTGTTCATTTTTTTTTTTTCATGGAAAGTTGTAGGACAGGAAGTGATGAGGTGTTTTTTAGTTAATTCTAAGTGAAATATAAGAACTTTTCCTTTCTAAGCTGTCTAATTCCAGAGTGGGCACTTAAAATGAGATTTTTCCATCCTGTCTAATTTCTGTCCTAATTTCTGATCTGCTATGAGAGGCATAACATAGAGTGATATCACTTATTTCATCCTTCTGCCTTCCTAAAATATAAAATTAGAATATAAAAGTACAGACTTTTGAGATAACTAACTAAACAAGATCTGTGTAAATCTGATTTGACCCACATTATCCAAATTAGAACCAAGATTATTTACTAACACTCAATTTTTTTGAAGTACCGTAAGTGTTGACAACACCTATCAGCTTTAAAGTGACATTTGTGCTTTTCCTTGTGTCTATCACTGCAGATGGAATTTCAGACGTTCTTAAGATACGATTTTTATAAGTTTCAAGCACTGAGGTGCCCATATTGACTTGAGTGATGCTCA
Organism: Polioptila caerulea; assembly: GCA_013397295.1. Taxonomy (NCBI): domain Eukaryota; kingdom Metazoa; phylum Chordata; class Aves; order Passeriformes; family Certhiidae; genus Polioptila; species Polioptila caerulea. The sequence continues at coordinate 22,743 of VYXF01006338.1, read as the reverse complement.
GCCTGTATGGGAATCAATAAATATTTAGGACCTCACTGCAAGTGTGTGGTTTTTAGTGGGAGTTCTTGCCTTGCCATCACAATAACCCTCTCTGCCAGTAGGTGGGGTTCCAATCCTGTTAAAAAAACCTGGGAAACCCTGTCCATGACTGCTCGCTTCTCTCGCACTTCCATCCACAAGCTGGCCACATCTGGAAATGTTTGATTTGATATAGTGTCGTTTTACATTGCAGAAATGAGCGTAAGCGGTTTTTTAACCCACCAAGTGAGAAATGTGATCTGGGTTTTACTACCGACCCTTTAAATAAAAAACAGATCGCTTATTAAACCATTATCTATCAAGGATATGGAGAGGGTTGGAAATATCCCAGGATCAGGATGGGAATTGGAAGGGACACATTTCTGTCTACTGTCCGGCCCTGATGGGCAGGAGTGCAGAGCTGAAATACCTCACAGGAGGGGAAACAAATGCAGGGAGACAGGAAAAAGGAACAAATTCATCTCCTCTCCCTGCGTCTGCCTTGGCTTTGACCATTCCCACTCAAGGCAGGGGCAGTGCTGATAGGAAAGCGCTGAAATGTGTTATCAGGTGTTGCTTGTTATCGGGGTGGGGTAAAATCTTCTCTCCTGAGCTTGTTGAGCAGGAATAGATCAGGGAAAAGCAGCGCATCCCAAATCCCGCCTCAGTGCAGGCAGAAGACAGCGGGAAGAGCAAACTCCTGCCTTTGAAACAGAGCTGAGAAGCGTGGCACCCTCTGTGCCAGCTCTGAACGTGGCACTTGGAAACCCTCTGTGAACCGCAGCTCAGTTCTTTGTGTCCCAGAGGATGCACCCTGGTTATTGCAACTAATTCAGGCCCTTGTTTTCAGCCCTCTTTGAGTGATGCTTCCTCCTTGATAAGGGCACATCCCCCTGGCTTTGGCAGAGCTGCTCACATGAGCAGAACCAGCAGGGCTTGGCTCCCTGTGGATTATGACAGTTGGCATCTCAAATGAAACAAGGATCAGATCCGAGATGGATTTTTTGGGCCATCGTGTTGCATTTAAAAGCTCGTATTACTTTGGTTGTATTACATTGCATCACACTCGGCCCAGTCAATGTGTCATAAAGCCGCCTCATGTAATAGTACCCTGTATAAATGCACCAGAATGCCCCCAAAAAGTGATATTTCATGCTTGCCAGCTAACGCCTCGGCAAAGATTAAATCCACCAAAAGTAGGTATGTCCAATTGTTCGTTTGGATCAGCGAATAATTCATTACCCACATTATCTTTTTTTCTGAAATGTCACTGCATGTTGTAAATCACTACGGGGCCTGCTTAAAATGCCAGCACAGGGATTTGTTTTAAAGGGAAAATGAAATTTTAGGGCCAATTCACACAGTAGTTTCCCCCCCTGAAGCAGGGCTGCCCTTCTCCAAAGGCAAAGTGCCTGCTTAGAGGATTTTTCTCCCTTTAAGTTGTGACTCTCCCTGGGCTCAGTTTATTCATGTGGAGACTCCCACCCAGGCACAGGCCTGGAAATCCTGAGGGGAACAAACTGGAACAAACTATTGTGAATGGAGCTCTTGGCACCCCCGTCTCTGCTCTCTTTTTGTGAATTATGTCAGAGAAAAGCACCATTCTGCTCTATTTGTGCCTCCGTTTGCCCACCTGCAGGTTGGCAAACAGCAGGGTGAGGCCTGGCTTTCAGAATTAATTCCTTCAAGCTGGGATGAAGGGACAATGTTGGGATGTGGATGACGAGGAGAGACTCAGAATCTCCTGCGTGGGAAGGGAGCCACAGGGATCATCAATCGAACCCCTGGCCATGCACAGAGACCCCAAAAATCTCCCCCTGATAACCCTGTCCAAATGTCCTGGAGCTCTTGGGGCCGTGCCCATTCCCTGGGGAGCCTGGTCAGCACCCCAGCACCCTCTGGGGGAAGAACCTTTCACTGAAATTCAACCCAAGGCTCCCCTGACACAGCTCCAGATGATCTGTGGGGTCAGCACAGTCGCGGGAGCTCAGGAATTCCCTTCCTGAGAGCAAGGGGAGGTGACCCCAGGAATTGCTCAGGTGGGAGCTGCAGGCATCTGCTCCTGTCCACGGGGAGGGAAAGGCAGGTCCCTTCCAGCCCGGTGGAAACAGAGGCTCCAAAAAGCACAGAAGGGGAAGGGGAAG
>VYXF01006338.1:8422-20217 GCA_013397295.1 Polioptila caerulea | reverse complement strand
TGGCCAGGCAGTGTCCAGGCTGTGGCCATGCAATGTCCAGGCAGTGGCCATGCAATGGCCAGGCAGTGTCCAGGCTGTGGCCATGCAATGTCCAGGCAGTGGCCATGCTGTGGCCATGCTGTGGCCAGGCAGTGTCCAGGCTGTGTCCAGGCAGTGTCCAGGCTGTGGCCAGGCTGTGTCCAGGCTGTCGCCCTCTCCCTGGGCAGAGCTCATTTACAGGTGAGAACCAGTGTGAGGAGGAGAACTGGTGTTTTGGCAGGTCCCAGTCTGACTGGTCCCAGTCTGACTGGAGGGTGGGCAGTGTCTTTTTGGGGTACAACAGAAATTTTCAATGTATGCACAGCCAGTCACTGGCACAGGGAGATCTGAGGCACTGCAGAGATGTTGTCTTTCAGCACAGGAGGCTTCCTGGCTCAGGTTGTGCTGTGAATTTTGACTAAGAATTTCCTCAAGAAATGAGTTTCTGAAACACTGATGGAACTGAGGAAAAATAGAACAGCACCTCTGGAAGCACAAATTGACCCTTTTCAGCAGTGTTAATAGATATTTCAGCATAATTTCAGATTAGGGGCACTCCAACGGCTACAAGTGTTGGGAGTTTCCCTCTTATCAGAGTGATGACATTAATCCCAGGGCCAGGGACACCTTCCACCATCCCAGGTTGCTCCAAGCCTGGTCCAGCCTGGCCTTGGACATTTCCAGGGATCCAGGGGCAGCCACAGCTGCTCCGGGCACCCTGTGCCAGGGCCTGACCCGTGTGTCATACACATTAATTAACCATGTAATTAACCTCAGGATGTGCTTTTCAAAAGCCTCGAGATTAATTTAGGAAGGAAGATATATCCAGGTAGTTATTACCATTTAATTGCTGCATTTTACCATAGAAAGTTTCATAGAATATCCTGAATATCCTGAGTTGGAAAGGACTCACAAGGACCATCGAGTGTAGTGTGTCTGTGTTGGCCTCATGGTTGTGGCATCATTCAAACTTATGGTTTGTGGTTGTTGGGAATGTCGAGGAGTCACATTTGTTGGGAATAAAGCAGGATTTATTTTCTGCATTAGTTAATGGCACTTCCTCTCGTCAGCCACCATTCCGACTGGAGGGGATGAATCTCAAGCAGAGCAGCAAAACTCTTGGTAACACTTTAACAGGATTTATTAAGTTTGTTTGCTTGAATAAACAGCAGAATCCTCAAGCACTTTCTCTTCTGAGGATTAAAAAGGAACCTGGTTGCCTGACACTGTGATTTCAGAATTTTAGGGGTGTCTTTATCCTCAAACACATCCACAGATCCCAATTTTTGTCTCTTTTTAGGTGTCAGGAGAGACATTGACCCTGAAGTGAGCACCTGTATTGGTGAGCTCCTCAGCTCGTGGGTGTCACAATGTTTCTCCAGCTGGTTTTAAAGTCATTGCAGTCGAGTAAGTTCAAAAGATTCATAAATCTGTGTTCCAAATTTGCACCAGCACAAATTTGCAGGATATTTACTCAACACAAACCCTGTTCCATGCTAATTTTAGGAGCCATTTTTACATCACTGAGAGTGGAAAACATCACAGACCTCTACTGTGAGCATCAATTGGGAAGAAATAATGTTGTGATTCATGTCCAGACATAAAAGTTTATAGCTATTATTTAATGCCTGTTTCATCTCAATCCCTATCTGTGTGTGGAACTTGTTTGCTGTTCATATTTCTCCACATACTATACATTCAATTTTTGCCATCTCTCCCTTATTGCCTTGCCCAGGTAATTAGCTGTTCTGAATTTGGGGCTAATTAGGAGAAATTGCAGGCTACTGATACAGGCACACAGTGATTTTCAGAGCTGTGTGGAATGGGAGCTTCTGATCCATTCCTTCCCAAGGAGAGCAGCACCAGTGACTTCAGGTGAGCCACTCCTGATTTATGGAGCTGATTTACCCACGATGAAGAGCCTGGCCCTGCTGGTTTCCCTGGGACACTTCTGTTTGCTTTGAGGGATGAATTATCCTGCTGGCTGTAGCTTGGTAGGGCTGGCTGTGAGCTCCTGAACCAAATGCAGGTTTTAATATGCTCAAGTAGTTATGAAAAAAACCCCTTTGGATTGGGTTTGGAGCTTGGGATCCATAGGTTGCAGTTCATCCTCTGCTAAACATCTTCTCTAAGCTTATATATTCTTCTTATACTGCACATATCTTTGGTTTTTGTACAAAACCCTTAGGTACTACTCAAGAATTCTATTTTTTTAACCACTCTGAATGCCTCCTATTGAAACTTTTTCACTCTGAACCATATTTTCATGCCTATATTGAACATATTAACAGCCTGCTTGTGAAAGAAAAAAACAAGTTTCCGTGTCCATATGGAAAATGACTGAAGGGTATGGACGAAATTAGGGCTTGCCTGTTGGAACATTAACAGATTTGTCACACTGTTAGTCCCAGCTAATCCATGCAAAGTTGGGAAGGAAGCAATTCCGGGTGGATTTGGGAGCTCCTGCCTGTGGGAAGGGCTGGGATGTTCCTGAAAGCTCCTAAACACCAAAATCCTGATTTGCACCTGGAAATCTTCTGGCAGGGGAATTCCCTGCATCTTATGTAACAAAACTGTTGTGGAGCACGTTAGCTTGGACAAGGAAATCCATTTCTCTTCATCACAGACATGTGGAGAACCTGGATGTACCCCAGGAAAAGGTGAGGGAAAAGCTGTTAATGGATCTGCAGGAGCCTAAGAAAGGGGAGCAGTTGAAACAATGCAGGTGCACAGGGGTGTGTGCTCCCTGTGCCTTTCCATTCCTGAGGGGTCCTGTCCCAGCAAGTTTGGGTGACAGAACTGGGCTGAAATGTCTGAATTCCACAGCTGAATGTGAAATGTGAATGTGAAATGTCTGAATTGTCACAGCTGAAGACCCCCAAAGTTTGAGGTGCTGTGGGTAAATGTGCCAGAGACCCAGTCCTTGTTCAGCAGTGATCAGGGAAGGGCAGTTTTGTCTTTAGACTGGCCCTATTACTTTATCCAAACAGTCCCCTTTTGGAATCAAAATAAGAGAAGATGCCAAAACCTCCTGCAATTTCCCAATCCATCTTCCTTCAGAGAACACTTAGGGGATCAGTGCATCTTGCTGCATTTCCCAGTGCATATCCAGGATGAAGGATGAACTGCACTCCACGCTGAAGCTCTGCTTTGATCTCAGGCTCTTCGTGTTTAATTTCTGGTGTTTTTAGCTTTTATCCCCAAATCTTTTGGCCTGGGAAATGGGGTTTGTGCAAACACCTGAAACACAGACCAAAAGAGACAAAGGCTGAAACACAGAGGCTGCAGGAGGCTGGCACTTCCCTTTTGTAGTGTGGGGTTTGTTTTAGGGGTTTTTTTTGTTGTTGTTTCTACATTCCAGTTCTGATCCTATCTGTTAATATCCTAGCTTGGCTTCACTCCCTCAGAGTTTGATGTCCCAACTTTTCCTTGTTAGCACTAGGAAATCATAAGCTTGTAGTGAGTGATAGCCAGTGGGTCTGGGATTGATTATAAACAAAAATCCCAGATAAGATCATAAATTTAACCCATCCCTGTGATGTGATTGTATCAGGATTCAGGAACGTCTCAAAGTTGTTTCCGATTTTCAGCCACTTCATCTGGTTTCCATCCACCCCAGCTGGGAGCAAAGTCCTCTTGCGGTGGACTCTAATCCATGCCAGCCTGGGCTTGGAAGAACCCCTTGTTTCTGTTATTATTGTATTATAAAAATGGATAGAAATGCTTTAGACAGGATGGACGTTTGAAGGAAGATCAGCTCAGGCACTGCTGAGATAAAACTGACTCGCGAACAAGAGCAGAGGGCTGATTTCCTGCCCTCCCCTCCCCTCCCTGGACATTGGCTGCATCTGAACAAGTTCAAAATGGTATTTTCACACCCTGAAAGTCACGAGAGGAATACTGGAGATAAAACCTGTACTTGAGAATCCCCTGAGAAGAACAGCTGAACCAAAACCACCGTGGCGGGTGCCCGCAAACCCGAGCGTGCGATGTCTGATCCCCGTTTCTCCATCCCGGGAAGAGATATTTATTCTCCTTCTGCTACCACAGCTTGTCTGTTTTTATATGCATCCTCCATCCCAGCTGCCAGCTTCCCCTGCTGGAAATGACTGCTGGGATGCAGCCCCTGTGCCTGAGAGCAGATTGAACTCTCCACCTTGGGCGGCAGCGCCGGAGCCGATGCGCTCCCATCCATCCGCTGGCCCCCTGGAACCAGGTGATTTAATGTTACTGTTGCTTTAACGGCCTCATCGCTGCTCTGGCTGCACAGTAGTTGTCTCCTGTGTGACTGTGCCTGGGAAAATCTATTACTGGAGTGCCATTAATCTGAGGCTGCCGCCTCTGGCACTTTCTGACTCTTCTATTTAATGGGCCTCTGCTTCCGGAGCTCTGGAGACATGCTGTTTTCCTCTCTTGATCAGCTTTGTTTAATTATCAAAATATTTGATGCAGAAAATTGACATTAGTTGTGAAGGTTCCTGCCTTCCTCTTCCTCCTCCTCCTCCTTGCAGCCCTCCCTCACAGCTCTGCAGTGGCTTTGAGATCTTCTGTGTGTTCCACCTTCACCTTAAAATAGAAAATCCCTGGGTCTGCTGCATTGGGGAGACACAAGTACCTGCTGTGAGCCCTGGGCACGTAGACCTGCACTTTTGTCTCCTTTCTGCACAGGTGACAGTGCAACCTGCTGGAGTGGCAGAAAATCTGGGAAGAGGGAGCCCTGTGGGTTGCTGTGCCTGGCTCCAGGCTGAGCTAACCCTGAAGTGAAAGCTCAGTTCAAAGTCATGGAAGTCCCTTGGAGCTGAGATTCCCACTCTGGCTTCCTTCTCCGGTTGCCAAAGCTGGAAGCTTTAGGGCTTGCAGGTGTTTCAAGTGTATTTTGCTTACCCAGTGAGCACATTCCCCATTTCAGGGCTCTGGGATGGGCCCATATGAACCAATACTTATGGCTGAAACCAAGATCATGGGGCAATACTGGTACCATATATATCAGGATCTTCATGAGCAGGGAATTCCTGCAGAAATCCCCACATTAGCCAAAAAACCCATTGATGAGAAGGCAAATTCATCTGAGTTATGGCTTTCACTGGATGTCCTGAGCTGCTGGAGCACCTTTCACATGGGAGTTGTTTCCTGTGCCATGGAGACTGGATGCTATTATGGAATAAAACCTTTCTCCAAGCAAAACTCAGCAGGTCTAGGGCAGGGTAAGAGGGGCCCTGTCTGGGCCCTGCTGTTTCAGCCAGGCCTGGGGAGCTGGTGCTTCTTTCTGGGTTTTGAGTCTCTGCTCTTGTCAGCATTTTCTGGAGCCAGAGGCAGAGCAGCTTTAAAGAGGGTCCAAAAGCAATGCCACAATCTCTGTCTCTTCTTTCTGCTGCCTCTCCACAAAACACAACAAATAATGGGAATTCCTGGGATTTGGGGCTGCTGGGAGGCAGAGCAGGGGAGCTCTTTATGTGATGATGGAACATAAACACCACTCTTGTATTGTTTCCTCAGACATGTTCCTGTTTGCTCCACTGGACTTGGCTCCTTGCTACCAACCCCCAACCACCATTTCTCCTTCCCACTTGCTCTGCTTTCTTCACAGGACACAGACAGGCTGTGAGGAAGGTGAGCAAAGTATAGATGGGGCCTATAAACACTACCCACTTCATTTTTATGGTGACTTTCAACAAGTAAATCACATCTCAGCAATAATTCTCCATCTTTACCAGCAAAGCCTTACAGGCTGCTGTCACCCTTAAATGTTTGTGCGTGTTTATTTGGATTTCTCTATATAAATATTGCAATTTCCTCTTATTAATTAATATTAAAGTCATCGCATTTAATAATTAATTCCTATTAGAAGGCTGTCAGAGAAGCTGGGGTGTTTGAACAAAACATTTTGCAGCAAAAAATAAATTTCACTGGAGCCAGAACATTTTGTGGAAGGACACAGATTTTGATGAGGAAGCTTCTGGGTATCAGGGTGTTTTCTCCAGCTAAAGTCAAAGGGACACTGAAGGAAGAGATGACCGGACACGAGTGAGCTTTGCCACTGCATGGATGATTTTGTTTTCACCCCATGCAAATAGAAACAAGTCCAAGGTGTCCAGACCTTGCCGTGCTGGGTCATAGCAGCTTTGGGCTGCTGCTGTGCTCAGTTGAGCCCTGCTGAAGGAAGGGAAGTGGCTGGGCTGCACTGGCACCTCCCTCCCAGCTGCAGCAGGAAATGTGCCTGAAATATCAGAGACACAACCAAAATGGTTCTTTTTGGGCTCAGGTTTCGAGCAAGTTTTCAGCGGATCTCCCTCACTGCCTTGAAAAAAGGCCAAATGCATGATTCACAAAAATCTGACCTGTTAGTTACTGGTCGTTGGCTGTGTAATAAAAAAAAAATAGAAGAAATGAGATTTAGGTTCTTTTTCCCCTCCTCTCCCTTTTTACAAGGTTTAATCTTGTGTGGTTTAAATTCTTCGACCTCTCTCTCCCACTGCTTTTATCCTTGGAATATTTTTGTGGAAGTCCATGGAGTTACCTGTGTGTAATTCTGGAATAATCCATGCCAGGCAGCTCTGGACCACTTGGATAAATGGGGAGTGCAGGAGAGAATCAAATTCAGGCTCTCCTTGTGAATAACCACTGCTAAAAGATCACTGATAAACCCCTGTGCTCTTTGGGGCTCAGAAACTGCCCAGGTAACAGACTTTCACCACACCACAGATTTGGGTGTCAGGAGAAGGAACACCCCGAGCTTCATTTATACTGCAAATAGAAGTAATCCTAAAGATACAAACCACCAAGGTGCAAAATGGGCTTTCCAATTCATAAGCACAAGCCACCACGAGTTAAAAACCTCTTGGTTTCTTCGCTGAGTGCCCCAGGCAATAGTTTTCATCTATATTTCTCCATGGTCAGAAGTCAGAGCAGACCACTGCTATCTAAGACCTTGACTTTTTTTCCCTGACAGTTACAATTATTACAGCCCGGGGGACTCATTTTCTCAGTCTGGCCACCCGCTGACCTAGCCTGCAACCAGAATACACTTTAAAACAAACAAACACCAGCTCAGCTCCCCTCCTCTCTCCTCTCCTCCTCCTCCTCCCCCCCCATATGTGGAATATTTTCACACCGCGCCCCTCGCAGAAGGATATTAGCCACTATTGCTGAAGGCACAATCACATTATCAGCACCATTCTCTCTCCCCTTCTCCCTCTCCTCCCCCCAAAGATAAATTTTTTATGTTGCTATTTTCTTCTCTTTTGTATTTGGCACTCGATATTTACGTGATAAACTGCAGAGCTGCTGCTAAATGGGCCCTGATACAACTTAATAAATACATAACCACATCCAGCCTGCTCGGCACTGCCGTGTCCTGGGCTCCTCGGGATCCTTGGAGATAATGGCTGCTAAATGAAAGTTAAGCCTTCCTGTAAGGAAAACAGATATTTATCCTGCAATAATTAATGGCTTGGAATGAGCTGGCTGATAATCCTGCCTCTCCCTGCTCGCTGTTTCCTTCTCCCTGAGCGTGGCTGTGCTGGAGCACCAAACTCCTGCGGATGAATATGTAAGGAATACACAGCTGACCATTTTTTCACTTGTCTGCTGTTGTCTGCTGCTGCAGCCAGGAAATGTCCACATTTAGTCGAGCTTTATTAGGCCAGACTTTAGAGAGAGGTCAGTGTGAGGTGCCCACTGAACTGAGGGGATTCAGTGAGCACAGCAAGAGCAAATCCAGGGGCTGGGCCTCACTAAGGAGAGTCATGAAAAGGGAGAGAGCAAAAAAAAAAAGGTACAGATGGAAGGAGAGATTCCAGCTTCCAGCAGATCCTCCTGCCATGGAGGCATCTCACATTCACCTGAAGTGCACAAACCTTTCTCTGTTCTCATAGTTTAATATATTATTCTAAAGTTGTTTTTTTTTCCCAATTTTAAGAGCTTTAGTATTTTTTTGGGATGTGCATGTACAGAAAGTAATTTAACCTGGCTAATTTCTTACCACAAATTGACAAAATATTCCCCCCCAGATACGCCAAGCAGACATCCATTGAGATTTTCCAGCTGAATCACCACTTTGTGTCCTGGAGACATGGAATCATAGGATCCCAGGATGTTTTGGGTTGCAGGGGACCTTAAATGTCAACTCGTTCCATAGCTCTGTCCTGGGAGAGAATCCCCCTCAGTTCCCCTTTGTACCCAGTGAAGGTGTTCACCAAATGCTGTTTCTTCAGGTTTAGCTGAATTCCTTTAGCCAATGCTGGGATATCTTTCTGTAGAAACACTATTTCCTTGTTTAACCCCTGATAAGAAGACTGCTCAGAGAGTCAGAGTGTAAAAAATTCAGGTGGAGGTAACCTGTGAGTGTTGTAGAGCTGTGATTCACATTTAGTTCCTACAACATGCACACAAAGGTTTTGTTATCTTTCCAGGAAGAAAGGAGAAATTATCCCAGAGTTTGAATCAGCCACAGAAGAACATTAAACAAAATGCTCCAGCAATCTCTAATATCCCTGTGTTTTTGAGATGAGCTATTTTCCTTGTGAGAACATTGATGGGCGGATGAATTAATGCATAAACACTCAGAGGGGACACATGTGGAGGTACATTCAGGAATCATTCCTTTAATTCTCCCCTACTTTCCCTTTCCAAAATTCCTCTCTTTTCTTTACCAGAGCCTTTCCCGGCTGTGTCCTAATTGCTGAAACCCTCGGCACAAAGTGCCATCAGCCAAAATGAAGCGAGGCAGCCTCACACAAGCCGCAAAACTTTGCAACACAAAGCCACGGGCACAAAGCGTCCTGCTCTATAGAAAACGCCAGTGAATGCCAGGAGGAATCCCAGAAAACTTCGCACGGTTCTTCCAAACGCACCCCGGGGATGCCGAGCTCGTTCCCCCCCGCCAGCGGCGCCCGGTGCGGGGGCACCCAGGGTTACCCCGCGGTCCGGGCGTTCGGAACACGGCGGGGTCCCGCATCCCACAAAGACCACAAGGAGCTTTGAGAGTCCCGTGGAAGCTCCTGGAAAAGCAGCAGGTCACTGCCTGCAGCCCTCTGAGCAGGGATGTGAAGGTATTTCCCTGCCCGCTGGACAGGTGACCGCTCCTCGGCCGGCGCTGCTGGGGTTATCCGGATTTAGCTGCGGGCAGAACCACAACGAGCATTCAGAGAGCTCGCTGCTCCCTGTTTGTTTAGAGACAAGCCATCTTAAACTTGTTTGAAGCCCCCTTTTATTGAATTCACACTCCTGTGCCAAGCACTGAAAGATTTACTTTGGCTCTTGCGGGAAGATGGAAAGCATATGAATGCGTGGCTGGCTGCCAGCTGTGGGTGAGCTCTGAAAGCCCCGGGACAATGGGGGGTGACGGGCAGCAAACGTGAATGCAGCGCCCAGACGTGACCAGAGAGGGGCTTTGGCCCTCCAAGGGCTGCTGGAGGCCCCATCCCGGCCGGAGCGGGGTCCGGAGATGACCGGTCCGTGCTCCCGGTCCCCGGCAGGGCTGAGCCACAGGTCCGTGGGCACAGCCGCTCCCTCCCCTCCTGCTCCTCCCCAGGCTCCAGCTGCACCGGCGAAGCCCCAGTTGGACTCATCCAAGGCGAGGGACCCCAATGGCTGTGGTGTATTTCTTGCAGATGTTGCCGTAATTTTGTTGTGGTACAATTTGACATACGGCTCCCCGCTGCATCCGAAAGGGGCACATTATCTCAATTAATGTTTCACGGCAAACATGGCACTGATAGTATTCATGGGACTAAAGACTATTACCATTTGCATGGTGACTAGCACAAGAATTATGACTATGTGTGTTTTCCGCAGCAAAATTTGCCCTCGGGCTCCCTTTTTTTTTTTTTTTTTCTTTTTCTTTTTTTTCCTTTTTGGCTTGTGACAATGTTCCCTTTTTCTTCCTCCTTCTGTTTTGATTTCTACTTAAAGTTTTATGGCTCTGTCCCCTCCAGGGTGCTATTATCTTGTATGCTAATAGGGCTATGCATATTCTATTAGCGTTGTCAGTGTGAGATAAGAGGCACATTCTGTAAGGAGCACTCAGGGGGTAATAATCCCAGCAAGGGGTCTCAATGTTAGTACATTATCAGTCATCTTCACATTTCACTGGAGCCTGTTTATGCACCTCTTCAGCTGCGCAGCCCAGACACCGAAAATTGCTGAATGTTTACGGAAACTGTTGTAGGGGAACATAATGGGGCTGGGAGATTGACTTGATAAAGGAGCCTTCTCCTTTGTGGCTCTCGCAGATCCAAGATGTTTGGAGCTGGGTGCAATAAGGAGGATAATATGTTAGGGTAATAAGTTAGGATAATATGTGAGGTAGCAGTCAGCAGCTGAAAGGAGGGGCAGATCCATGCTCCAAGCAGAGGATGCGAACAATCCGGGCTCCTTCAGAGATTTCTGGGTTTTTTCCCCCTCTCCTGGTTTTCATCACCAGCGAGGCCGAGACTTTTTACACCCTTTAGGCTCGGACTTGAGGGCCCATGGAAAGGAAATCGGTGGCAGCGTGTGAAGGGCAAATGAGTAACTATTTGTGACTCTTTGGGAGTTAAATAACATTCCTGGGTGGCAGCAGCGGGCAGTGGGCTGTGAAATGAGTGTCATGCCAGGGTTTTCCCCAGCTGGGCAGGCAGTGGTTGCATGGAACTCGTGTTTCTCCCGCTCCACTCATGTTCCCACTAAAATTCCAAGCGATTCAGGGCCAAGAGTCCTCCTAGGGATGAGTGTCTGTTCTGCTCCCACCCTCCAGTCTGGCATGTCTTGAGTGAGTCCATTATTTACAAAAAAAAAAGAGAAATTTCGTCTCTTTTTCTACTCTTCTAAGAGTTTTGAGGAAACCTTTCACAGTGTTAAGTTTTTATCGGGAAAGTTGTAGGAGAAAAAAGAAAAGTCCAGCGTTAGTTCTTTGTGAAGTTAGAAATAAATGTACCTAAATTGCATTTTAATGGCATTTCTGTGTATTTCCCAGTAATGTATTTACTTCTGATCCAGCAGAGCTGTGGATTTATGTGGTGATACCTGGAATATGATGAGACTCAAAGTTATCATTTAATTGGGTGAAGAAAAGGAGATTTGTGCATTTCTCAGGTGGGATGTGTCATTAGGTCTAAAATCATGGATTTTGTAACAAATTCAGTGCCTGATTTGGCACAATCAGGGAAAATTTTTTGGAAAACAATCTAATGGGAAATGAAAAAATAGATGAGAGGTGAGGAACCAACCCCATATTTAGAATGAAGGGACAAAGAATTTCTGGAGATAGGGAATTTCTGCTGTTCCTACGGAGAAACTTTTCTCTGGGTAAAACATGAACAGTGACATGGGCAGTGCCTTTAGGAGAGGCTGAAAATGTCACTCAGTATAAAAATGCAAATTTTTAAATGCAGAGGTGCCCAGCTGGGGCATCTAAACTCCATTCCTGGCTTCAGGAGGGAGAAAAAGGCTGGTTTGGATCACTTGTGTAGGACTTCAGAGTGCACATGCATATGAACACTCACTCCTTACTTTAAAAATATTTGTCCTTGACATTTCCAGACACATGGCTCACACCAAATGTATGCAGCTCCATCTCCTGAGGGTCCTGAGATTAAAACCCCTGCTTTCTCACCTTGTGATCTGGCATTAATAGCTGATAGAAAAATCACAGACATGACTGACATCTTCCTAGAAACGTGAGCCTGTGGAATTAATGAATGCCATGCAGGAAAGCAGGGGTCAGTTTGGAAATAGGATTTCTGTTGCCAGCCATCCAGTCATGGACTGGACAATCTGCTTTTTTTTTTTGCTTTTTT
>VYXF01006336.1:23727-84617 GCA_013397295.1 Polioptila caerulea | reverse complement strand
CCTTCCTGTGCCCCCAGAGCATCTCTGGGCACCCAGCAGAGGTTTGGATGTGAACTTTCAGAAATTATCATTAAAAACGTGCTCCAGGCTTAGAACTCATCTTGGAAAAGGATTAATAATGGATCATTTCCAGGTTACAGAATATCTGAGTGAAGAATTTGGGCTGTCCAGCCCTGACACAGCTGCCCAGGGCAGTGCTGGAGTCCCCATCCCTGGAGAGGTTTCAGAGCCCTGTGGATGTGGCCCTTGGGGACAGGGGTCAGTGCTGGTCCTGGCAGTGTTGGGGATGGTTGGACTCAGTGATTTCAGAGGTATTTTCCTACCTCAGTGATTCTGTGATTCCCTCAGGAAATGAGGATTTTCTCCACTGGATGGTGCTGCTCTCCCAGAGTTCCATCACCATCTGTGGCATCAGTTTTGGAGCAGCCCAGAAAACTGGTTTTAAATAAAGCTGAATCTTGTACCTGGTTTCCTCTCCCACTCTAAGACATCAGTGAACAAACATTTCTGGTAAATTATTGACTAATTAGTGGATTTTGTTGTTTGTTTGGAAGGAGAAGATGATTTTATGTTTTCTGTAAATGGCATTGAGCTGCTCCTGGCTTTCTTAAATACTTCTCTAAAGATGAAAGAAAGTTTTTTTTGTTGTTTTTTTTTTTTTGTTTTTTTCTTCCTCTAACTCACCCTACTTTAAAATCAGAGTAACCTGGCAGAAATGTGAGGATTAATCCCACAGTGTAGCTAAGAAGTTTGCAATACTTAGGTTGAAAGTGCTGGGAAAGGGAAGGTCTCTTCATTTCAAGAAATATTTGTGTTTGCTGCCCTTGTGATTTGTTAGCAAGGACCTCCTCAGAGCAAAACACCTCAGGGACTTCTCCACAGGGGGAGATACTCAGGAACAAACATAGAAATGCACTTTGGAAGTTTTTGGAAAGAAGGAGCATAAGATCTGTTGGAATCCTTGACCCAGAATCACCAAGGCTGGAAAAGTTCTCCAAGATCATCCAGTCCTGCCAAGGCTGCCACTGAGCCATGTCCCCAAATGCCACATCCACAGGATTTTGAAATCCCCCCAGGGGTGGGGACTGCCCTGTGCAGCCTGTTCCAATGTCTGACCATGTTTTTCATGAGGAATTTTTTCCCTCAAATCCAGCCTAAACCTCCCCTGGCACAATTTGAGGCCATTTCCTCTCCTCCTGTCCCTGTTCCCTGTGAGCAGAGCCTGATCCCCCCCTGTCTGTCCCCTCCTGTCAGGGATTTGTGCAGAGCCAGGAGGGTCCCCCTGAGCCTCCTTTGCTCCAGGCTGAGCCCTGTGGTTCTCCATGGGGCAGCAGGAATCCCAGTTTTTTGGAAGTTTAAAATCACACACCACAGTGCTGGTTCCCCCCCTTTTCTTGGCAGCACAGGCAGGGCTTGGAGGATTTGCTGCTCTCAAGGTTTCCTGGTGGGAATAATCACAGAATCCCAGGATGGATGGGGGTGGAAGGGACCTTAAAACTCATCCCATTCCATCCCTGCCATGGGCAGGGACATCTTTCACTATCCCAGGTGGCTCCAAGCCCCGTCCAGCCTGGCCTTGGACACTTCCAGGGATCCAGGGGCAGCCACAGCTTCTGAGTTTAATCAGTTGTTTCCTGTAGTGAAGTGAACCAGGCAAAGGATGGATTCCCCTCACAGCCCTCAGGCCTTTAACCCACTGGAAAAACTGTTCAGGGACTGTTTGGAGCTTCAAAGGTTCGGAAGTGTGATAAAAAAAGCCCCCACCTTGAATTCTGACAGTCTTGGTTCCTTAAAAATGAAACAAAACTGGGCGAAAAATGAGTCAAATGTCCCTGTAATTTTCAGTCCTTCTGGCCCAAATCCCAAATCTTGTCTTTTAGGGAGCGATGACTTCCTGATTACATTGAAAACACCTCGTTGGATTTGGCTTCTCCCTGCCTTCTGTGGCCTTGGGTTACCCGGGCATTTTTGATCCAGCATTTCCCATGGTGTTTAATGAAGTTTGGGATCTTCCTGTCTCCCATTCTTTGTTTGTCTTGTTTATTTAGGTTCTCTTCCTGCCTGGGCTGAGGTGCTCTCTTCAAGTGACTGGTTAACTGGGCTGGCTGCTCTTCCTTGATTTCAAGGAAGCTGTTCCTGGTGGGAAAGGCAGCATGTGGCTCTGGGAATGTGTAATTTCTGTAGGAATCCACATAAGACAAAGGAGCCTTGATTCTCCTTTGCATCTCTTAACTCCTGCAATCATTTCTGGCAGCTTTTCAGTTTTCCCATAAACAATTTTTGAGAAATCCAAAAGCTGAAATCCCATAGGTTTGTGTTCTGTCATTCCCTTTCTCTGTTCACTTACACTGGATTTTTGATTTGGCTTTTGTTAGGAAGGCAAATATTAAAATTTCTGGGTTCTGCTTTAAAGGAAAGCCTGGAGAATTGATTTTGTCCAGACCTGAGAAAGCAACATCCTAATCTCCTCCCCTGTAGATTCCATGTTGAAGCCAGATGTCAAACAAAGTTGGAATAAATTTGGAATGTACACCTACATGGTAATCCTTAAAGCCTTCCCTGAACTGCAGCCCATCCTGAGGGACAGCAACTTCCATAGCAATCCTGCTTTGGCATCTTCCCATTAATAATTAAAATTGTCACTGGGCTTTCATTGCTGTTGTTGTTGAGTTTTTCATTTAGTAAAATTAACCCCAAAATATGTTCAGTCTGGCATAAGCTCTGGAGGGGTTTTTCTTGCAATGAAGAGCTTTGGTTGAACTGATCCAACACCAAGAGCTCTCTGGGAGTGCCAATGGAGCCTGTTTGGATTTTCCCTTCCTGCTGCAGCCCGGAGAAAGCAGAAGTGGTCTGTGGATCCACGGAACAGTGCTTGGAGCAAGGATGACTCCAAATTTGGCCAGAAGATGCTGGAAAAGATGGGCTGGTCCAAAGGAAAGGTAGGCTCTAAAGGAGAATTGTGTAGCTCAAGGGTCTAAAACTGCCAGGGGACTCTCCTTTGATTTATTCTCTTAAGTGCACAGAGAATTTGTGCAGTCGTAGTTTTTTATGCTTTGTTACAAAGTTTTGTTTGTGCCTCTCTTGCTTTTTGGTTTGTCTCCATTCTTGGACAATCTAAATTCCCAAGTGAGAGCAGGAGTTGGAACATGAAATCAGGTTTAAGGTTTTAAGCTGCCTTGAAACCCTCCATTCTCTCCCTGCTGTTGATACTCTTTAAAGCAGCTCCAGGACCAGCTTTAGTTCAAAGATTTTTTTCTCATCTGTTCCTTGAACCCCCAAAATGCTGTGAGCTGTGTCCCATCCCAGCTCCAGCCAGGACCTGTGGGTGAGGGGTTTCTGGCACTCATAAAAACCTCCAGGTCAGCACAGACACCTGCAAACTGCAGGTTTAATTCCACAAAGGTGCCTCAGCAAAGCTGAGATTTGGAGCTGCACATCAGGGTGTTTAAAAAACCCCCACTACCTTTAATTACTCTTCTAGATTNGCAAACTGCAGGTTTAATTCCACAGAGGTGCATCCTCAAAGCTGAGATTTGGGGCTGCACATCAGGGTGATGTGATAAGTTTTATTTAGTGATAAGAATCCTCAAAAAAACCTCACTACCCTTAATTATTCTTCTAGATATCCTCTTCCAGACTTTCCTTAAAAGGCATAAAATTAGCATCATTCTCAATTCTGTAAATGCCTTAAAGCCCATTTTTGGATTTAAAATCAGTTTTTTTGGATTTAAACTCAGTTGCCTCAGTTGTCTCACAACATTTCCCACTCAGGATACTGAATCCTCCTTGCCAGCACTTGTACAAGAAGTATTTATGTTTCCATTCTATCACAAACTTGGACAAATGGAACTTTCCCTTGCTCAAATTAAGGGGCAGAAGCCCATCTGGGGCTGAAATTAGGCTGCTTAACACAGTCCTGTAAGTGGTTGTACTGGAATTGGGTCAGGGAAGGATGTGTGGCCAAGTGTCCTTCTTGCCTCCATACTTTTTGGTCAGCAGAAGTTTCAAGGCAAATTTTCCACCCAATTGACCAAATAAACTCTTCTTTGTAACAGCACCAGCCTTTTCCAAACAGGCCTCATCCCTCCAAATATTTGATGTGTCTGCAGGGCTTCTCTCTGCTGCAGCACCACATAAATGTTCATTAATTCTAACACATTTGGCTGATGATTTGTGACAGATGAGGCATCAAGCAGGTAAATACCAGGAGCAACGTTTGAAACCCAAAGCTTTGCCTTTTAATTTTTTTGCCTTGACCATAGAGTTGAGAAAGATAACCCTGGACCTGAATATTGCTTCATATTAAACAACCCCAAAGTTGTTTGCTCCAGTATTTTCATCCACTTATGAGGTGGAAGGAGTTGTGAATGTCCTGCTGGCTCCAGTCTGCTTCTCTCCTGCCCCTCCCTGCTCTCCTCCCATGTAAATTTGGTCTGGATTGTGCCCCATGTGGATCTGCCTTATTCCCATTGCCCTTCCCAGTGACAGAGACATTTCTGGGGAGTCACACTCTTATGTAGTGCCTTGTTTGAAAACTGCAAACACTTTGGGCTTGCTTAGGGATGTCAGGTGGCTTCCTGATTAATCACCCAACTACTTCATGTTGTTGCTATTTTAGTGTTGATAATGCTTTGCTGGAGGCTTAAGTAGTGAATTTTTAAAACTTTGTGTGTTACATGGTAATGCCTGTGAATGAGTTCAGCTACAAGCAGGCAAATTAATAGGAAGTTGTGATTTCTTGCTGTATTTCCTTGTGGATTGTCTTACAGTCCAAAAGCTCTAATTGCTGCTGTGAAATCCTTACATTTTTACCCTCCAATCCTCCTTAGGGTCTCGGGGCTCAGGAGCAAGGAAATCCAGAACACATCAGAGTTAAGGTGAAAAATGATGTGCTGGGATTAGGAGCTACCATCAACCACGAGGTGAGCACTAGACCCAGGGCAGGGAATGGATCCCATTTCAGCAAAAGCACAATTATTTGACTGGAATATTAGTGAAATCTGTTGTCACAGCTGGTGGTAGCCTGTACCAAACAGGATTGTTCAGGACTTTTCCAGACAACCCTTTTAATTTCATTTCCCTTTGTGCTGTGTTACCACCTGTGGAGCTTCCCTGGGTTCCTCCCAGCAACAAGGATTGGATATATCCAAATAATTTACTTCTAAGAGTCTTAATATCTGTTTTCTAAAACTTGTGTTAGTTCTAAAGACTTCTGCCTTGTATTCATGTGGGTGATATTTACAGGACAACTGGATTGCTCATCAGGATGACTTCAACCAGCTTCTGGCTGAGCTGAATAACTGCCATGGACAGGGTGAAACAGGTAGGTTCATGCTTGGCTCAGTCAGATGCTGGAAGCTCAGCAGAGTTTCCATTCTGTCTCTTAAAAAAGTTCCTGAGGCCCAGTTTGTGATGCAAATAATATCTTTGGTAAGGTTGAGAACTCCTTCCCCCAAAATCACTGGGAGCCAAAGGATGTGTTGCCATCCATGACCAAGGATTTGTGGATCTCAGTGGCTCAGTTTTACTCTCAGGGCTCAAAGAAAGGCTTTTTGTTGAGGAAAGAAAACATAAAATGCAAAACCTGTTTATTTCATCCAGGGTCACAATATTTGGGACACTTCTCCTTGGCTGTACCTACAGGAACATTTATTTCTTTGTAAAGCACCCAGAATCTGTCTGAAGGCTCGACAGTCACTCAGCACTGCAATGCTTTGTCTTCTTTTTGCTGATGAACTGTCACACCTGGCTTCTATGCTCCAGTGGCTTCTTAAATGCCTCCTTTCCCTGTCCTTTGAGAGCTGCTCCATAGCTTTTGCCTCAGAGTTCTGCATCTCTGCTTTGAGTGTGGCACAAAGTGATTTTTGTAGCCCTGGTGTTGAGCACACAAGTGGGGAAACGTTCCCAAAAGGGCTCTTTTTAAAGTCTTCTATTTTTGAGAAGCTTCTTCCAAGCTGACCTTGCATTGTGAAAATGAAGTTAGGAAGTTGTGGTGGATGTGAGCTTAGAGAAGTAATTGGTTTATCAAGTGATTTATCATCTCTCCTTTAGTTTAACTCAATTTAAATTCTGGTTTTGTAAATACCCCTCTGGAGTGTTGTTAAACCAAGGGCTTCTGTTTGGACACAGCCTGTCCTTGTGCTGCTGGGGCAGAATTGCCACATTAGTGAATTTAGCAATTTCTAAATTCTAGTTCATTCCTAACCTTTGAGCACAGAAGAATTTCTAGGAGAGAAAACAGGAAGAGCAGGAGGAAAATCAGTTAGCAAGGAAATGTTCTAATCCTGGAGAACTAGGATTAAAATCCTGAGCCTGATGCCTCAAAACACCTTTTTTAACTTGCTGTGCAAGTTGTTCCTGTGGGATCATGAGGCCACCCAGGACTTGGTGCTGTCACTCAGCTCCTGGAGAGGTAAGAGAGCATTTCATGGGGAAATTCCAGAAGTTCCTGCCTTCCTTTAGAGCTAAATCCTACCCAAGTTGCAACTTGAGCCCTGGGAAGATCAGGGAGGTGTAACTGGTAGGAAACCTGCAGAGTGATGAGCAGAGAGCTGAAATGACTTGCCCAGGGCCACAGTGAGTCAGCAGAGGCAGGTTCAGGGAGCAAGGCTTGGTCCTAAGCTCTGCACTCAGCTCTGTTGGTCCTTGTAGGAGGTGGGACAAGTTTTCAATCACTGAGAACAAATTTGGGTGCACCTTGAAAATTCCAGGTCAGAGTCACATTTGGTGATTTGCAGAAAGGTATGGCTCTGAAACTTGTTTTTTTGGCAATGGTTGAAGCCGGCAAAACTCATCCAGAAAAAACTCTGCCTGCAGCTGTGCTGCAGGAGCAAATGTTAATTATTGGCCACCCTCCAGGTTCAAACTGCATTAAAAGTCAGCTGAAAAACTTCATTGTTCTTAAAGAACTGGTGCAGTTGCCAGAGCTGGATTGCAATTAGAGGTCGGAAAGGAAGGGCCCTGTGGGGGTTGATGCCACCATTCCAATGCCCTCAGTGGATGTAGCTTTAACTATCTTTTTTTTTTCTAGCTGAGCACTCAGTGAAGGCAGGTTTAGATTAGATTAAATCTTAGGAAGAAATTCATCCAATGGTGGTGAGGCCCTGGCACAGGTTGCCCAGAGAAGCTGTGGATCCCTGGAAGTGTCCAAGGCCAGGCTGGACAGGGCTTGGAGCAACCTGGGACAGTGGAGGGGAGTTGAGACTCCATGGTCTTTTTCCACCCAAACCATTCCATAATTCCTGACTCTTTTGCTGGGATCCTCAGTGATGGTGACTGTCCCTTTCCCATGGATAAAAAGTGGGAACAACACTCTGGCAGTGCTTTGCCACATCCACCTCGAGCACATTTGCTGCAGAAATGCCACTTTGGTGGCTTTATTGCCCCAACTAAATTGCTTTAAAAAGCTCATTAATATTCCTGCAGCACTTGCTCAGTTTGTCAGAGGATTTTCCAGGCCCTGGAAGACACAGAGATGTATTTCCCTGCCCACTGCAGGTTACCAGCACGTTGTGCAGTGAAATTCCTCCCTGCAGGCACGAGGCGGTGCTGCTGCCCCTTTCCCTGGAGGAATAACGTGCAGGAGGAAGGCTCTGTGGAAACCCTTTGCTGTGTAGTGCTCCTTTTGCTGCCAGGAGATTGGAAACCAGGCTCACAGTGCTGCATCACTGTCAGGATATTTTGGTTGTTATCCTTACTTTCCCCTTTTTATTGAGGAGTTTTTTTTTGTTGTTGTTAAAAACTGGATTTGCTGGTCCTTTCTCTTCCAGGGTGGATCTCAGCCTGCTGCCCCTCAGCTCTCCCACTGCAGGCTGAGGATTTCAGTTTTAGCTCAGGGATTCATCAGGTGGCACTGCCTATCAAGCAGGGAAGTGCTGGAATCCCAGTGTCAGAAAAGCTTGGGCAGCAGAGCTTTCCAGGGTGGGATCATGTAAAAAAGTGACTCAACTTGGCCCTTGGGGTATGGATTGATTTTCTTACCCATCCCACAGGGAGGAAAAAACCACCTCACCTTAGTAACCTCCTGTGGAGTTACAGAGCAGAAACTCCTGGGCTGCCTCTTTTCAGGACTAGTAAGGCAGTAATTAACTGTACAACAGGTTAATTTTCTCTTTCTGACAATATTGTGTAAATTAACAGGTTCTGTGGCTGCAAAGAGAACATTTGTACCCCCAGAATAACCTGGCACAGCAGAGGAATGTGATCTCTGTGCTGTTAAATAGTGAGGTTAATCCTTCACGTGGCTTTGCCCTGCTCCCAGTCTCCCAAAGTCCTCCTGAGTGACTCTGGGACTGAGCCAGCCCCAGAGACCTTTCCCAGAGGACAGTTTAGATGCAGTCCCTCTTCTGGAAGCCTGGAAAATGAGATAATAGGGATGTGGCAATTCGTTCTAGCTGGCCTCAGGGACAGAAAAGCTTTGTCACCATTCAGTTTCCTTACACAGATGTATCAGCTTGTGTCCAAATAAAGATATTTTGTGTAGGGTTAGAAATGAAAATCCTGGGGGGATTCTCCCCCTTTTTCTTTCTGCTCAATCAATATTTTATTTCCTACTATTTCTTACATCTTTCTCAGACTCTGGTGCTGGAGATAATCTATGAAAAACAGCACTATTATTATTTTCTTTCCACAGAGATGGATTTTCCTTTGACCTGGAGTACCTGTATCTGCCTTTTCAAATTACATTGAAAAGAAAGGACAGAAAGGGGTTGGGGCAAAAAAAAAAAAATAAATCAAGCATTGACATATTTCAGACAAAACTTAGAGTGCTTCCTTCAGTAATAATTTATGATATATTGTTGACAGGATTTTGAGAAAGTTAATTACACTGATGTTTGAATTTGGTGCTTAAGTGCCTCTAACAGAGCTGGACCCTGTTTGCTTGGGGTTTGTTTTTTTTAGAGTCCTCAGTGAAAAAGCAGAAAAAGACATTCAGCCTCGAAGAAAAATCCAAATCTTCCAAGAAACGTGTCCATTATATGAAGTTTGCCAAAGGTAAGAGGAGTTTTGTTGTTTCATAAGCCCTGGCCAAGATTAGAACAAACCCTGCTCAAGGTGATCTGGTGCCTTGTGGAGGCTAAATTTGGCAAGTAAAACCTGGCTTTAGAAACACCCCCTGCAGCTACTTGCTTAAAGCTCTAATGTGCTGTTCCTCTTTATTTTGGGCAGTTTGGGATGGCCTTAGGCTGCTGATGTTGGGAATAAAAGGATTCCTTAGGGAAGGAGCTGAGTAAAGGAGTGGAGACTATTCCGAGTGGTCGGGGCGTGGGCAGGGATGGGAGCAGGAGGCAAAGGTGAGATGGGAGTGACTTGGGCATCTGCGTGGCACTAACCCCTGCAATCCCCAGTAACCCCTGCTCAGAGATCATGTGGATGAGATCAGGGATCAGATTAAACCTGCATGAAGGAAGAGGAAAGCCCTCTTACATCGACCAGGTGCTTTATGGGATAAATTAGAGCAGCTAGAAAAACTCTCTCAAGAACTTGTGGAGTTGAGTAATTTCTTTCTTTCTTGGAGTGATGACATTGTTTCAGTCAGCCCAGGTTCTGGCCTTTGACAGTTGTTCAGTCCTTTCCCTTTTGCTCTGTTCCCTTTTCACACGGTGTGTGCCTGTTTTAGGGTATGGATAGGATCAGTTTCCACTAATGGCTGATTTATTAAACTGAAAGCTCAGTGTAATGTTTTCTGACAGCAAATGCCTCTGCTAAAACAGAGCTAATTGATATCTGAATGGAGGCCAGATTTTCATATCAGGGTTTGGGATTTTTGGTGAAGTAATTCGACCTTGAAGTCCAAGCTGTTAACATGATCCTGCCACTTTATGACATTAAACAATTAAATTGGTTCAGGGCTCACAAGTACAGAGGCCATGGCCTGTTTGAGCAAAGAGGATTTATTTTGATTTGGATTTAGTGTTTTACTAAATATAGAGGAAAAAAGAAGTGTCTTTTGAGCCTGTAAAATACAGCTCAGGCCTTTCATATTCACAACATCCCTGATTTGTTTGGTCGCCTTTCCACAGGGCAGCCCCTCATTTGCTTGTACCCTCTGCTGCCTGACACAGGGAAATTTTCCTTTTTCAGGGAAAGAGGAAAAGTTGTTTGAGAAAGGCTCGTGTTGTCGTGGCCCTTGTTGTTGAAGTCCAGTGCTGCTTCCTTTCAGACTAAACAAGACAAGCTCACACAAAAGCGGGAGAAGGGAACAGCGGCGGCACCGAACGCGGCTTCCGCTCCTGGGGCTGGTTTGGAGCCTCACTGCTGGGGGAGCAGCCACCCCTGGGTCTGGGAAACACACCCCAACCTCAGATTAAAACACTGATGTCAGCTGCTTTACTAGTAGCCACTCCCCTGTGATGCTGCAGGAGATTGGGGCTGTCAGCTGAGTTGGTTTTCTGTTAGAGGAGGAATGGGGGATGCATCCAGGGAGGCACGGAAAGGAAGTGTAGCCTGAAAATGGGAGCAGGAGGATTTTAGGTGTCACATTCCAAGCCTTGGCCAAGAGAAAGCTGCAAACAACGCCAGTCTCTTCAGCTTGCTTGGACAAGGCCATCTGGAGGCAGTGCAGCGAGGCAGCAGGAAGCTGGGGAACACTTGCTCCTGTAGGCTGATGTGTCTCTTGACCCTCCAGGGCCAGTCAAGGATCCCAGGAAAAAGAAGAAGTCAGATTTAGGGTTTGGTTTTTTTGTGTGTTTTTTTGGCCATTACGAGATTCATTTTGAGGTCACTGATTTGGAATCAGCAAATCAAGTGATTGAGACCCCAGCAGAGTCTTAACAAGATGACCTGTCGGGATTAATTTTGTTTCTTTAACTTCTGCTGACCTTTTCCAAAAGAATTTTCTGACAGAGGCAGTGGACAACTCAACATCTCCTGCACTTTGGAACTGGCTGAACCTTTGCCTGTATCTCTGAATATCACATCACACCCTCCTGCTTCCCCCTCCTTGCCCCAGGTCTGACATCCAGCTCACCACACAACAATCAGATGAGAATAATGATTTCTGGAAATCATTGCTTCTCCCTTGAAGTGGTTTTCAGTTGGAATACCCCAGTGTGTGGCAGAGGTGGAGAATTTACTTTTCAGAAGCAACACCAGAAATCGGAGCAAAGTCCCCACGGAGTAAAAATGGATTTTTGTTTTCATCGTGTGGAGGAGCTGTAACTCCCTAATTCTGTCAGAAATGGGGAATCCTCGTGAGAATCCAAAGATCCCAATGCATACACACATTTCCTCTTGTGTGCCTTTGTTAGTGGCTTTAGCATGGAACCACAGCATGGTTTGGGTTTGAAGGGACCTTAAAGTTCATCCCATTCCAGCCCCCTGCCATGGCAGGGACACCTTCCACTATCCCAGGTTGCTCCAAGCCCAGACTTCCTAATTTTTGTTTATCTCCAAGAGCAATTCCTCTCTGTCTGTGGGTCACAGAGTTAGCAAAATGCATCCTCAGGTGTGAAGGTTTTGGGATTTTTTCCTCTCTTTACCCCTTCTAGGTAAGGATCTCTCATCACGCACTGAACAGGACCTGTCCTGCATTTTTGGGAGAAGACAGAAGAGTGCCAAGACCCAGGTAAACAAGAATCTTCTCCCTTCTCTTGTTTCCTTGTTTATTGTCCTTGTAACAAAATATCCAAATGTCTTCTGCCCATGTGTTTTCTCTACTTGAAGTGTCGTGCTTGAACTGTGAGGAAATCAAAGTAAATTTAATCCCTGTTTTTGTGGATTATCATGATGTAACTTCTTTGGGGATAAGGAACTCCAGTATTTTAATTTTTTGGTAGGAAATGTACATCACAAAGAAGAATTTTGCTTGACCTGAAAGGTCAAAGGTTGGACTCGATGCTCTCAGAGGTCTTTTCCAACCTAAATGATTCTGTGAAAGATCCATGAGTATCCAAAATAAAACTGGACATTCAGTAGCAAGTGGGCAATCTCCACAAAATTCCCTTGTTTTCACAAAAAAATGGGAAAGGCTGAGCAGCTGCAATAGATTCAGAGCTGGCCTGAACAGTGATAAATATTTGATGAGAAGACCTTTCCCCTGACTTTGTGTAATGAGATCCAGGTTTGGACCAGCTTTTATTTTATTTATGTATTCATTAGCATTTTGCACTTGCAGAGCACAGACCAGCTCTATCAGTGGATAAAATAACTGTGATGTTACCAACAAATCCAGAAAAATTTTTTGGAAAAAAACAACATCTGGAAAAGCACAAATGAATATATTGCAGGAATTGCCATGTTGGTTCCATGTTCTTGGAAATCTCTGGTTTTAAGGGAAAGATGGGTCTTGAAATAGAGTGGGAATTTCTGGAATACCCTGAAGTGTTTGACACCTTGCTGCTTGTGCTCTTGGAAGTTGTTGTGGAGCTTCACTGCAGATCACTGGGAGCTGAAATAAGGATTTGGGAACTTCCAGTCTGTGAGATCCATTGGAGCTTTGATCACCTAAATATGCCCTGGATCTTCTCCTTGGCTCCCTTGCTGTCACACCAAAGGGAAGCAGGAAATATCTGGCATTTAAAGCAGCTCAGCATTGCTGGGGTTGAGGGAGCAGATTTTACCCACTCATGAGTTGTCTCAAGCAGTTGGAATTGTTTTCTCTCTCTGTTCTACATCTTTTGAAATTCAGAGTTGGAAAGTTGCTTCTTCTGTTGACTTTTTCCTGCAGAACATTTGCTCTGTTGTGGCTAAACACTGCAGATCACATGGATTTTGTGAAGGGTGCCTTAAGTTTGTCCATGTTTTTGCCAACCCCTTGACAGATGCAGTGGATGGCTGATGGCTACTGTGCAGATTTCCTGAAATGGTTGAAACTTCTGGCAGAGAAGTCACAGACTGTTCCCTCCTAAGCACCCAAATTTCCACATGCAATTCCAGGCAGGAGGGAACAGAATTTGGAGCTGCATTGTTGTCTTCTGGCTGCTGCTGAGCAGCCACAGGGGGAGGAAGCCAGAGGCAGCACAATTGCTGCCCCCAGCTCCCCCCTTCTCCTTCTGTTCATGGATCAGGGATGTGTGGAGTTGGCCCAGAACAGAAGTGCTCAGCCCCTCCAGCTCTGAGCAGTTTCACTGCACCCATGAACTCCTGTGATCCCCTTCCATCATGTTCAGATCCTGGTCCTTAAGGTGGCACAGAGGGAAGTGCCCTGTGAGGCTTTGCAGGAATTCTCTGTGTTTGCCTTCTGGTTTGAAGTCCCTGAGCTCTGGGCATTTTCCTGCTGTGGCACAGAGCTGCTGCAGGAGCAGAAAGGTGCTGCCATTCTCCTGGAGCTGAGGTGTTCCTGTGTGGAATGAGGTAGGAAGGGCCCTGGTGCCCAGGAGAGCCCTGGGTTTGCCTGCAGGTTGTGGTAGGCTTCAAATTTCGGCTCTACAACCCTGGGCTGGTTTCCCTGGTCACAGGATAAGGACTTCCAGACTTCCCTAGGAGCCAGAACTGCTCCTATCCATGAACCTGATTGCAGGCTCCCAGCTGTGGGTGCAATGGAGAGGATACATGGAAGTATCTCTATTGATCCTGGAAAAGCTGGAGCAGTGGCCCACAGGAATTCAATGGATTTGAAAAGACCAAATGCTGGTGCTGCATCTGGATCAGGGCAACCCCTGGGATCAATCCAGTCTGGGGATAAAGGGGTGGACCAGCCCTGGGAGAAGGACTTAGGGGTGCTGGTGGGTGAGAGCTGGGCATGACCCAGCCCAGAAACCCCTGGAGCTGCTGAGAGAGTCCAGAGGAGGCACCAGGATGATCAGAGGGGTGGAGGAGCTCTGCTTGGGAAAGCCTGAGGGAACTGGAGAAGGCTTCAAGGTGACCTAATTGTGGCCTTCCAGTACCTGAAAGGAGCTTCAAGAAAGATGGAGAGGGACCATTTACAGGGATCTGGAGGGACAGGATACAGGAAATGGCTTCAAACTTACAGAAGACAGAGTTAGATGGGATACTGGGGAGAAATTCTTCCCTGTGAGGGTGGGCAGGCCCTGGCACAGGGTACCCAGAGAAGCTGTGGCTGCCCCTGGATCCCTGGAAGTGTCCAAGGCCGGGTTGGACAGGGCTTGGAGCAGCCTGGGATAGTGGAAGGGGTCCCTGCCCATGGCAGGGGGTGGATCTGGATGCTCTCTAAGGTCCCTTCCAACACAACCCATTCCATGATTTTATAGCTTGAAGTCCTGTCTCTGGGGCTCTTCTGAGGTATCAGCTGCCTCCTCTGTTCTCAGAGATGCAGTCAGAGGAGCATTCAGCACACAATCACCCCACAGAGCCACCATTCCATTCTTGATCTTTTGACAAAAGATTTTCAGCTTAATTCTTTTCCCCCTATTTGTTTGTTTCAATCTGGCATCTGAAAAACTTCCAACTTCATGGGAAGATGCAGGAACTGATTTTCATAGAATCACAGAATTTCTGAGACTAGAGGAGACCTGGAGGTGCCCAGGGGAGTCACCCTGCTCAGGGCAGGGTTGGCTATGGCAACTTCTTCAGGAGTTTGTCCAGAGTTTTGATTATCAACCTTCCCTAAAGCCTCCAGTTTAAGCCTGTGACAAAATTTCAGTGGGTGGATAAAAGAGATCACTTAAGGGGCAGAAGAGATCTTAGAACATGGAATTGTTAAGGCTGGAAAAGACCTTTAAAATCCTCAACTCCAAGCCTGTTCACCACTAAACCATGTGTCCTCAGGTGCTATAGCCACGTGTTTCCTGAACACTTCCAGAGATGGTGACTCCTCCACTTCCCTGAGCAGCCTGTTCCAGTGCTAGACAACTCTTTCCATGAAGAAATTTTTCCTAAATCCAGTCTAAACCTCCCCACTGTTGCACTAGGTCTGCCTGGTTGGCTGGTGTCACACCAAACTGTCTTTAGAGGTTAGGAAAGGAGAAGAAAAAAGCAAAACACAGGGAATTCCATCTGTGCTTATGCTCCAAGGAAAATGAGTGGGATAACTCAAGGCTCAGTGATGGTCTCTGGACCAGCAAGAGAATCCTGGCTCTTCTGAGTGCTTGTCAAAAATCTGTCACCCCTGAACTGCTGCAGTGATAAACAAGGTCTCAACAAATCAGATGTGTCACTGTTCCAGTCAGTCCTGTCCACTCTTTCCTAGTGTGGTCATCAGCAATCATTCTGTGATCTTGACTCTGCAAGTAGCCTGAGGCAGGAGATGCTCTGTGTGAGTTTAATCTGAGCTCTCTGGGGCTCATCTCAGACTCCCTTTTTAACTGGATGCTCTGTGTGAGTTTAATCTGAGCTCTCTGGGGCTCATCTCAGACTCCCTTTTTAACTGGATGCTCTGTGTGGGTTTGATCTGAGCTCTCTGGACTCTGGGGCTCATCTCAGACTCCCTTTTTAACTCTCTCAGTGGCCAAGGACTGGTCTGGCAATGGATCCTTCCTCTCGTTCCACACCAGCTCTGCAGCAGTAAGTGGGGAATGCTGAAACTTGGATTATCTGCCTTATCAAAGGAAGAGGGAGTTGGCCAGAGGACTGTAAAGATTGCAAAAGAGGGGAATTGCAAAGGATGTGGAAGGAAATGCTGTTTGCCCCTGAGGGTCGAAAGGAGTTTCTCGAGAAGTAATAAAACCACAATGCTGTTGTTTTGGTGGTGCTGGGATATGTGTAACTAATCAGAGGCAATTGCCACCATCATTCTCCTGAATGTTCAACATAACTGTCCTTTTCTTAAAATTATTTCTGATAAATCATGTGTCCAACTCAAACCTCCTTAATAAACTACAAAGGGACTTCTGTTTAAAACAAACAAAAAAAAAATACAAGTCAAAAAAACGAGGTGGGGAAGAAAACAATGGCTGTGCTTCAGAGTGGACCTAAATTGAAAACGTCTGCAGTTTTTTCCCAGGGAGAGCAAGTGATCGAAAATATTGAATTGTAATTATGATGCTCTCTGGAGACCTGCAGTGAGGACCTGTTTTGCAGGGTAAGATCTGCCAGACTTGTTTTTTGCCCCTACTTTTCCCTGTGATTTTCTCACTTGCTTAGGAACACTGGGAGTTGGGGAGACAGAAAAACAAATTCCATTAGTTCCTATCTGGTTGAACTTCCTGGAACCCCCACTATTTTTTTTTTTTTTGCTTCTCAGAATTTCCTTCCTCCATCCAGCTGTGTTTCCTGATGGAGCCTTATCACTGGAGAAAATGCTCCTGAGTGAGGCTGAGGATTTGGGAATGAGTTGCAGACGGTCCCAGCTTGGTTGCTGAACAACATGATTCTGGCACTGATTTCACTCTGGGGGCGGGGGGGAGCAGCTCTGATTTGCTCAAACCCTCTTGGAGATGCATAAAAACCTGAGTGTTTTGCATCCATCTCACATGTGAGGCTCAGGCCCTTCCATGAGTAATCTGCTTCCTCCAAGTTTGTGTAACTTGGATGTGAACCTGCGTAAGTTCCCTTGAGCCACCCAATCCAAGTAGCCCGAAAGTCTCAGGCTTGCAGTGATTTCTTCCTTGTTAGGCAGTAGAAATGGAACTGTCCACCCCTGGTGCTTTTTCACTTTTTTTTTTTTTTTTTTTTTTTTTTTTTATTAGGAAATTNTTTTTTTTTTTTGTTTTTTAATCAGGAAATTGTCTTCTGACACATTTTGCAGAACTTCCTCGACTGATTTATATTTCCCAGCACTTATCAGAAAAGCATGTTGGCTAATCTTAAGGGACATAGCTGAAAATCCATTAAAGTCTGGCTCTGCCATGGGCTCCCTGAAGTTATGGGTGAACTGATACCATTCCCTGCACCTCAACTTTCCCTCTGCAAAATACCAATCATGATATTGGTGTTTGTGGGTTTTCACAATTGAGACTTTTAGGCAAGTTACAAGTTTAATCATAGGGTTGTTTTTTTACCTGTGACCAAATTTGGTGCAGAGTTAGCACAAATTAATTTGCTGCTCTCTTTTTTGGCAGTGCCAGGGAAGGAAAAAAAAAGATGCAGAAGAGAAAAACGAGTTACAAATTAACACAGGTTTTTCACCGTTCTGCTTTGGAGACCACAGTTAGCATGAGGTATTTGGGACTGAGAAGCAGAACAGAGAAAAAAAAAAAAAAAAAGACATCAAAAACCTGGAGAGAGTCCAAAAGGATTTAGTAAAATGGGAGACAGGGTTAGAGGGCATGTCCTAGAAGGAGAGAGTGGAGGAACTGGATACGTTCATCTCAGAAAAGAGGCAGAAAAAAGATGACCTCTCTGCCTATAAATATCTGGGGGTCATGGGGAGGGAGGAGCAGAGGAAGGGAAGGGACAGTAATCAGAGTAGGCAAAAGCCAGGAGTGGGACTGGGGGTGAGAACTTCAATTAGAAAAAGGAAGACACAGACTGACTCTTCAGCAGGCTTCCTCACAGTGATGTCAGCGGGGCACTGGAGGAGTCTCCTGAGGGAAATCCCAGCTCCTCAGTGAGTGACGCCAAGAAAAAAGATGAATTTAACACTTGTAGACCCGTTGGGATGGGCAGAGGTGGAGCAGTTTAAGTAAAACATCTCGCTGAAGCCATGCTGTGAGCAGCTCCAGTGCTGAAGTTGGATTCTTGTGGTTGTGATGTGCTTGGATTCTGTGTGGCCAAAGGAGGTGAGCTCCTGCTGGAATCCCTGTCCTTGTGCACGTGGATCTTTGGCCTTCCCTGATCAGTCATGAAATAATTTAGAGTCTGAATGTCTTCAACCAGCACGTTTTACTTGTTTCAGAATTTTAGTCTTAAGTGGTAGGACAAGGGGAAATAGTCTTGAGATGAGGCAGGGGAGGTTCAGATGAGGTATGAGGAAAAAAATGTTCCCCGTGAGGATGGGGAAGCCCTGGCACAGGGTGCCCAGAGAAGCTGTGGCTGCCCCTGGATCCCTGGCAGTGTCCAAGGCCAGGCTGGACAGAGCAGCCTGGGCTCGTGGAAGGTGTCCCTGCCCATGGAAAAGGGTGGGATGGGATGAGCTTTAAGGTCCCTCACAACTCAAACCATTCTGTGTTTGTTATCAAGGAATTTTTACAGCCTCTGTAGTACTGTAGGAACTTCTGCCTCTCCAGTTCTGCTCTGCACCCCACCATGGACTCTTCACAGCCAAAAGGGTCAAAAAGAAGAGAAAAAAACAACCCAAAACCAGATTCTGCCAGCATCGAGCAGTTCAAAGCCTTTGCCTGCACCTGAGGAGCAACCACGAGAGGCTGGTGGCACAAAGTCACAAGGGGGACAGCAGGACAGTTCAACTGAAGGGCTCAATCATAGAACCACAGAATGGTTTGGGTTGGCTGGAATCTTAAAGCTCATCCAGTTCCACCCCCTGCACAAGTAGAGCAAATCTGGCAGCACAGACCTGTGGAAAGTGGATCCAAAGCCCTGTTGCTTTGAGCTGGTAGCTTGCAACATCCTATGTAGCAAGTCAGAAAATTAATTAGGCTCCGGGTGTTAATTTGGGCCATGTATTTAATATTTCTCCATGCAGATGAGATGGTTTCAGGAACACCAGGAAGAATTTCTTTTACCCAGCATTCTATCCTAGTCGTGCTTTTGATAAAAAAAAGAGGAAGAGCAAAGTATTGATGTTTTGTTGCCTATTCTATAAGCACCTTGTTAATCAACTGGAAGATAAATTATTGCTGTTCAGATATCAGGAGAGAGGCAGAGGAGGAGATATCTCCCAATCTGGAAGTAAAGGTGCTTTTTCTTCCTCTCTTCATTGGAGAAGTCTTGCCTCCACATTTGTTCCTTGGGGGGGTTGTTAAGGAACAGAAACAAAACTGGGGGGAGCTCTTTATGATTTATCTTCCCTCCTTCCCTTTTGGTCACTTCCAGAAGCTTAAAGAGCCGAGTTGGCTTTAATGTGTTACCATTAGAGACCAGGCATTAGCTGGAGTAACCCATCCTGCCTCCCAGTGAAAAATATCCCTTGATTGGCTAATTAATCAGTCAAAGGGGAATGACATGGCCCTCGGCTTGAGGGACTCTGCTGCACAGGTAAACAGGTCATTGATAAATGGTTTACCCACAAAATCATATATCAAGAAAACTTAGTCATTTTTTAACTACACTTGGTGTGAAAGCTGTGCTGTGTTTTTTTGGAGGTGGATTTTTTTGCTGCCTTTGCTTTTTTGTGCATCGTGGAAGCTTTTAGGCTGGGGAAGTTTGTGAGAGGAAAAGGCCAATCAGAACTTTGTCACCACTGGAATTCTGTGTTCAGAATTGGAAGAGAAAAACCCTCAAGATTTTTTTTTTGCCCCCTCTCAAAAAGAGGAAATAATTTGGCTTTGTGTTGAGATTGAGTGGGTCTGAAATCAGGATGGCTCAGCTGCTTTTGTCATTTAAATATCCTGAGGCTGCTCAGTTGGTCATATCACTGCATGGACAAAAAATGGATCCATAAATGGGTCTGATGAAATAATTGGGGAGAATTTATGGTGTAAGAGGCAGGTCTGTGTTGGTAAAAGGCTTGAACTGACCTGATTTCCTATTGGCTTTTGGCATTTCTGTGCTGGACCTTGTCATCTGTGTATTTTATAACACCTTATCCTGCAAAGGTGGTTCTCCAGTGGGATTCTGCACTGAGATTTAGAGAAGAGGGGGGAAAAAAGAAAACAAAAATAGGAGAAAGGAAATCCAGCTCTGAATTAAACACTTTTATCCATGGGGTAAATAGGGTTAAAGCAGTGGAATCGTGGAAGGGGCCACAAAACAATGCTTGGCATGGCTGCTTAACTGGGTGCTCAAAACAAATCCTAATTGTGGTTTTTTTCTTGCAATTGCCTTTTTTTTTTCTTTTTTAACTGTGTATCATGTGGGAAAGTAGCACACCAGTACCTAAGAATATGGGTTTGGCTTCTAGGGAATAAACCTCACCTGATTTTTGTCCTGTGCAATCCCTTCCTCCCAAGCAGCCCTTGCCATGTAGGCCTGAGCTTTATAGACCAGCCTTGTTTTGTTTTTCCTTTTAAAAATATTTGTCTGATCAAAGAGCTTTCCTTAAAAAAAAAAAAATGAAAAAATTGCAGTGCAGCAGTTCAAAACAAGGAAAAGTACTTTTTTTTTGATCCTATCATAACAGGATTTGTATATGGAAGTGTGAACTAAGCAGGTGGCTTCCTGTTGATTTTTAAGCCAGGTGGGCAAGTTCTTGATGATGAGTTGGTCTCCCCCCCTGCCCTGCCTTCCCTGGGGCAGGAATTGGCTTATTCCTGTGTCTGGAGGAGTGGGATTTGGGCTGACATTTTATAGGGATAATGCTGCTGTGGGAATGAGAGGAAAACAGCAGCTTGGTCTCTCTCAGAAATCTGGGATTAGGAGACATTTTCTTACCTCTGAGGTGGCAGCTGGATCTGCTCAAGCAGCCTGCAAGGACTGGGTGTTCACAGCAATCTGATTTTTGCAGACTTAGTGTCATTAAAGGGTGTCTAACCTTCCTCCAAGGGTGTCTTCTGATTTTTGGCTCATCAAACTGGTTATGAAACTGCTGGTTGGTTCAGATGGGTTAAACAAACCAGAAGCTGGAGCAAAAGAAATGATTCAGCCTGAGAAAGTGCTTAAAATCTAAAGAAACAAGCTTTTCTACTTCCAATCCAGTATTTCAGCTTCTCTACTGGATCCTTCTTTCTTCATCTGTGAATATTTGCTTTTTTAACTCTCCAGTCAGGAGGAATACCTGATGCTGGAGAGTGACTTGGTGGTAAAAGTTCCTCACCAGTGTCCAAACTGGTTCCTGCTCTCTCTGAGCTCCCCCCAGCTCCCTGGCATGTTTGCAAACGTGGCCATTTGAATTTAGTTTTGGCTTATTTGAGTTTTCCCAAGGTTAAGAAATCCAGTGTCTGTTTTTCACTACATGTGCAGCCTCCCTCTGCAAGCCACCATCAATCCCAGCTTGTTTCCTCTGAACAATTGTGGTGTTGCCATAGAGAGAGGGACAAATGTGACAGAAGTGCTGATTAATGTCATTAATTTGACCATCTGTTAATAAGTGTGTGTATCCCTCAGGTAAGGAGAGAGGAAGAGGATGATGAGGAAGAGAAATCATGCAGGGGGATGGTTGGTGGCTTCAGCATGAGCTTGGAAAGTTGTGTCCCTTGTCAGGATCCTGGTGATGAGGACTTGCTGTTCTCCCTCGTGGAATTCTCTGTGGGAAAGGTCTCAGATTTGGAGTTAAGGATGAATATTGTGTTGTTTTGATGTGTTGAGAGGAGAGAGCAGGGACTTGTGGACCTTTTAGAATGAAAAGGATGCTGCCAGAGCTGGAGCCCCTCTGCTCTGGGGCCAGGCTGGGAGAGCTGGGGGTGCTCACCTGGAGAAGAGAAGGATCCAGGGAGAGCTCAGAGCCCCTCCCAGAGCCTAAAGGGGCTCCAGGAGAGCTGGAGAGGGACTGGGGACAAGGCATGGAGGGACAGGACACAGGGAATGGCTTCCCACTGCCAGAGGGCAGGGATAGGTGGGATATTGGGAAGGAATTGTTCCCTGTGAGGGTGGGGAGGCCCTGGAATAGAATTCCCAGAAAAGCTGTGGCTGTCCCTGGATCCCTGGCAGTGTCTGAGGCCAGGCTGGACAGGACACCTGGGACAGTGGAAGGTGTCCCTGCCCATGGCAGGGGGTGGGACTGGGTGGTTTAAGGTCCTTTCCCACCCAACCCATTCCATGATAACAACTGAGATTTGCCACAGAAAAGGCGACCAAGGAAAACTCAAGAGTTTTGCTGAGTTGGACGGAGTTTGGAGACTCTGCTGAACAGATGCCAGAATTTCCATGCACGCAGTAGGGTCTGAAGCCTTCCCTGCCCTGGGTTAAGGGGTGTGAACCCATCAGGGCTGTGTAGTTTGCCCCTGCTCTCCTGGGGCACAGTTGGTTGTGCCCTCGGGTGTTTGGATTTGCAGACTCACAGCGCTACAAACCCAGTGGGGTGGGGAGGACAGGCTGGAGGTGGCTTTGGAGCAGGAGGTGCTGCTCTCTGTGATCATTAATTCCTCAAAAACTTTGGGTTGTAGCCTGGGATGGAGCCCCAGAAGGTTCTGCCTCTGTGATCCTCTGTGGAAAGTTCTGGAGTCCCTCAGGATCCGGAATTCCCAGGGTGGTTTGGTGGCCACCTTGCAACTACCTCAGCTGGAGTTAGAAACCAACATATGTTGGATAAACTCTCAGCTCCCACAAAAAGTCAGGATTGAGGATGATTTCACCATGGATTAGTAGAGTGGACAGAGGGTGAGAAGTATGGCTGTCCACAGCATTCAACTCTGAATTCTTTATTTACTGGGATTTAATCAAAACCTGTTCTGTTTCGCCAGGAGCTGACTTTTTCCAAGTGCTGGAAAGTGTTTTTGACAGCAGAATCCAACCCAGCTCAGGGTAACACTGATCCTATGTCACCTGTGTAGTACAGGTTGTTTTTTAACAAATGAAGGGAAGATCAAAAATATTGCATGCCCTAAAATCCTGTTTTCCAGAATATTGAAGAATTTAAATGTCACTCAGTGCTTCAATACTTGAAAGAAAATTATTTATTCTCAATAGATTTTTACAAAGAAATATCTAAGCTTGGGAGCAGAAGAAAGTTTCTGTAGTACAAGGTAGTCAAAGGCTAATGCTAATTAGGAAATGTTTTCTAGTTCACAGAAAATGCAATTTATTTTTCTTAAAATTTCTAAAAAATATATTTTTATTTCAAATTGTCACCTCGTGTATTTTGCAATGAATATTTGCAGTTAAAAAAATAGTAATTGCTACAAACACCTTGCTGTGGTTGAGTGCAAGCTTGAAGGTGCTTTTTATTATTTATTAAACCACTATATCTTATAATGAAGATCTTAGATGAGGAAAAATCAAGCAATTTTATTATTTCAGGAAACCCTTTATTTATATATTTATTCTTTGATGTCTCGTAGTATGGATATGGGGTTTATATTTAATGCAGAAAAAGAGGAACAGTTCAAGTAAATAAGCAGAAGGTTTTTTGTTGATTCTCTCCAAATCTCATCTACTGCTTAAACTCTTAAAAATACTGAAAAAGCACCAAGTGCCTGGAAAAGTTCTCAGGTTTAGTGAAATATTTGTAAAGTCCTCTGGGTATCAGTGGATGTGGAATTTCTCTCCAACTACTAATGGATTAAGCCACTAAGAAATTTGATATGAAACATGTCAAAGACAACATCCCAAATTCTGACTTGATGCATTCTGGGGGTGGCTGACTCTCCGTGTCCCTGCTGTCACATCCAAACAAAAGCTGTTTCCTCCAACACTTCCCAAATTATTTTAGAACTTCAGATCTTGATTGACTTGCCTGGCTCAGCTCATCCCAGTATCAGCTCCTTAATGAGTTTGTAAACACCACATTGAGCCCAGTGGATTATTGAGTTTTCTAAATAGCTCACTTTCCTAAGGATTCAGTCTGTGCAGGGATAGCACCAGTTCAAAACTCCAGTTGTTCCATGGAGACCACCATAATATATAAATTAGATAAATTAGATAAACCTCCTGCTCAGCTCCAATCTGGGGCAGTGATGTAACAAACCACGTGATTGTCGAGTTACCCAGCTCTCAAATTGCTTCCCCCTAAAAATGTTCCCCCTGACTTAGAGTGAATGTTCTGTGGGGAGCGATTCAGCCTTGGCCAAAGTGACCTAAATTCAGCCTTCTAATATCTGTGTCTGTGCTGATGCTGGGAGCTTAAACATTCATTTATATTTCATCTTAAGAGCACTGAGAATGCTGGGCCGAGCTTTGAGGTGATGAGAGAAAATTGGGTAATCCTACACGTCAGCAAGCGGCTGGAAGAGGAAGTTTTTTGTTGGAACTTGCACACTGAGAAGGCACAATGTCCCTATTTTAACTTCTGCCTTGCTAAGCCTCCTATTAATCACTGCTTTTGAACTCTTCTCTCCCAGCCCCTCTGGATTTGGAGGATGGGATTGGTCTGTAGTGGATCCCAGGAATGTGGCTCGGGTGAGCCAGGGCTCTCTGCTTCCCTGCAGCCTTGGGTCACATCTGCATCCCAATTTCCCAGCCACTAAACCTGGGGATGATTCCCATGTCCCAGGAAAGTGGGATCAGCCTAGTTTGTGTTGTGTGTGGTTGCCCATGGAGTGCATTGAGATGATAATTGAGAATTTTGAAGTGCAAAGTGTATCACCCAGCTCTGTCCCAATGGTTATTTCTGGCAGAGCTGTTGGAAGTGTTCTCTATGTGCTTCCCTGTTTACCTTCTGAACTTTTCAGCCACGGTGCCCATATTGTGGTTTTAAGACATTGCAACTTCATTAAACTCTCAGAGAGTGCTGGAGCGTGACTGTCTCCAGCTTTCCTGCAGTCCCTGCAGAAGCAGGGCTGTTGACACAAATCTGGGATGGGAGCAGGGTGCTGTGCTCCCGAGCATCCCCTGAGGGCATGGCTGAGGGTGGGGGTCTGGAACCCTGTGATGCCTTAGGTTTTAGCTTTTGTGTTCTAGATCCTGGGCTGTTTTACTGGGTACCTTTAGGTTTCATATTCAGTGCTACTCACAGAGTAGAGAGACAAAACAATTCCTTCTCCAGCTCCATACCAAGGACAACTTTCAGGCCCAAGAACAAGAACAGTGAAGTGAGAAGAACAAACCAGGAGGATGGAGCTTCATAACCTGAAGCTGTGCTTGGACAATTGTTTCTAATGTGCCAGTGGAGCAGAACTGATCAAAGTGTGGGACCTCGTGATGGGGCGTCCATTTTGTGACCATTTTGGGGCATCTTGAGTGTGATCCAGCTGGACTCTTGTGTGGCCTGGGTGTACCCACTGAGGCCTTTTACTATCTACTTTATCCTCTTGCTCTGCCTGGTCTCTGTTCCAGGTCAGCCTCCAGAAGGCAACACCTGGCTATTTGTGGATCTTGGGAAGCTGAGGTCAGGCAAGCAGTGCAGGAGTCTCTCACCTGCAGGAGTGTTTGTATAAGTGGTCAAGTGGAGCAGCAGCCCTTGTTTTGACAGCCAGAACCTCATGTCTGATTCCCTGCCCTCCTCATTCCTGCAGTCCCTCTGCCCAGGCCTTCCCACCTGGAGCACTGCAGGCTCAGGTTTGTTTCGTTGGTTTTTTTTCCCAACTCCGGGGTCAGGGGGTTTTTTCCCCCCCTTTTTTTTAATAAACCTGGTGTTTGTCCGTTACCAAATGGCAAAGGAATGCTGTGTGTAGCAACTGCCATGGATGTGCTCCAAAGGCAGGGAGCGTGGCCCGTTCCTTTTCCGGCGCTGTCGTAGGGAAATGGGCGAGTCCAAGAGACGCCCGGCGGCAGAGCCCTCGCTCCGCCGGCCTGGGGGCTCTGATCCCAGCACTTGCTCCTGGCAAACAGAGCTTTGTCACTCCTGGCAACTGGCTGTACAAAAACACTGATAACAATAAAGGGCTCCCTGCCCAGTCCAGGCTTGCTCCTGCTTTCTGGGAATCTTCCAGGGCAGAGGAGATGCTGCTGCTGCTGCCCCTCTGCTTTAACCCACGGTAGGGCCCTTCTCCCAAATTCTGTACCTCCACACACCTAAAGCCTTGCAGGGCTGTGGCAGATCCTCTTCTAATCAGAATTCTGAGTCTTGAAGCTCCTTTCTTTCCTGTGTCAGCAGGACAAAATGCCCTTCACCGTGGCTGAAGGGATGGGAACTGCTCACACTCTCAGAGGAAGCTGGAAAAGTTATCTCAAGTTCATGTCAGGCAGCAAGAGATTAGAATTTTGCCATGACATCTGTAAAGCACTTTTTGTACTTAATTTTCCAAGAAGTTTTTATGGTTAAAAGTTTGCAGCACTGAAAGCTGCAAAACTCTTTTATCCTAATTAGTAATTAGTTTTTCTCGAAGCTGGATTGTCAGGCCGGTGGGAGAATTCTCTGTTTTCCTGGGTCTGAAGTCCTGCAAGGAAAAGATGAGGTTGCACCCAAGGGGGAGTTGTGGGGTTTGACACCACTTTAAGGCCCTGACACAGAAGCACCTTCAGGGTTTATTGCAGGAAGCTCCCACTTGACTTCTTGTTTCGTCCTTGAGGAAATCTTGTTGCTGTGGACATTTGCTGATCCTGATGGATTCAAGGCAATATTCTCCAATTGTTTCAGAATTAAGCTAGATGTTTAAAGGAGAGGGAGATTAATCCCAGCTGAGAGGTTAAATATAGTGATGTAACATCTGAGAGGCAGGGGAAGAGGAAAGCTGCAGTGAGGGGCCATTTAACCTGCTTAAGGTGTGAGCTGTGCATTTGAGGGTCACCTCTCTCCATTGGATAGGAAGATTTGAGACTCCAGATGTAAAGCTTCCACTAAATATTAAATATTTGTTTTGAGCTTTAGGTACAAAGCTCTTGATTTAGAATCATATATTGCAAATATATAAAAGCTTTATACTATTTTCCTTTCCATATAGGTACTTAGCAAGGCAATATTCTTTTGACAGTTTCTTATGTTTTTCATACAACAGAATTACAGAATGGTTTGAGTTGGAAGAGACCTTAAAACCCATCTCTTTCCAACCCCCTGCCATGGCCAGGGACTCACATTTTTAGTGCTGCTGAAAGAATTCAATCCCAGAACATGGCTAGGACCTCAAGGAACATTGGAAGGGACCACATGTACAGAAATTATTCTGTAGATTAATGCCACTTCCTAACTTATCCTTAGATAAATGATCTTTCTGTCACTTCTGGTTGCTTTCCTTTCCCAGGTTCTGGAAATAAAAATACCTTTCTGTAGGAGATACAAGCAGAAATCCTTCTTAAGGCAGGAGCTTTATGTGTCCAGGAATTTATAGGCACCTTTTCCCCAGTGTGCAGCTCTGAATCGGTACCTGACTCTTATTTAGGAGGGCACATTATTCACTTTTCTCCAATATTTGGGAAAGCAGGACATGCTGCTCATTTGAAAATCATACCAGCTCCTTTATCACTGCCAGTCACAGTCAGCAAGCCTGCATTCCCAGCTTGACACGAAGGAGGAGGTTTGCCCTGAATAAATAGAGGAGATAAATGGTCTTTCTGTTCCTCAGAGGAATTTGGGCCACTTCTCAAAGTTGGTGCCAGGAGTACAGTAGCAGAGTGGCATGGTTAAAGTTAATTGCCCTCAGATTTTAGTTAAAAGTCTAACTAGCTTGTCAGCTTTGAATTTATATTTTCACAGTTCACTAGGGAGTGATAATAGGGAGGCTTTGATGTAGCTGCCTGTTTTTTGCTTTGTATGAAATGCTC
Organism: Polioptila caerulea; assembly: GCA_013397295.1. NCBI lineage: Eukaryota > Metazoa > Chordata > Aves > Passeriformes > Certhiidae > Polioptila > Polioptila caerulea. Next base: position 57,488 of record VYXF01006336.1, on the reverse strand, counting down.
CCAAGTTTAGTAAATAAACTTTTCTTGAGAGGGGGGCAGGACTGACAGCTTAGAGCCTGCCAGGAGAATGAGAGATCCCCCCACCGAGGGGCAGAGGGGCTGCAGGACTTTGGAGTCGTGGCTGGAATGAGAAAGGAGATTTTCGAGGAGCACAGTGCTGAGCTCTCTAAGAAACAGCTCGTCAGAGATTTGTTAATTAGGTGTCACCGGAGACTTGCTGGAACAGTAAAGCTGCGATGCACAAAGCACTACCTAATTAACTCTTTAATAGCCCTGGAATACACTTGCTAGTTCCCTCCACCAGGGAAACTGAGGAATGCTGGATGAATCCCCTGGGGCTGCCCAGGGCTGTCCTGAACAGCATCTGAGAGAACAGAGATGTGAGACTGATTCAGAGCTTGTGGCAGAGACTGTGGCTTCTAAACCAAGAAAAGCCTCATGAAATTAGCTGGTTACAAAGATGGTCATGCTGGCTTTAACTGGAACCAAGATATCTTTTCAATTTTATTTTTTTTTTAACTTAAATTTATGATGACCTTTGCTCTGTACTGTACCTCTGCCCTATAGCCAGCTGGGAGGGACCCGAGCTGTTCAGTCATCTTTCAAGTACAGAAGCAAAAAGGCACATTCCAAAGCATTTAAAGGATTTACTACATCTTACTCTAATATTATGATCTTACTCAAGATTACCTAATGATGTCACTCAGAGGGTGCTGAGGCCCTGGCACAGATTGCCCAGAGCAGCTGTGGCTGCCCCATCCCTGGAGGTGTCCGAGGTTGGATAGGGCTTGGAAAAACCTGGGATAGTGGAAGATGTCCCTGCCCATGGTATGGGGCTGGAACTGGATAATTTTTAAAGTCCCTTCCAACCCAAACCATTCTGGGATTCTGCTACTGGCTGACTTTCTAGTCACAAGATTATTAGGGTTGAAACCTTCCAGGCAGCTGTTCTCTGGCTGAAGGGCAGATCAACTCCAAGAAACTGGGGTGCCCCTCCTAATTCCTGCTAAAATCATTCTTGAACACTTTTTAATTTGAACACATTTTTAATCCTTTCTCATGAACTGAGAAGGAATAACTAACTCTCCTGTTTCACCTGGTGATGCGTGAACAAACCCTTGAGCTCTTTGAAGGTGCAAGTGGTTTTCTTGCAGCCAGGGTGCATGAATTCCATTGCCAGGGCCTTACTGCCATGCACACCTTGTCTCAGTGGGCTGCTGATTTTTTGGAATCCATTCCTGAGCTGCTCTTTTCACTGCAGGTGGTTCTGCAGAGCAAGCTGGCTGCACTCAGACACGGAGATAAACCTGGGCCTTTGTGCCTGAGCTCACACAAGCACAGATCACCTGCTGGCCACCAGGAATGTGGTCTGATCTTGTTCTGGCTGACCCGAGTCAAAATGGGAACTTGTCTTGCCAAAACTATTGGAGCATCCAGTGGCTCCGAGGAGTCCAACAGGCTGCAGACAGGTTTGAACCGTCTGAGTGGGAAGGCACTTTGTGTTTTGCAAGCCCTGCAATTTTGATTTCAGCACTGCCTGGCTGGGGCAGAGGTGATGTCAGCTCCTGCAGGGACAGCTGTGGCTCTGTCTGAAGGAAGACTTGGGGTTTGTCCACTCTGAAACCCTAAGAGTAAAAATGTTACTTCCTTCAGAAAGTTCTTAAAGGAGCATTTGATGAAAAGAATTCATTTGTAAGGCAAACAATGAAATAGTTACATGTAAGAAGCTATTACTGCTTTAACATAAAACCATGGGATCACAGGAAGCTTTGGGTTGGAAGGGACCTTAAGTTCATCCAATTCCACCCCCTGCCATGGGCAGGGGCACCTCCCACTATCCCAGGTTGCTCCAAGCCCCATCCAACCTGGCCTTGGATGTAAATTTCCTCCAATTAATTTTTAGTAAAGTGTATGTTTGAGTTTTGGTTGAGCTCAAGATTCTGAATTGTTTCACAGTTTCTGCCTGGTGTCATAAGCACTGGATTTGAAATTGTTTTGTTTGAGGTTGGAGAGGATGTTGCTCTTGGGTTTTTATGGCAAATTCTTGAAAGAGGTGTCTCTTTAAAAAGTTTAAAAAGCTTTAAAAGCCTTTGGACTATCTTGAATAAATACAAGCCTGGGGTCCTGGCATGATTTGGATTGCAGGGACCTTAAAGCTCCTCTAGTTCCACCCCCCTGCCATGGGCAGGGGCACCTTCTGCTATCACCAAGCTGGGCCTTGAACACCAATTAATAAAATCCATCAAAATTTTGGAGGATTTTCCTTTCATAAGACACATGAGGATCTCATACAAGGAATATTCAAACCTCTCTGAGGATTTCAGTGCTTGTACTTCCATCAGGCTAGAATTGCACGTTCTCCCAGAGAGATTTTGGGCTGCCTGTGCTGGAGTTGGTTGAGTGGATCAGGCCATGTCTCCTAGGGGCTTTTCCACAATGCCCTTCTTGTACAGTCAGGAGTTTAAAGTTTATTTCATGCTTTTTCTGCTCTCTATAACATCACTTCTCCACATATTATACTGAACCCCATTCAAATAGCAATTTGTGTACAAAAAAAAAGAAAAAACACCAAACAAAACCCCCCCCTAGAAATGCTGAAACTGAGCTCGATCGTGTAACTCGACTCGCTCCAACCCTACAATGAGATTATTTAGACAATCTTAATTGTTAATTACATAATTATGTTCTGTTCATTTCTCTGGAAATGGCACTCATGTCATGAACTGCTATTGAGTTTTTTGGGTTTTTTTCATTTAGGGTGTGCCCTTGGTCTTTATTTACTACATGCAATTCAAATGCTGTTTAGAAGACTGGATTGGGAATATTCTTGCTGGGAATTTGAGAATGTTCTTTCTATGTTGTTTTCTGCAGTTATATCCCCATCCTTTGGGGATGGTTTCAGGTACTTGTAGAGGACAGTTCTTTACATGCTGAAGAACAAATCATAATCTGGAATTGGGGTGCAGCTGCCCCACAAGGCAATATAGATATTTCCTGATTTTAAGTTTGTAGGTTGAGATGGCTGAGACCTCAGCTCTTTCTGTTTTCATATTGCTTCAAATGGTTGAGTTTGAGCCCAAATCACACATCTGGAGCTGAAAGATTTTGTTTTTTCACTACCAGTCTCTGATGAGATAACTGAAGTACTAAAGAAGAGACAGTTTCTGATGTCAGCCCTGCTGCTTTGCTGTTTGTTTGTCATGCATGGGAATGCTTTTCTCATCCTTCCACACATTCCTGGATTAAAGGAATAAGCATTATTTCAGGTGATACTATTCATGACAGCACAGTGGGAAGTTATTGTTTTATTCAAGAGGCAGATTGGACCTCAGGGAAATATGCTGGTCACATCACCTTCCATTTAGAAGGCTGTTCCATATCTGACGTGTCTGCAAACAAAACAGACAAATTTGGAATTTTTTTTCCCCTATTGGATTCCATTTTTTTGATGTATTGATGCTTCTGCCTTTTTTTTGGGAGGGGTTACAGTTTTTTAGATTAGTAGAGTCAGCTGGCTCCCAAGGGAAGGGATATAAATACCTGGGCAGGAACTCAGCCTCTGGAGCTGCTCTATTAATCCATGCCATCCATCTGGGATGCTGCTGATGGATGTCACCTTGTGAACAATGCAGGTAGGAAAATGGAGCAGGAGAGCTTCCCAGACAGCATTTCCTGTAAAAATACCAGGTGATGTTTTCAGAGGCCTTTGGCTACCTGAGTGTAAGTGATGTCCTTGTGTAAAATGTGTCTGCGGGCCTGGAAGTGCTTGTGAGCACAGATTCACAGCTGGTGCCTTGCTGCCATGGTTTATTAATCAGATCTAATTGATGGCACTCACTGGGAATTCCCAGCACTTCAGAATGCTCCATGCACAGATTTGGATGGTTTGTACTTCCATCAGGCTGGAGTTGCATGTGTGTGGTTCCTGGTGTATCCCATGTGGTTGTGTGGCCTGAAGGCTTCCAAAAACTGCAAAGTGCCTCGGTTGGGATGGAAAAAGGTGTCCAGGTATGAGAGGGATTCTGCTCCTGTGCCCCTCTCAGGTGAGACCCCACCTGCAGAGCTGCCTCCAGCCCTGGGGCCCAGCACAGGAAGGGTCTGGAGCTGCTGGAGAGAGTCCAGAGGAGGCACCAGGGTGATCAGAGGGATGGAGCAGCTCTGCTGTGGGAAAGGCTGAGGGAATTGGGAGTGGTCAGGAGAGCAGAAAGCTTCAGGGTCACCTAATTGTCCCTTCTAGTGCCTGAAGGGAGGCTCCAGGAGAGATGGAGAGAGGCTTTGGACAATGGCATGGAGGGACAGGACACAGGGAATGGCTTCCTACTACCAGAGAACAGGGATAGATGGGACACTGAGAAGGAATTGTTCCCTGAGAAGGTGGGCAGGCCCTGGCACAGGGTGCCCAGAGAAGCTGTGGCTGCCCCTGGATCCCTGGAAGTGTCCGAGGCCAGGTTGGATGGGCTTGGAACAAACTGGGGATGCTGGAAGGTGTCCCTGCCCATGGCAGGGGGAAACTGAATGGTTTTCAGAGTCCCTTCCAACCCAGTCCATTCTGAGATTCTGTGATTGGGAAGGCAGAACGTTGCTTGATGCACTTGGGTTACAGAGAGAAAAGTGTCTCAGTGTGTTTGCTCAGTGGTCTCTTCACACTCCAGGTTCCATGGCTGCAGCCCAAACCTTTTTCCAATTTCCCGCCTTCCCCACAATTTGAACGTCCCAATCCTTTCTATGTTTTCATTTAATATGAAACATGTCACAGTGGCAATGTAGCAATCATACAGAGTTTAGACCTTGCTGAAATACCTCAAAATTTCCATTTTTGTGGGAGCACAAACCATTTATTTCTTATTAGTGTGGAGTATTTTAAGAGTAGCAGCAGGAGGAGTATCTGTGGGTCAGGTGGAAGTTTCTAGTGCCAGGGTGTAAAAGCATCAATGATTTCTCAGGATTATCAGATGCTTCTCTACTGTGTCACGTTCCTGTGCCAACCTTGTCCTTTTTTCCCACTCTCCAGCCTGAACTCTGCTTTTGGGGTGGATCAGGGCAGAGAAGGACACCTTTGTGTTTCTTGGAGAGCCATTACATTTACTCCTGGAGAGGCAGGAGCTGTCCAGGTTTTCTGCCCTTCAGATACATGTTATCACACATTAACTTATCTTGATTAATTCTGCCCCAGATATGGGAGCAGTTCCCTGGAGTTCTTGTGAAAATGAGAGGGACCTGCTATCTCCCCATCATCCTCCCTTGGCGTCAGAGTGTCTGTCTCTGGCATGACTGGGAGCCAAGGGAAATTGCTTGACATCACTTCAATTTCTGAATCTCTCTGCAGCGGGAGTTTGGCACTGGGAAGGTGAATTCCAAAGCCAGTTTTATCCATTGGCTGGTACAGATCATGTTGACACACTTCCTTTGCTGCTGGTACTGAATCTTCCAGGAAGATTTCCCCAGGTGAAGTCACAGCAATTTGAAAACTTGGGGATTTTCTTTTCCCCTTTTTCCTCCTCTGGGTTTTTGCCAGAGGTGGGCAGATGCCACCCTCCTCTCATCCAACCCCAGACTATTTCTGAGCATCAAATTGGAATCCTGGTCACTGTAAGATCCAGATGTTTTACCCAATAAATCCTCCTCTGTGTAATACAAGCAAATTCATGAACTTTGGATAAAAAGTCACATTTCCAAGCTGTGATTTCAGTATCATATCCAGGTAATAGGTCTGCATGTCTTCAAGATAGAAGATAGAATTTATTAAAATATGTCACTTTTGGCTCATTTTAGTTGATGGAATCCTCCCTTAAAAAAAAAAATAAAATTCAAATAGCCTAGTTTCTGTTGGGGAAACTTTTCTCTGAATTGAGAGTGAAATGCTTTTTTTTTTATTCAGAAAATCTGTTTCAGATGTGTTTCAGACTTCTGCTTTGATCAACAAACAAGTNAGCAGTTAACAAAATCCAGCCTCTGATCCGGGTTTTCCTCCCGAGACTCTGCTGAGTTTATTTTGCCATTCTTGAGAGGTGGTTGCTTTTCCAGTCAGCTCTGCCTTTGATATCCCAGCTAAGTAAAGCTGCTAAATTTATCCTGGCTGTGTTTTCTTTTTGAGCATTTTCTGGACAAGTGTTTCAGCTCTTCCTTTCCTGTCCTGTCTGATATCCAGGGATAAACACACTCACACACACACACATGCTGGTTTATCCAGAATCCTGGGCTCAATGCTGCTTTCATGTGATTAGAGTCTCAAAATACTTCTCTCGTTCCAGTTGGAAGGAATATTTGACATTTTTTATGCCATCACTATAATTCCTGTCTTGCCCAAAGAGCATTTCATCATTATTTCCTTATTTTTGTATTATTGCAGGAGGTTTGAGGGAGGAAATTTTTCTTTATTGTGGTAGAACTTAAAGAGGTGGCAGAATGATGTTGGAGAAATGTTGAGCTCTCATGATTGGCCTTTTGAATTCTTTACTCAACAGCAGTAACATAAGTTTTGGTGTTCCATGTATACAGAAAAGTGTTTTTCATTTTTTGGGGACACTAAGTCATGTTTAAGGGTAAAAATGTATCACCCACACAATTACTTTAAAAGCAAAATTTTAGAAGCTTCTTTTAAGGAGGAGGAGGAGCAGGAACTTCTAAGAGGGAAGTTCTGCTTTGCCTAAAATGCCAATTCATTGATTATTTCTGCATTGGCTTCTGTTCATTTTGGGTCTCCACTTGTTCTGTGCACACACAGAGGAAACTCTCTCAGTCACCTGGAAAGTCAGTATATTTTAGGATCTTGTGTGCTTTTAGAAATGAAACTGGACTGTTCTTCTAAACATCACCCCAAACACCTTCTCCTAGAAGAAATTGGTAGCAGAAGTAAGTCCAGAATTTGGGAATCTTGAAATGCTCAAGGACCTTCTCTGCCCTGTCACATCTGTAAATTCTCCCATTTTTTGGCATCCTGTGACATCTGTGTGGATTTAACAGCTGCTGCAATTACATGAGGGGTGTTTTCTAAAATTATTTCAATTTATAAATTGACAATGCAGCCATGATTTTAACAATGATATTGAGGGCTGGAGAGGAGCACAGGAGCAATCCCTGAGGTTTCTAAAACAGCCATTTGGCAATTTTCTGTGGGTATTTGCGAGATGAGTTTTTGTTTTCTCTGCATTTTTAGATCCAGGTGGGGCTTTGTGGAGAGCTGGACGCTTGGTTTCCATTTGGAAGGTTTATTTATCACCTCTGTGTCCAAGTCTTACTGGAAGGTGCCTCCTACAATGACATTGAGTCCATCTCACTTATGGCTGACAACGTTTTAACAAGAATTAACTCCAGTTTTATAGAGGGTGGAGACTGAAGCACCCTTAAATTAAATCCTATGTGGGCAGGAGATGGAAAGATGGGAGATAACCCAAAATTCTTGGAGGCTCTGTCTAGCCTGTCCTCTGCACACTAAGAAAATGGGGTGGCAGGACTGAAGGAACATAAAGAGAAGGAGGGAGCAGCAGAGAGAGAAGGAAAAGCAAAAGAAACCATGAAATAAAAATATTAATTTATACAATGGGGCTTGGAGCAACCTGGTCTAGGGGAAGGTGTCCCTGCACATGGCAAGGGGTAGAACAGGTTGATCTTTAATGTCTCCTCCAACCCAACCCATTCTGTAATTCCCTGATCATTTCCACATGCAAGGAATGTCCTTTTGCCACCTGATTGGTTTCATTTGCAAGGAGGAGAATTCTCATTAGTAAAGATTATTTAAGTAGTGAGCTATCTTTTAAACCCTAAATCATCCTGAGTGTGTCAGAGTAGATCAGTTTATACTGAGAAGATTTTTGGTAGTTTTCAGTACTCCTAAAAATCCTAGCACAGTTTTTTTTCCCCAAAACTCCAACCTTTTGAATTACAATTATGAGAAATACTTCTCTTTTTTTCTCTTTTTTTTTTTTTTCTCCTCCTTTTGCTTAAGTTTAATTTTTACTGCCAGCCTTGGTGGTGTCTGTTCTGGAGAGTAGCAGGAAAAGCTGATAAGGGCATAGGACAGAAATCTTTGTGCTTATCTGCCTGCAACACATGGAGCTGAGAGTGCATCCTTTTCCTGTCCTAGGACAGGAGACGTAAACTGACCATCTCCTGACAGCAGGGACTTCAAACAGAGCCTCCAGCATCCAGAGGGTAGGAATCTTCTCTCAACTTCAGAGGCCAGCTAGGTGAAAGTGGGTCACTGTTTAGAAAGCTGGGTTTGTGCCAGAAAGAATAAAAATTTTTTTTAAAAAAACCCCACCACTTTTCTGATAACTGCTGGGTCAATAGATGTCTCTGTAGGTATTGTGGTGTTTTGTGGTGTTTTGTTTTTTTTTTTTTTTCCCCAAAGGGCATAAATTCAGCCTGACTCCTAATTGTTTGTTTAGACTTTCACCAGAAAGTGAGTTAAGTTTAAAACTAGGGAAAGAAAAACGTGTATTCCAAGAGGTTTATAAATCAGAATTTTGCTGTCAGATTTGGAAGAAAGGTCAGACAAAAGTTGTCCTCACAGAAGGGCTTATTTGGACAGTGTTGTTACAGATGAACATTCTTTTATGTATTGTCTTTATGTGACCTAAAAGTGAAGAGTCTAAGGCAGAGGGAATGGGAATTGGAGCAAAGAGAATGTTCCACCAGGAATGCCTGAGCCCTGGTGTGCCTGGAGCTGTGCCAAGGCCTGGGCTGTGACTCCAGGTTGGGAACCAATTGTTGGAAAACTGTAAACACAGTTAGGAATTGGTATGGGCAGCTCATTTGTTACATTAATAACAGTTGGGGCTCATTCCTAATTTTCACCATTAAGAGAGGCACAGAAAGTCCCAGCTCTTCTGGCTCCGTGTGAAAATCTTCCTCAGAGGCCAAAGCTCAGGAAGAGAAATGCAGGAGGAAAACCAGGAGTCCCCACATCAAATATTGATGCTGAACAGTTTGGGACAAACTGCTTCAGTGCTTCCCAGGCCTTGGTGTCCCTGGTGCAGGACAGCCCAGGAACTCCACGGTAATGCCAAGTTCAACACAGAAGGTCACAGTGGGAGAGAAGCTTTGGAAGTGTTTTTCTTCCAATCAAGTGCCTGCCTGGCAGCCTGACCCTTTCCAGAGTGGCTTTGCTCTGGAGTCTCCCTTCAGGGCAGCACAGTGCCAGATCTTCATTTTCCCAGAAATCCTGGGACTCTGCAGGTTCCCCAGCTCTGACAGCAGCTGACATCAGCTGAAGGTGCAGCCTCCTTCTCTGAACATTTATTTATTGCTCTGACTTTGGCAGGCCTTGCTGAGGCAAGTCTCATCTGCTTCATATGTTCACGTGGAGACCTCACCAAGGCTGAGGGAGCAGCGATGATCTCATCCCTTCCCTTTGTTTCAGGATGCACAGCAGTTCCTCCAGAATGATTGATTTGTTTTATTTTTTTTTTAACAGTCACTTCTAGTAAATGTGAGGGCTAGAGGAATTAGGAGCATTAAATCTCACAGCTTTTCAGCTCTAGGCTGGGATTTGAGGTTTACTACAGTCCTTAATCTCAGTTTGTGGTCACATAACCTTGATAAAGTCTGGCTTTGAGCGGAAAACCAGGAAGCTTTTATCTCTTCCCTCCTTCCAATCTGATATTCCTGTCCCAGCAAACCTCAAATAACTTCTCAAATGCAGCTCAGGCAGTGCAGAGCAGCTCTAGGACCCTTCAGCAGCAGGATGGATGGGATCCCTGGAGTCGTGTGTTTAATCCCATTATGATCCCAACTTCCTAGTTCCCTTCCAGTCCCTGTGAATCAGATTCACATTGTACCCAGTGGGGCTGGCTCATCTGTCATCAATAACAGGCTCTCAGCTGCCTCTGCAGGTCTTCTGGTGTTTCCAAAATCATCCTCAAACCTTTGCATTGTTGTTCTTCCACGGCTTTCAGCTCTCCAGGATTCCCGTTATTGTCAGCTCTGCTTTAAAGACAAAGCACAGCTTCTGGGGAACGTTGTAAAAGCTTTTCCTAAAGTGCTGTGAATCTGAGATGAGGTTAAATCTGCTGGGAATTAAGGGTTTTCTGCAGTCTTCAAACTTGTGATGGACTAAAGGCCTAAATTTTGGATTCAAAATCCAAATGTAGGGATGCTGAGTTTTCTGAGAAGCAGAGGGGCTGGAGCTGGGAGTTCAGCTCCCAGTTTACACCCACATGCCCTTTTCTCCAAGGCAGGAAAACTGGGAACTGGTCTGAGCACAGGGTGTGAAGATCCCAGTCTGGGAGGGAACATTCTTGTACACAGCTCACCCTTCCCCTGGACTTGGCCAAATGAGCTCAGCTTCCTCCCTCTGAATCACTTTTACCTTCTGCACTAGCACAGAGTTAGGTGGTGAACTGGGGTGGGAGATGCAGAGGCAGAAATTTGGATGGTAATGAGAATTCTGGATGGTTTAGATTGGAAGGGACCTTAAAGATGATCCAATTCCAACCCCCTGCCATGCTCAGGGACACCTTCCACTATCCCAGGTTGCTCCAAGCCCCATCCAGTAACTCTTGTGTAAGAAATTTGCCATTTGCTGTTGAGTCTGAAGAAAAAATTCAAGTAGCTGTTGGTCCTGCAAAAATCTCTGTCCTCTCGGAAGGACCCTGACCTGCAACTGGAATTTATCCCCAACCTTCCACATCACTTGGCCCCTGCCTGAAAGGCCACATTACCCAGCAGTTCCTGTTGGATATTGCAGAGGCTGTCACTCATCTCTGGAGCTGCCCAGCAGCATGGTAGGAGCTGTTTTTACCTGAGTCCCATCAGCTTTTCCGTGCCCCAGGACATTTGGGAAGCGAATCCCACCACCTGCCAGGGATTTCAGGGCTGTCAGTAAATTCCTTAGTTCCTTGAGAAGTGTTGCCATGGAAGGTGGCCTTTTATTCCTGTTTGTGCTGGCTTGTCTGCATGAGTGTCAATAGCAGCATCAGACTGGGCAAAGTGAAACCTGTCAGTAGCTGCCTCCCGATGTTAACATTGGCAGCAGCTCCTCGGAACTGTTGCAGGGAAGTAACTCCAGTGCCCAAATTCTTTCAAAATTCAGATATTACCTGTTTGAATGGTTAACTCCTTCAGGAGAGCTCTCAGTGTGTTTCCAAGCTGCTGTCCAGGTTTCTTTACATAGGAGGTAGATTAGGAGAGGACCTAAGAGCTCATGAAATCCATCACCTTTTCTCTGGGAGGGATCAGCTCTGCTCATGTAGAGCCTTGACAGATGTATTCAAAAATCCCACTGCAACTGGGTGCTCTTTTACATCAACCCCACAGGCTCTGCACAGGCTGTTGTGTGCCTGGCTAACATGGAAAGGCTTCTCCAGCTCTTTATAAAATGGATTTCTGTTGCTTCTCTTTGCAATCATTATTTCTTTACCACAGGGAGTAGAACATGGAGCTGAGACCATCGTTCTCTCCCGACCTTTGACATTCACGTTGCTCCAGGAGTCATAAACCCCAAATCATGTATTCCTGCCTGTGTCCCTGGCTGTAATAGCTACTGGCACTCCAGGCAGAGAGGAGGCTGGCAGATTTTCAGGTTTTCTCAATCATCAAGGCTAAATTACCATTTTTCTCCTTACAGCAAGCATAACCTGACCAGCCCTCAGTGTGAATCATGGCAGGCTCAGACTCTGAATCTGTAGTCTGGCATCTTAACCATTACTGTGACCCTGAACCAGCAGATTGTTGCTGTGCCTGACCTTTCCTCTGAACATATTTTTGGGAGTTAAACCGTAAAAGACATTTAATATTGTTTAGAAAGTGTGTGTGTGGGAAGGGGGGAGAAGATGGGTAGGGCGGGTTGAAAGATGAAGGTGCTGGAGCACCAGGAGCAGCTGGGGGGGCTCAGCCTGGGGAAAAGGAGGCTCAGGGGGAACCTTCTGGCTCTGCACAACTCCCTGAAAGCAGATTGTAGCCAGGTGGGGCTCAGGCTCTTCTCCCAGGGAACAAGAACCAGGATCAGAGGAAATGGACCCTCCACAGAGGTAAATTCCCTCCCAAACTCTGCTTGGAAGCGAATGAGCAAACTCCCTTTGAATTTCTGGAGACAGTGTCAGGAACCTTTCCCATTCCAGCCATATGGACTAGACTGAGCCAGGTCTGGCTCCTTCCAGCCATTTTTTTAGTTCCCAAATGTGGCCTTTCAGAGGATGTCCACCAGGCACCTTCACTTCCACGCTGGGAAATCAGTGATGCCTGGCTGTGCTGATGGGCTTCACAACAATTACGCTGTTACTAATTGAAAACCGGCTTGAATACACAGACACACAAAACTTGTAACAAGAATTCCCAGAGCAGCGTCCCATGGTAAACTCCCTCTGAGCCCAAGCAGAGAGATAAATCCAAATTTGTGCTTTTAGCTCCTACAGATGTGCAGCAAATGAGAAGACGATTAGGGAATGAAGAATGTGGTCTCTCTCCAGAGAGTTGAATCTGTCCTGGTGACTCCAGGCTTTGCAGGAGATACAAATGCTTCTGTTTCGCTGCTTTGTTTTAATGTTGGTTTGTTTGTAGTCTGCCTGAGGTACTAATTGGTGTTTTACAAGCAGAAATACAAAGGTGTCTGCCCTGAAGAACTCACGAACAAAAAGCACTGCAGCACCGTGTTAATGACAGTCAAATTTTGTGCCTAATGAACCAATCGCTTTGATAAAATCTCTACCTCCTGGTGAATTCCCTGCTTTGATTTCCCTCTCGACTCCCATCTCCTTTTACACCTCACTTTGTATTCTTTTTCCCCTCTGCTTTAAATTTCGGGGGCGGTTCTTGCTCTAATCAACATTTTGCAGCTCCTGGAAAGAAAATGAATCACCTCTTTCATTAGGAGCAAACAACACCGGGCTGATGTTGCAACCGTGGATATTTCAGCTGAGAAAGTGGAAGCCCGTGGCCTGGCACTGGATTTTAAGAGGGATGGTGGCCTGTCATTAGCTTTTAATCCCTTCAACATGCTGCGGTCGCTAACAGGTTGTAACACGGATGTCAGTGCCTGCGTTTGCAGTGCTCATACCCGGGAGAATAATTGAACAATTCCTCCTCTTCAGTGCTGTGTTGGCTTCTTACCACCTGTGACTTAGCATGGATTCTTGCTGGTTTTCTTCAGGAGGAGCTGATTGCTGCAAAAAGAGTCGTGTTAATGGTTGCCATCGGCATCTTACTCTCACCGCTTCCATTTGGATGTTGTTGTCACTTTTCCAGAGGTGATTTCCTCTCTGGAAGAGGGTCTGTGGCTGCTGCTTGTCTGCTTCAGCACAAAATATTATTCTAAGTGGTCTTTAGTGGTCATTTATGCTGTTGTTACTGATTTCCTGTTTCTCGTTGAGCCTTCATTCCACCTTAAATCAACTCCCTCCTTGGGTTTGCAGGAAGGAGGTTAGAAATGTCTGAGAGATCAGATTGAGGGTAGTTGGAATTAATGGTAAATACTTCTGGCTCACTTGATTTTGGGGAGCTTTGGACAAATCAGCATTATAGGGATTTCCTTTTAACCTCTATCTGTGTGGCTGCTTTCTAAATTGTCCAACAACTTTTAGATATGGTATTTTAGACATGCAGAAGCATCAATAACATCCAGTAACAGGCTGGATGAACTGCTGAAATACATCTTGACTTTCTAGTTTTATACTATTTCACATTAGGTTCTGTTTTACCCAAGTGCATTTCTTTTTATTTATCAACACTGAATCATTTTGGTTTTATTTCAACTGCTTAAAGGACTGCTTCACATTTAGCCTGGCTTCCAGGTCAGTTAAAGAATAGATTTTTTTTTTTTTTAACACTCCCCATCCTTGGAAGTGTTTAGAAGACATGGATGTGGCACTTGAGGATGTGGTTTATGGATGAACGTGGTGGTGGCGCTGGATTGACTTTTGCAATTAATGATGCCATGATTCTGTGATTTTTTTGGTGTATTCCATCCTCCTTCACTGATTTGAGGCACAATCCACAGGCAGGCAGTAGAGAGCAGCCTCACAAATATGAAGCTCCTACTCTTGGTGAAAATAAATGGTTGCATGAAAAGGAAAGACAAATTGTCTCCCAGCTGGGTTCAACTGTACCATTTGACATCGGAGAATCCACATGGAGGAAAGGTGTTTAAAAACTCCATACCACAGTCACAGCTTTTGTCAGAACCTGTTAGAAGCTTTATCAGGTCCAGGATCCTCCAGCCACAATAGCCAAAGCCACAGGAAGTGGAGTTGCTTTGCTTAGAGTTACCACAACCATCCTTTTCTGAATGAAAAACGGAGCTCCCACCTCGGAGCAGCCGTGACCTTCACCTGTGCCTGGAATGACTTCTTGGAGAACTCGGTGGCTCCACCCTCCTGCTTTTCTCAAGGCATTAAGTGTGGGGTGATGAAGGGAATGAGCCTGAGCTGGCATTGCTCAGTCACTGCAGGGATTTGAGATGGTTTGGCTTGGTGGTGGAGGGACCACCCAGCTCTGGGGACAGCAGGAGGCATCAGCAGAGGGCAAACCCAAGGGAAGAACAGGGCAGTGGAGGATTAACTGGAAGGAGGCAAAGCAAAATTAGCAAGCAGATGTAAGGTGGATTTTAGTGTTAACTGGGGGTGAGCAACATCTCTTGAAGCTTCTGTGTTCCTGCTAAATGTGGGACCACTCAGGTCTGCTGGTTGAAGGGACACTCCCCATCCCTGGAAGTGTCCTAGGTCAGGTTGGACAGGGCTTGGAGCAACCTGGGATCGTGAAGGGTGTCCCTGCCCGTGGTCTTTAAGGTCCCTTCCAACCCAAACCATCCTGTGATTCTTTATTTCCCTTTTCTCTACACCCTTTTAATGCTCAGCATCAAGCAAGAATTTCTTTGCTGTTTGGCATCTGTGTTTTTCACTGTTTCAGGACACTTAGGACTTCTTGGTGAGCTCTTCTGAGCCTTCCATTATGGATTTGAGACCCCAACCAACAGCACTTCCCTCTCAGCAGAACAGCTTCCCACAGCTGAGGAACAGGAGGAGGCTGGGGACAGCCAGCTCTGTGTTGGGCTGATACATCCCTGGCAGGTGGGGGTCAGGCTCTTCTCCCAGGTGACAAGTGACAGGACCAGAAGAAATGGCCTCAGGCTGCACCAGGGGAGGTTTAGACTGGGCATCAGGGGAAATTTCTTCATGGAAAGGGTTATCCAGCCCAGGGCAGCTGTGGAGTTCCCATCCCTGCAGGGATTTCAAAGCCCTGTGCATGTGGCACTTGGGGAAATGGGGCAGTGGTGGCCTTGGCAGTGCTGGGGAATGGTTGGACTTGCTGATCTCAGAGGGCTTTTCCACCCTCAGTGCTTCCACAACTCTGCTTTCCTTCGCCTACCTGCAGACCGCAGAGCATTAGGAGCAAATGAGATGTTGGGAACAAATTTGTCTTCCCTTCAATCTGACGTTTCCTCTTGAGTCTTCATTTTGTTGCTAATTCCAGGAGCAGTTTGCTGCTGAGCTGTGATGAGCATCCCATTCCCAGTCCTTTTCCAGGAGACGCTCCGGCTCGGAGCGCGCGCTGCCTGCGGGATCACCGACCTGGCAATTATTTGTATTGTTTTGTACCCACTCAGAGCTTGAACCTGCAAGTCCCTTGGGGCACAGGTTCTGTGTTTTGTGTGGTTCACTGGGCAACCATAGAGCTCTTCACTCCCCTCGGGGCATTACACAAAGTGTTAATAATAAAATCCTAGGAAATCTATCTGGAATTGCAGGCACGGGGATTTTCTCACTGTCGTTTTTTTGCATTGCTGTGGGATCTTTATGCAGTTCCATAAAGCTCATGCTTGGTGTAATGAAAGATAAGTGTGCCTTTAAAACGTAACCAGGTCAAAACCAAAACAATGAAAAAAAATGGAAAGCACCTCTGCTCTGGAGCCAGCCTGGGAGAGCTGGGGGTGCTCACCTGGAGAGGAGAAGGATCCAGGGAGAGCTCAGAGCCCCTTCCAGAGCCTAAAGGGGCTCCAGGAGAGCTGGAGAGGGACTGGGGACAAGGGATGGAGGGACAGGACACAGGGAATGGCTTCCCACTGCCAGAGGGCAGGGATAGGTGGGATATTGGGCAGGAATTGTTCCCTATGAGGGTGGTAAGATCTTGGCACAGGTTTCCCAGAGAAGCTGTGGCTGTCCCTGGATCCTGGCAGTGTCCAAGGCCAGGCTGGATGGGGCTTGGAGCAGCCTGAGATAATGGAAGGTGTCCCTGCTCATGGCAGGGGATGGGACTGGAAGGGCTTTAATGTCCCTTCCAACCCAAACCATTCTGTGATTCCATGAAGAGCAGAGCAGAAACACAAAGGTTGGCCCTGGAAAGCAGCTCAAAGGCAAAGAAGCCCAAAGAGGGGTTTGAAGGTGGAAATGCATCTCTTTACTCCCAGGAGAGGAACTCAGAGTAAACCCAAGAGCAGTCTGGACAGATATGGATGTGGAACAAGAATAAATCAAATGTTTTCAGCTTTAATGCTTGGGAGATCAGGACTGGATTGCCCATGAGCAGAAAAGATCCTGACTGTGATGCTACAAAGTGACTCAACATTATAGGATCAGAGAATCACAGAAAGGTTTGGGTTGGAAGGGTCCTTAAAGATCATTGAGTTCCAGCCATGCCGTGGCTTTTTATCAGTTTTGAAGGACAAGACCTCTCCTCTTGGACATTTAAAATTTTCTTTGCCACTGAAGCAGGCTTGGGGAATGTCTGTCCTGTACATGCTGCCCTGAGCTGTTCTCTCCTCAGATGGCCTAAGGTTAAAGCAGGTGAGTTGTGCTGCAGGTTGGCAGAGCCAAAGTTGTGCCAGGGATGGCAGATTTCACCAAGTGACCAGGAGGATCCTTTGTCCCAGGTCACAGCAGACATGCTCTGTCTTGCTCAGGCTGCAGGGCTGGGTGAGACATTCTGGCACTCTCAGGCTGCAGGGATTATCCATAAATCAGTGCCAGCTGCTCCATTACAGGTTTTCCAGCTGCTTTGGGGCTGAAATGTGCTGTTCACTGTCCTGTTCTCAGTGGGAATCACCTCAGTTTGGTGTTTTAGGACAGGATCAGTGGTGGGTGGGTCTAAAATCAGAAATTTCTGAAATCTCTGAATTTCAGAGTGTGGTCATCATTGTTGACCTACTCAAGGCTGTAAAATGTGAAGATTTAACCACACACTTTCTCCCCTCTCTTTCCTCAACATTATTCCTCCTCTGTACATTCCAAATGCCATCTCCCTCCATCCCAATAACCACTCCAAACTGATCATTTATCTTTTTCTTCCCTCCTTTCATCCTCCTTTATGCGTCCTTGGCTCCCCAGCAGAATTCTGCTTCAGTCTTATTAGAAACTTTTGTCTAATTGCTTTAGCACCTTATTTTTCAGTATTGAAGGGATACCCAGGGCTCATAACACTTCCTAGGAAATGTGCAGGAGCCTGGATGAGCTGTCTTACAGTAGGAAGCCTCAGGAATTGGAAATATTTTATTTGCTGCTGTGAGTTTTTAGGCTTTCCCTGATAACTGTTACCATTCCCTACTGGCTGTTGTGGGGTGTGGGGATGGAAACCCAAGAACAGGTTCTGTCCTTGTCTCCTCCAGCAATTTTTTCATCCCAAATGATGTCATTACGTTGGTGTTGCATCTTGCTCATGGTTACAGTTATCCTGTCTTTCCTTCCTTCGGTGCTCCCGTTGCCAGAGTTAATTTAAACCAAATTATGAGCCCTTCACCTCCAATTCTGAGATTTATTGTTGTGCTCTCCGTGTAAATACTCACAACTGGTCATGTTAATGAGCAGGGAAAAGCAGCAAAGCCTGGAAATCCAAATAAAGTCAGAACATTTTATGTCTCCTTTAAAACACAGAGTTCACCTTTGCTTTTGTGCTGCCTTGGAGGGGAATCTGTGCCTCCAGGAACTTGGAAGCTGCAAGCGAGCGCGGAACAATGCAAGTCTCTGCAGAAATGGGGCTGTGATAACTTGGTTTTTTTGGCCTACATTTCTCAGTGGTTATTATTTGTTAATTATGTTGTAGAGTGCTCACAAGTGGGCTAATTGCTTCCCCAGAGAGCTCGCAAGGAAATGATGGACAGAACAAGGGCAGGATGTTACACATCTCAGATAGCGAGAGGGTAAGGTAGGACACGGGCAGGATGGGTAGGGAAACACTTGGAGCAGCATTTTGAAGCTAAAAGGAGAAGAGTTGGGTTGGTTTTTGGAGGGGAGGATGAGTCCCAGTCGGAATTGATCTGAGGAGCTGATTGTCAGAAGAGTTGTTTAAGGGAGCACTGAACTAAAGGCAGAAATGAAGAAGAAATGCAAGAATTTATGGAAAAAAGGCTGCTGAGAGGTTGTACCTGGCTGGGTTGTAGTCACTGGGCTGTGCTGTGTGAATCCTTGAAAACAAGGATCAGATCCTTATGAACTGTAGGCACACTGCATGAATGGTATTCCTTAAAAAATAAACCCCATTCCTCAGACAAGCTCTTTTCTTCAGACCTTTACAGATGGAGGAGAAGGAAAAAAATGTGCATACACAGTCCTGCTGTTGTATTTCAAATTTAATTCTCATTCTTGCTGTTGGTGTTGTTGCATCTACTGTTTCTGTTTTAGCCTACACAGGAGGGCCCAGCTGGTATTTATGGTATTTCTGGTCTGTCCTGCCCCAAATTGTGAAGTTCTGATTCATTTCCCTGTGCTCTGAGTCCCCCTTCACACCTGCTTCGAGGAAAGGAACCAAGCCTGAGGAAGGCACACTAAAAAGTGACAACAAAGTGACACAAGGTGTTTCTCAGGGGCTCCTGGGCCACTGCTGGTGCTGAAAAACAGGAAATGTCTGTCCCCTTGCCCAGAGCTGGTTTGGATCCATGGATCAGCTCTCCCACAAATCACCCTCTCGGATCAGAGGAACGGAAGAGGCTCAAGTGTCGATTTTCCTTTTGAGAAGCATTTTCTGAGAGGAAGGGGAAAGCAGCAAAGCTTTGGTTTGAATTACCTGCTTCAAATGCTCCTGGAAGCACTTTATTTGTACACAGACCTGCTTTTCTACACTGATGATTAGAAAAGAGCCAGAAGAGGAGTTTGACATGGGCAAGTGTTGTTTTCGGATTTCGAAGCACGTTCGGTTTCCTCTGCCAGAAGCCAAAGCTGTGATGCTGTGACTGTGCTTGCTCTTGGAATTGCTACCAGAACTCCTTTCTCTCCTCTGGGTCCTTCCAATGGTTTTTATTCCATTCTTTCTCTCAGCATCCCAAATCTTCAGAGCACTCATTGATACCTTTGCTTGTATTCACACTCTGGCTGGCCAAGCCCACTTGTTTCTTCTTTTGGGGTTCTTCTGTATCTGTGGAGCACAGGAAGAAATCCTGAACTTGAGAATCAGTGAGGGCTTGGTCTCCTGAATCCTTAATAGCAGCTGCCCATTCCACACAAGGGATAACAAAAGGTGCCCAGGGAATGACAAGACATGTGGAGAAGGCTTGGATTGCTTCTGAGCCTGGCACANAATCTTCAGAGCACTCATTGATACCTTTGCTTGTATTCACACTCTGGCTGGCCAAGCCCACTTGTTTCTTCTTTTGGGGTTCTTCTGTATCTGTGGAGCACAGGAAGAAATCCTGAACTTGAGAATCAGCTTGGTCTCCTGAATCCTTAATAGCAGCTGCCCATTCCACACATGTTACAAAGGGATAATAAAAAGTGCCCAGGGAATGACAGGACATGTGGAGAAGGCTTGGGTTGCTTCTGAGCCTGGCATGGTACCCACAGTGTTAGGGACAGGGATGGCTGTCCTGGACTTTTGAAGACTTTTTAGACATTTAGAGTCTGGATTCAGAATTAACAAAACAATCTGCACTGATTTGCATCCTGGGCTGATCCCCAGTGTGGGCAGCAGGGCAGGGGGGGATTCTGCCCCTCTGCGCCCCTCAGGTGAGACCCCACCTGCAGAGCTGCCCCAGCCCTNGAATTGTTCCCTGGGAGGGTGGGGAGGCCCTGGCACAGGGTGCCCAGAGCAGCTGTGGCTGCCCCTGGATCCATGGAAGTGTCCAAAGCCAGGCTGGGGCTTGGAGCACCCAGGGATAGAGGAAGGTGTTGCTGCCCACTCTGGTGATTTGGTTCCTCCCAGATCTCTCACAGAAGTGCTCCTGGGTTAGTTCAGAGTTTGGTGTCTCAGCCCCAGGTGCAGGTGAGTGGAATTCCAGGATTATTTCCATCCTCGTTCATCTGGGATACCTCTGTGAAGGATCTCAAGGCACCTTACAAACACTTTGTGAAACTCTTAGCTCTGCTGTGAGTTTCATGCAGTTGATCAGGCATGTTCTGTGCTTTGATAAACTGTGCCAGAGCTGGAGGGAATAACTTCTCCAGGGTTTCCCACCAGCTGGGAAGAGAACTTGGGAAACATGACCTTCCCAGTCCTGTGCTGGCTTTGCTGGACTGCACTTCCTCTGTTATTCAAGGTGAGAACAGAACAGTTAGAATTGATTTAGGTGCTTTTGGGGAAGATGAAGTCACTGTGTTTGGATCTGTGCATCGTGCCAATAGAGAGGTCCTAGGGGAAATCTCTTCCTTTAGTTTTGTTTATATCCAGTGTAAGGCACAGATGTAATTTGCAGGGAAATGCGAAGGAAGAGAGGCTGTGCTGGCCTCAGCAGAAGAGCTGGAGTGGAATGAGATGTCACAGGGATATCTAAGTGTCTCCAGATATGAAAAGGATTTTCTCTGCCATGTGCTGAGGTTTTTAACTCTTTCCTTATGTGCCTGCAGCCTTCTGCACCACTGTGGGTGTATCCCACAGTGTGTATTCCCCCTTAACCTCAGCTCCTGGATTTTACTCACTACCTTGGTCATGCACAAACTTCAATAAATTTGATTTTTTTTCCTAAAAAGTGTCAGAACAGTAGGAGGAAGTGTGTGTGTGTGCCCTGTGGGACACAGTGCTGGGATTCCCAAACTGTCCTTGGAAATACAGGTGCTGTGGCCTGCCCAGGATCTGCTCAGGACAGCTGGAATGAATCCCCAGAACTATCGTTGCAATCAAGTCCCTGGCCAAAATTTCATCCGTTGCACTTTTGCAACCCCGTTGTTTCCTGTTCCGCTGGTGTTTGCAGGCTGGAGGCAAAACCTGGCTGAGTGTCACAGCTCTATTGTGCAGCTCCTGTTTCACTGCTGGGATCAGGCTGGGCTCCAGCTCATCCTGCACTCCTGGAAATGGATTGTTTGTATCACAAACAAAGGGCATTTTGCATACCAGGAGTGCTCTGCAAGAGAGATGGGGGCTTTCTGTTGTGTGAATTCTAAGAATGAATGAAAATTGCTAAAATTGGCCACTTGCTGAGGTACAGGATGAGCTTTTGACAAAAATATAAAATAGAAGGACGAGACAGGCTGGGAGAATTTGGATATGGTTTTAATGGAAACGCATCACCATGGAATTTAAAACTGAAGTAAAAAATGGGATCAGCAAATACAATGTAAATGAAAATCAAGCACCTGTAGGTTGCTGCAGTGGGGTGAAATGGGTGCTGTTATGTGGTGATAAAACCACATTGGGATGTGGGGCCATATCCAAGGCCAGGCTGGACAGGGCTTGGAGCAGCCTGGGACAGTGGAAGGTGTCCCTGTCCATGGCAGGGGGTGGAATGGGATGGGCTTTAAGGTCTCTTCCCACCCAAACCATTCCATGATTCCATAATCAGAACTGGGATATCCTGAAGGGTGGCAAAACCTCTGTCTTTGCAGGTTTCCACTAAAAAAAGTGGAGCTGGTGTAGCACTCACAGTAGTTCTGCTCCAGAGGTCAATGGGTCTATTAATAACCTCCAGATTATTTTAGGCATAGATTTACTATAATAAAATTCCTTGGCCTTTTGATTGCTAGAGGAACAATCTCCTCTTTTGTAGTTGCAAGTGTAGCAAAAATGGATCTTCATAATTCCATGGAAAAAACATTATATTTTTTAAAACATTTTTCCTGTCCCCTTTCCATTAATTACTTCCTAACCTCTCTTCTTGTCCTTGCTGGGTTGGAGACAGCTGATGGCTCGTGTGGAGTGTAGAAGTGAATATCAACTGCAAGGCAGAAGCTGATGTTTCAATATATTCTGTCACTGAATTTATTTTAGCAGAGTCAAACAGGAAAGTGCTTCTGTTTAGTAATTGGAACTTGTCCTTTTAACAAGCATCGTGTCATCCAGGTATTGGACATTCAGAATTTTCATTCCATTTCCCATCAGTGGATTTGTTGTTCTGTTGGTACTCAGGATAATGAGTAGTAAAATTAAACCTTCCTATGGGTATGTGGCATGTCCTGGTGATTACACCACCATGGCCAACAAAAAATAGAAGTTGCAGGTGACCTGAATTTTTACCACTTTTGTCCTGGTTGAGTATCCCTGCTTCTTATCTCTTTCATTAAACCCTCATTTGTTTTAACAGGCTGCCCATGGAAGTGGTGGAATCATCATCCCAGGAGGGGTTTCAAAGCTGTGTGGATGTGGCACTTGGGGACATGGGTTGGTGATGGCCTTGGCAGAGCTGGGGAATCTTGGGACTCAGTGGTCTGAGAGGGCTTTTCCAACATTAACAATTCTGTGATCACCAGGAGGACAAATTGTATCCCTGCCTAGGTTTTGAAGCATTACAGGACTGAAAGATGCTTCTGGAGCCCAGATCCCACATTTTCCATTCCAAGCAAGTTTTAACTCCCCCTAACCCTGCCCTCGTAGCTGTCTGAGTTGCTTTCAGTGGTTGAGACTCCCACTGGTTGTTGAGGCTTCACAAAGATGCTGATTTCTCCTACTGGCAAAGTTTTCCTGTGGATGATTTCCATCTGCTGCTTGTCCTTTTCCTCATGAGCACCAGGGAAATTGTCCCGTTTTCCCTGGCCTCCCTTTCTATACTGGGAGTCTGTTCTCATCAGCTCTTCACCAGATGCAGTAAACCCATTTTAATCAGGTAAATTAAAGGCAGTAGAGCCTCCTGGGTACCTGTTCTGATGCCAGAACTGACTGCAGAACTGATGTATGTGGCCTTATTTATGCATGTATTTATTTTAATCCTGCTTAAACTCATCAGGCTACAGGTCTTTGTTCACCCTCTCGCCTCTTTGATCCCAGTCCAAATACTAATGCTTGTGCTTAACTTGAAGTTGTCGACTCCTTAAAGCAAGACTCTGTCACTGTTGATGTCTGCAGAGCTCCAGAGCGACTCCTCAGGAATTATCTGCAGCCATTCCTGGCATGGAAAGATGCAGGGATGCCCTCAGCTCTTGCCTGTTGAGTTTTGTGCTCTGCATGGGGGTCCTACCAACCTCTCAGTGAGCATCTGAAGCAGCAGGAACAGAACAGGATTATTTTAATCTTATTGTTACAGTTGCTCAGCAAGGAAGTTGGTAAGAAAGGCAGAACAGGGGTGGCTGCATTTTAAAGCTAAGAGTGATCCTGTGTTTTCCATGTGCTCCATCCATCCCTCTTTCTGTAATTTAAGTGAGAGCCTAATGAAATAGTTCAGCTTTATTCTGCCTTTTTGCTCATCCCTTCTGGACTTTGCCTTTTGTGTTGTTTTTGTGAATGAGATTTCACAAAATTGTTGTGAATTGGTACCAACAGAGCAGAGTCATGTGAAATTGCTGGGCTTAAGTAATAATAGTTCATATATAGCAGACAGAGATGGTATAAGAGAGTCTTTCATTCCCTTATTTTAAGATTTTAAGCACTAAAAAGGAAATACTTGCATTCTGAAGAGGAGGGAAACTTCTCTGAATTAATCCAGGCTGCTCCTGTGTGTTGCCAGCACCCTTTGCTTTGTGCATGGGCTCTCTCCCACTTTTCCCCCCAGGGTAACGTGCAGGTGCAGTTCTTATTTTTGAATATTAATTATAATAATCCCAGAATGGTTGGGGTTGGGAGGGACCTTAAAGCTCATCTCCTTTCCCACCTCTGCCATGGGGCAGGAGCACCTTCCACTAGACCAGGTTGGGTTTCAAACCCATTTCATTTCATGACATGTCTAAATCCTTCCCACTTTGGGCTTCCTCTCTTGCCAAACTGTTTTCACTGATGTGAATTCCTTTGCTAATTGACCATAACCCCCTGTTTTTTCCTTTCACTAAATACCTGAAGGGTATCCTGAGAGTGGGATGCCCTAGAGTTGCAATCCTGATCCTGCAGGATTCAAGGGAACCAGGATTTCCCTCGGAAGGTTTCGTGTACTCCCTTAATGATTTAATCAGCAAGAGAAGAAAGGCAGAGAAAAACACGGTGGTACATGGAGTGCTTTATGTCCTTTAGATTATTTTCCATACATTTCACTAATTACATAAACACATGATATTTACAGGGGATTTCTGTCTGTAATTGACCTTCATCTCTTCCTGAGCACTTCCCAACCTCTCCTTGAATTTTCCTATTGTTTCCTCTTACTCACTCCACGTTTAACACCACATTTCAAGCTGTCCTTTTCTTTTGCCTGGGACCATCCTACCAATTCCCTATTCCCAATTCCTTCTAACTTCATCTCCTCAGCTTGATTTTGTGGGCAAGTTTGGAACTCATGGCATGGACAAACATCTCCAAAGCCCAATCTTCAGGTTTCCCTCCAGTTACAGCACAATTGCTCTTTCCCTTTAACCTGATCATCAGTTCTCTGGAGCAAGAATATTTCTTTCTACTTTTAGGGATATCTGCCTTATTTTTCTTTGAATTTTTTCTCTGTGTTGGGTCAAGCAGGGGAGGAATTGCATAAACTGTGAGGGGTTAGAGAAAACTCCTGGTTAGAGTTCAGCAGTGTTCTCATGGCTACATGGACAGGTACACCACAGAAGCAGGAATACCTTGGCATTTAACAGCCCTTCCAGGTGATTTATGGTCCCACATAAGCTTTTCCTAAACCCAGAGGTTTTCTAGGGTTGGCACCTCTTTGCTTGTCTCCATGCCCTGTTAGTTCTGTGCTCAGTGGCCCGTGGTTATTAAAATTCTTATCAATAAAGGAGTTTCTGAGCAAGGTTCTTATTTTCTAAACTCGTACATACCTTTGGAACTCCTCTGCTTAACCAAGGGAACATTTGTTTTTTTGCCTAGTGTACTTCATGAAAAGAAAGAAATGTGTAGAGTTCAAGTAATATTTGCCTTCAATTACAGTAATTAAGTTGTCAGGACTTGAAGTCACCAAGGCAATGAGAAAATCCTTTCCTGGTTGGCCAGGGGCTGACGGGTGTTCTGGGCCCAGGTGTGTTTTACACATCGGGGTGGGGAGGGAAACAGTTCTGGCTGAAAACCTGGGAGTCAGTTTGTCCTTTTGCAATCCAGGGTGTCAAAATCCTGCCGTGGGGGGAAGGAAAATGACCCTGTTTGCCTGGGCTTCAGCAGGGCCAGGGCAGTGATGGTCCCTCTGTGCTGGCACCACTGGGGCACCTCCAGCCCTGGGGGCAGCTCGGGGACAGGAAGGACATGGAGGGGCTGGAGCCTGTCCAGGGAAGGGAACAGGCTGGGGAAGGGAATGGAGCACCAGGAGAGGCTGAGGGAGCTGGGAAAGGGGCTCAGCCTGGAGCAAAGGAGGCTCAGGGGGGCCCTTCTGGCTCTGCACAACTCCTGACAGGAGGGGACAGCCGGGGGGGATCGGGCTCTGCTCCCAGGGAACAGGGACAGGAGGAGAGGGAACAGCCTCAGGCTGCGCCAGAGGAGGTTCAGATTGGACATTAGGAGGAAATTCTTCATGGGAGGAGTTGTTAAACATTGGCAGGGGCTGCCCAGGGAGGTTTGGAGTCCCCATCCCTGGAGGTGTCCCTGGAAGGTCTGGACATGGCACTCAGTGCTTTTGGCTGGTGACAAGGATGGTCACAGGATGGCCTTGATGGTGTTGGAGCTCTTTTCCAACCTAAATGATCCTGTGATGACATGGGATTCTCTGCTTGTTGGCTTAGGTCTTATTAAAAACAGGTTTAATATAAATATAGCTCAACTCATTTATCCTGGGAATTCTGTCTTGTTAAACCTCTGCTGCAGCTCCCCTTGCAGTGTAACCTGTGTAGAGACATGTGTGCATACATCCTGTTTTTCCCCGTGTTCCACATCCCTTTTCAGGCTTCTTTGCCAGGAGTCAAATAGTTTCAGTGACTTCATTACCCTTCAGGAACACTACAACATATCCCTACAAGAAAAGTCCCTAATTTTGATAAGTGCCCACACAAACATTACTGGAATCTCAAGTGCAGCCTTACTTTCGTTCCACTGGAATAGCTCTCTTGAAAGCAGATGGATGAGGAAATCACCACTCGTGATGCATCACTAATGACACCAATTTTTGCATTCCTGCTCATGGGAGTAAAGGTTACAGATGCATAAGGAGGCAGACCTGGAAAACCTTACTCACAAACCCTAATCAACCCCACTTCAGCCAGCAAGTTTAACGATGCCCTCCAGAGAGCCAGGCCCCTTATCTGCAGCATCGTGCAGTAACTATAAAGTGTTGAGATAAGGGGGGGTTTGTCTCCCAGCTCCCTGCTGGCCTTCCCCCAGTATCAGGTTATGGCAGTGAAAGTGGCTGTGAGACCTGACTGCTCTGATTTGGGCAGGCAGGACTCAGGATGTGTGGGCAGAGCGGATGCTCTTACCCATCCCTGCATTTGTGAATGGGCAAACAGGGAATGATCTCTGACTGTAATCCCCCAAGGATCACCTTTCCTTCAGGGAGGGGTTGTAGGGCAGATGTTGGTGAGGATTCTACACCAGCCTTGCCAGCTTTTCCCATCCAGAGGGGGTGCCTGGTTCTCTGTGGTGTGTACAAGGATTAAAAAAAAAAATTAATGAGCTGAGGGAGCTGGGAAAGGGGCTCAGCCTGGAGCAAAGGAGGCTCAGGAGGGCCCTTCTGGCTCTGCACAACTCCTGACAGGAGGGGACAGCAGAGTGGGGGTCAGGCTCTGCTCGCAGGGAACAGGGACAGGAGGAGAGGGAACAGCCTTGGCTGTGCCAGGGGAGGTTCAGGTTGGACACTAGAAGGAATTTCTTCATGGGAGGAGTTGTTAAACATTGGCAGGGGCTGCCCAGGGAGGTTTGGAGTCCCCATCCCTGGAGGTGTCCAAGGAGTGACTGGACGTGGCCCTCAGAGCTCTGGGCTGGGGACAAGGTGGGGTCAGTCTCAGGTTGGACTCGATGGCCTTGGAGCTCTTTTCCAACCTGAATGATTCCGTGATTCTGTGAAAATCTGGGACATTTCCAAGAGTCATTTGTGACTTTTGCCAAGCAAAAGGCTGTACCACAAAGGCTTTGTTTTGAGTGCTTTGGTATGTATGTGAACAAGCCTTAATTTCAGCTGCCTTCCTGGTTTGTTTCTTTTGTAAATCTCAGATAATTTAACAAATTATACATTCCCATCTTGTGGCATTTGTTGCTTTCTCAGTCAATTCTCTCCATGCCATCCATGGCATCCAGAGCTGTATTTTGCTTTTAGTTTGATATTTCCTTTCTAGAAAGGAGACTCTTCACCTGCAGCTGGAGATCAGCATCTCTTTATTTCATGTCTGCAGAAACCTTGTAAGATGTAACCTGTGATGTTGTTTGTGCCATCTGATAACGTGTGATCAAATGGAGCCTGTTTAAATAACAACATCTGGGACATCCTGACAGCAGAGCAGCTCCCAAACAAACATTTCCAAAGATCAGCTTAGATGGAAGAGATGCCTCAGTGCTGGATTGCTCCCTGGGTTACAAGCTCTTCGCTGGAAAGTTATTCCAGGCATGGGATTTCCTTTGTGCCACAGGCTAATGGATTGTAGTGGATCATTTTTCATGCTGGTTTATGTCTTGCTTTGTAAAGTCAGTGTGTTGCACTGAGTATGACAGTGGTAGACATGAGTTATGTAGGAGTAGGTAAACTAAGGAACTCAAAAACAACTGAAAATTGTCTTGGTTTGTGTTCTCTCACTGCCTTCCCTCCTTCCAGCTCTTTTCCCTTAACCTACAGCATCTTTCACATTAAGGGCTGCCTCACTTCCACCCAAATCTGTATTTTCACAGGTAATTTTCAAAGCACCACGTTGCTTTTCATTAGTGTGCAGAAACCCAGCACTATGTTTAAAGCCATGACTCCTGACTCACTCCTGCTCCTCTCTGTTCCCTTGCAGGAGGGTATTGCTGATCCTGACTCCCAGGAGGAGGAGCAGGGGAACAACTGGCTCTCCAGCCCTGGAGATGGTTCCAATACAGTGAAGAGTGTTCTCACTGTCCAGGAATATTTTGCCAAACGCATGGCCAAGCTGAAGGGATCCCAGAAGGGAACAGAAACAGAGATGGATCATTCCAGCCCAGCTGACGAAGCTGTGGAGCCTTCAGAAGAGCTGGAAACCAAAGAGAAAAAGAAAAAGAAAAAGAAGCAGAAGAGAGATGATGAGGCAGAGAGGACAGATGGTGAGATATCATGGAAAAAGCCTAAGACAGGGAGCTTGGATGGAAAAGAACTGGATGATCCACTAAATGAATGTCACAAAAGGAAAAAAAAGAGGAAACATGAAGAGGAGAATGAAGGAGAAATTATTAGTTGTGATGAAAATGGAGAAATTTCTGTGGGAATGTCTGAAGGGGAGGAACTCAGCACAGAGGAGCAGGAGGAAAAGCAGAAGAAACACAAGAAGAAGAAGCACAAAAAGCAAAAAGAGGAGACAGGGGAGTGTGGGGAAGGAGCACCCAGAAGGAAAAAGAAGCACTGCAAGAACGTTTAACCCTTTCAGGCTCAGGGGTGAGTCTGTATTAGAGGAGGCTCTGTGTAAACAGCACCAGTCCAGGCTTGGACACTGCTCCAGCTCCAGATGGGACAGGCTGGATCTAAACACAGGCTGGATCTAAACCCAGGCTGGATCTAAACACAGACTGGATCTAAACCCAGGCTGGATCTAAACCCAGCTCTCCCAAGGGAAAATGTGGTGCTGGGCCAACAGGAGCTTCAGTGCCATGTTCAGAAGAGATCAAAATGGAGAATTAGCACATCAAGACTGTGAAAGGCAGGGAATGACTTTCTGCTGCTTCACACTGACGGTGTTTTTCTCAATCCAGGGGAAAAAAAAATTCAGAATCACCCTAGTACTGCCTTTTTATTAAAATTGTTTTCACTTGTGAGAGCCCAGCTCTGCTTCTGGAAGCAGGAGGGGATTTGCAAAGCTGTCTGTGTTTTTTCGTTGATTTTTGCGAAGTGGTGTCCAGTTTTTACATTCATCTCTTTTTACATATAAAATGAATGTTGTTTCTTCCCAAAATGCTTACTCTGATTAAAAGTTTGCTGCTGAGTGTCAGCACTAAAGGATGAAATAAAAAGACCTCCCTGTGCCTCCAAACCATTGTCAAACAGTTGTAGCTTTGCACCAAAGCTAAAGGAAATGTGTATTAACCCTATCATTTATTAACCACACCTAAATCTTTGATTTCCAGGCAATACTCAAATCTCTTCACTGGTACCTCTGGAATCCAGAAAGCTGCCTTGGATAGAGCAAGGCTTTTTCCTGAAATTGGGAGATGAGTAGATTTTAAAAGCACAGTCAGATGGCTGTTGCCATTCACACATTGAAAACTTGAAATTTGGATTTATAACCAAACTAGAGCTTGTTTCTCATTATGAGCCTGGAAATAAGGAATGCTGGAACTGGGCACTGCCACAAGCAGTTTTGTGGGAGAGCTGAAACACTCAGCATGAATTTTGGCCTTTTAATGTCACTCAGAGCTGTCAGGAGAGATGGATGAGCTTGGAAGTGGTGGAATGGGAAGAAGGATTCACCTTCCTGGTGCCCTGTCCTGATATTTCTTTGGCCACAGCAAACTGACAGCACAGCCCTGAACCCCAGCCAGTTATCCTGGCAGAATCCAGAATCCAAATCCATGAGCTGCTCATTTCATCCAGGCCTGGCTGGGTTTCATCAGTGTAAATCTAAAACATCCCATTGGCTGCTCTGCTGAGGAAAATGGGTACATTTTTATATTGTCTCAGCTCAGTGGAGTTGCTTAACATGGGCTGAGGAACATTGTGAAGATGCAGATGTTAATAGGGAAAAGAATTTCCTAAAGTTGCCCTCATTGTGCAGTGGAGGAAGCTCCATCTGCAGCACCCAGACCACATGGATGGTTTGGTTGCAGCTCAACTCCTCTTTTTTTTAAGATCTTTTGGTTTCCAAAGCACCTTTTTTTTTTTTCCCCCTGCCCTCAGGACATGCTCATTCACTGCAGCAAAATGAAGTTTCACTTCTTGTATGGGAGAGCAAGATGCCTTTCCCTGGATTTCACATGCCAGGGGTTTTTAACCCTTGTTGCATCTCCTTTTCAGGCTGTACAATTATTACTCACCACAATCTGCTTGTCCCTGGCTTCCTTAAATGAAATACCACCAAACACCATCAGTTTTTGTCAAACTGGGAGCAAACTCCATGCTTGAGGTGAAAAAAATCATCTTTTCAATGGAAGAAGACAGCAAAATAAAGTTTTATGTTAAACTGAAGCAACCCTCCTGGATTTCTTGCTCGCCACAAGTCAGAATTTTTGTGATTAGAATCCAAAAGCCTGATTGTTCCCAATTATTATTTTTTAACTCTTAAGCCAGCTAAACTTCACAGCCTCTCTGGGATTTCAGTTCAAAAAGGTGCTAGTCAAGGAATAAAAAGTTTCCTTCTCCAAATACTGCTGGGCTGGTTTGTTTGTTTGTTCCCTCTGTGAATTTTCATGTGTTTCTGTGTGCTGACTCTTGTGGGTGCTTGGCCACATTCCAGTGTCAGTTACAGGAAGAATAAAACCAGGAGTAAACCTTTACATTTGTGCTGTTGCTCCTGTTAAATTCAGGATACCCAAGACTTAAATCTGGCTCAGATGGAAGTATCAGCTACCAGTGGAAGATTCTCTGTTTCTGCAACAAATACATGGCTTTTTATCCCTGGGAAATGTGGAATTTTAATGTGCCCCAAGCTCTGCATGTGGTTGTAGGAGGGGAATATCATAATAAATAAATAGTCATAAATCATAAATTGCTTGTATTTGACAGAAGCAATTGATTTAACTGCTCTGCTCTGTGTTTGTGGTCAGCATTACTCAATGAAAAGCTCTTCTTACCAGATACTGTCCAGTGAAATGGGTGATTGGAACAAGAGGAACGTGTTTCAGAGTAATAAATTACATATATACATTTTTGTTTGTTTATTTCTAGTGGGTTTTGAGTTCGGTTTTAACCCAACTTTGGGTTTGGCAAGGAGGCCTTTTTTAGAAAGCACAAGAAAAAGAATTACGTCAGTGCCCAGATGGTGGAATTAGCAGAATGTGAGCACAAAGGAACGACTTGGTTTCATTTCCGCGAAAATCAGACTTTGAAACTCCCAGGCCTTTTGTTACAGATTCATCCATTGTGCTCACAGAATGAGGTGGCTCCCAGTGAAATTACCTGGACACCCAGGAAAATGAGAATCCCCGCTCTGCCGAACGGGGAACGACAGATATTAAAATGTTTTCAGTTTTGGTAACCCCAGGTCAGCAGCGACTGAAGGAAATTTTCCTTTTTGCTTTGGGAATGTTCCAACGCTGGTTTCTCCTGAGCTGTTCCATTCTTTGCAGGGATGGGGCTGTTCTTGGCTTTGAGGCTCGGAATTCGCTGCGGGATCCACGGACGTGATTGGCAATGTTAGAGCAGCAGTAATGGAGGCTGAACTGTGCTTGGGAACACCTGCAGGCACCAAACTACCCTGGGAAATAGAGACCGTGGAAAAATAGTCCTGGTACCATTGTTGGACCCAAATCTGAGTGAACTTTGTGAGCTTTTGGTGTTTTGTGGAGCTTTCCTTGGAGCCAGCGGTGGGAGGTGGCATTGGAGCACCCCAAGTGACAGCCCAGACATGTGGTAAAGGCAGAATTCCTTGAATTTCCTCCCAAGATGTTCCAGCTCTGATGTTTCACACACAGCCAGCATAAAGCAGAGGTAGAATTGTAGAATCATGGAATCACTGAGGTGGGAAAAGCCCTCTAAGATCATCGAGTCCAACCATTCCCTCAGCACTGCCAAGGCCACCACTGCCCCATGTCCCCAAGTGCCCCTTGGTGACAACCAGGGTTTTCTAAAGCATAAATACCAGACACCGTTAAAGGTTTCAGATCCATCTGTGTTTGTGTTTGGGTGAATTTGAGTCCATTGAGATCCTTTGTGACTTTTGTGAACTGAAGGGGCTGGAGCCTGTCCAGGGAAGGGAACGGAGCTGGGAAAGGGGCTGGAGCACCAGGAGAGGCTGAGGGAGCTGGGAAAGGGGCTCAGCCTGGAGCAAAGGAGGCTCAGGGGGGCCCTTCTGGCTCTGCACCACTCCTGACAGGAGGGGATCGGGCTCTGCTCGCAGGGNATCGGGCTCTGCTCCCAGGGAACAGGGACAGGAGGAGAGGGAACAGCCTCAGGCTGTGCCAGGGGAGGGTCAGGGTGGACATCAGGAGGGATTTCTCCATGGAAAGGGTGGTCAGGCCTTGGAATTGGCTGCCCAGGGCTGTGGAGGATTCCCTATCCCTGCAGGGATTTCAAAGCCCTGTGGATGTGGCACCTGGGGACATGGGTCAGAGGTGGCTTTGGCAGTGCTGGGGAATGGTTGGACTCAATGAACTCTGAGGGATTTTCCACCCTAAACCAACCAATCTGTGGCTCTCAAGTGTTTGGGGACAGCTCAGCACCGTGTCCATGGCTGCAGTTCTGCTTTCAGCTGCCCTGGTGCTCTCTGCCTCCCGCTCCTCAGCTCTCAGCGAGGACAATTAGCTGCATTCATCAGTGTAATTAGCCAATTTTTTCCTGCTTAAACACACGAGACCAAAGTTGTTGCAGCATCCACCTTCAAAAGGCACAATTTACATCACAAAACTTCCGAACCTGCCAACACTGGGCGCAGGAAGGAAGCTCCAAGAAGAGAGGGAAACCACGCAAAGTCTGTTGGAAACACTGCCCAGCGTCACACCTGGCTGGAGAAAAGGTCTGGGAATTGTGGATCCTGTTGGATACGGGGTGAGGATTGTGGGCATCCAAAGCCATCCTTTGCCTAACTCCTCCTCATTCCTGGGCAGGAACCCCCAGGAAGGATCAGAGCTCGGAAAACTTGGGACAATAACCGAGGCTTTTGTCTCTGTACCTGTTCCATCCAGGGATAAACTAATTTTTTCTTGGATCAGCAAACTTTTAGTGATGTGGAACTGGCGGAGGTTTGTGGTGGCAGGATATTGTAAAACAAATTGAAGCTCCATTTCTCAGCGAGTCAAAATCTGCTTCTGAATCATTCAAATACATTTTTTTCTTATCTTAATCCGTCTTTATAAATATAAAGATGTAAGGGGGAAACTCTTCCTCGTTCCTTTTGACCTAAAGGCACTAAAATATGTGTTTTTGAAACCTTAAAACCGCGTTTTAAAAGTAGTAAGAGCAGAAATATTCTGCACCATGCTGAAAGATTTAGCATTTGGGGGAATGGGGGGAGGTTTTCTGCATTTTTTTTTTTTATGTAATGAGAAAGCTCTGGGGTTTTTTACCTAGAAAATAAATGGTCCAGGTAACAATCCCTGGGCAAAACCTGGTGGAATCAGGGAGGATGAGCAGTGGGCAGAGCTGGGAGCTGCAGCACTGAGGGAATCTTCTACTGGGAAACCCCAGCTCTCTCTGCAAAAAACTTCCCTTGGGAGCCAAGAGTTTCATCAATAATTAAGGAACATGTGAATATTGAGCTAATTTAGGATTTGCACTTTCTCACAAATTTTAATGTCCCTGAAGGTTGGTGGGGTGCGAGGTGAAGGCGCGGAGGGGGGGGGGTGAAAATAAACCCTTCCTTTGCAGGAGTAAAATTCCAGATGTC
>VYXF01006336.1:5584-17932 GCA_013397295.1 Polioptila caerulea | reverse complement strand
GCCTTCCCCTCCCTGCCCCCTCCCAGCCTCCATGCCCACCTGGGCCAGCTCTCCCCGCCACCTGACCACCACGGCTTCGAGACCTTGGACCAGCTGAGCCAGGCGGAGCTGCTGGGCGAGATGGACCGCAATGAGTTTGACCAATATCTCAACAACCCCGGCCACGCTGACCACCACGGCGGGGCCTTGGCCAACGGGCACGTCCCGGCATCCGGCAGCTCGCACAGCTCCGAGAACAGCCTCATCTCCGTCCTGGCCGATGCCACGGCCACCTACTACAACAACTACAGCGTCTCCTAGGAGCCCAGCCGGGGCCGCCTGGACCGGCCGAGGAAGGACCCGACACTGTTCCGAGGCGTTGCTCCCTGGGGACACCGCCCGCGGCCCCGCAGGGCGACCGAGTCCGAACCGCAGGGCCCTGGAGTCTCCTCGGTGTCGTAGGTAAAGGATTTGGGTTGTTGGGTCACCACCGTGCAAAGCCTGGAGTGCTCCGCTCCGACCGTGGCCGGGGGGCACTTCCCGACGCCAAAGCCCTTTGGCCAAGTCCCCCTTCCAAAGCAGGGATGCTCCTGGGAGCCCTGCCCCTCATTTTGGGGCATCCCTAGGTCTGCTTTGGAGTCAGGAGTGAGGCAGCACCCTGCAAACGTCAGGTCGGAATTCCCCCTGGAAGGGGGAAAGGCAGGGATGGGAGAAGGGAAGGTTTTGGTGAAGGTCCACGAGCTGGTTTAGGGTTCTGGTGGCGGCATTGCTGCAGCCACCCTGGCCTGCCTGACCACTCCAACGGGGATTAAAGCCCCCATCCCCTGCCCCAGAGCATGGACTGGGATCTTCATCCCTCAGGAAACCCCGGAGGGGATGGGACACCAGCCAGGACAGGGGGAGCCAGCCCCGAGGGCGCTGAGCCTGTTCTGGAGTGGGGTAAGATCAGGGCTTGAAAAGGCAAGATCCGGCCGGCATCCACCCCTGGGAGCAGGTCCTGGGATGAACATTTTGGCCAAGAGGTGATGATGTAGCAGACACTTTTTTTTTATCAAACATCCTTTGAAGGGGAAGGCTCCGTGTTTGGAGCCACAGTGCCCAATGCCTCTCCTAACTCTGGCGTTTTACTGCTTGTAATAAAGCTGTACATTGATTTATTCCTTCCATTATTCCTCCCCCCCTCCTCGGATTTTGTATTGCTCGAGTTCTCTTCCTTTCCATAAAGATGAAGCTTTATTTTAAATCAGTTATATGACATGATTAATCTTAGCGTTTACTGTATGGCACTTGGTAATGATTAGTTAGTAACGTGGTTATGATTTCCTGGTTTCAGTCCCCAAAATGTATTAATAATAATTGCAAAGAAAACTTTAAAAAAAAACCCAAAAGTTCACTGGTTTTTAAGCTAATACATTCCATCTCGTTTGTGTGACTCTATGCATTTTGAATGAGTGTAGATATGAGTTTGCATAAAATATTTAATTTAAATAAATATGTTTTTATATGATGATTGTTCGATGATTTAAATTGCTGTCGCTATTGACAACAGTTTTCAAAACAGAAACATTTCCCGTGCAAGTGCTATTTTTTTATATTTTTGTTGTCGTCATTGTTGTTGGTATTTTCAGCCAAATTTTTCTACTTCCATTTTTTTTATAAATAAAACAAAGATCTGTGGTTATCTTTACAAATCGTGGATTGCTTTCTAACAAACAGACTCAGGGCATGATGAGTGGTGCTTACCCTCACTTTTCATGGAGTGTCTCGGGGCTCAGGTCACTGTGCTGGCCTTGATCCTGCTTTTGCCAACTCTCAGATAGGATCTTTGTAGTCCTGTTTCCATATTACAGTGAAGTCAAGAGCTTTGCCTTTGGTGCCTTGGTGAGCACAGATGATGTTGCCAATTTATGGAGCAAATGCCAGTGCCTGGAGCGTGGGTTTCAGTCACATTTAAGGCTCTCTTTTCTTTCACAGTTTGGGTTGATTCACCTCTTAAAGTGCTCCACAGTGTGGGGACCTTGAAAAGGGTCCTTGTTTCAGGTGCAGATCGAGGCAATGAGGCCTCAGAAATGTGTGGGTGTCAAATCTGGGGAGCCACGTGAAGGTGATGTTGAGTGATGGTCTTCAGGCCTGGCCAGCAGAGAGAAAAAGCTTCATCCATGTTGTTGTCCATGGAAAAACATCACAGCCTGCTCTTGCCAGACATTAAATCAGGCTTTGTCCCTGCTGTCCTTGAGGTTAAGCCATGCACAGAGAATCCCAGAGTTGTTAGGGCTGGAAATCTGAAGGATCTCTGGAGATCCAGGGCAGGGTAAGCACCTCCCAGAGCTGTGTCCTCCTGCTCAGCCCCAAAAAGTGGAGGAGCACATTTCTTAGTGCACTTTGTGATGCCACCTCTGTGTGGTGGCTGGGAGGGGTCTTCAGAGGTCACCCTACCCAATCCAACCCAGTCCTGTCCCTCGGGGTGGCTTGTCTCCCATAAATGACATCTCTGATCCACGGAGCCCATGGTCCCAGAAGGTGGAGGCTGTGTGAGTATTTGGGGAGGCACCAACATGACCCTGTCCTGTTCTCCTTCATCCCCCACTTGTATGCCCTGGATTCAGCTCTCCCATCCTGCCTCTTCCTTCTTCCACCTCTCAGGCATCCAAACTCACCCTTGGCCTTTCCTTTTAGGAGGAAAGGAATCGATGTCTTTGGGTGTCCTGCCAGCCCCAGATACTGTGGTGGCTCCTGGCTGGGGTGGCTCAGCCCAAATGTGACTCTTCCAAGAGGATTTTGGAGCTGGAGAGAGGGAGGTGCCAGGATCCTGCTTGGCCTCTCTGCCCAGCAGCATTGACTCACGTGGGACTGTGCCAGGAGCAGGAGTGGGGCTGGAGAAGTCCTGCTTTTCCCTTCTCCATCTCTCCCTGCAATCCCTGCGGTGCCCCAGGCACAAGAGGCAGCTGAGAGCAGTGAAACTGCCCTGGGGAGGAGGCTCAGCTGTCCCAGCCCCCTCCCCGGAAATTCAGCTCTGGGTGTTGCCACCATCCAGATCTGGGATGTCACATTTGTACCCTGTAGGACCCTTTCTCCAGGACTGGCTGCTCCTACTGGTCCTTCTCCTTATTCCCATGCCCCGAGGAACAACGGGATCAGCTGCACCACCCTATAAGCCTTTTCCCTCCTTGCTTTCATCCCAGGCAGGGATGGTGGAAACAAACCTCTGTCCAAGAGCTCCCAGCAGCTCCCAGAGCCTGATTTCCCCAGGAAAAGGGGTTCCTCCATGCACCCCATCCCCAAGGAGCCCGTCATGCCGGGATGAACGGAGATCCCCGCCAGCCAAGCCTGTCCCCACTTGCTCAACCCGGAGCCACGTGAGGAGAGGTGGGAGCTTGTCCCTGTGCTCTCTGCACGCCAGGAACAGCCAGGAACAGCTACAGGCCCCAACCGGGAGCCGGGGCCCCCCGAGGGCGTTGGGAGCCGCAGCCAAGGCGAGGTGCGGCTCCCTGGGAGCCACGGCCGGATCCGGGCACACGCCCAGCCCGGGAGCAGCCGGCTCTCACCTCCAGGACACTGCAGCCGAGATGAAATTCAGGAGCAGAACTATCTGCCCCTTCTCTGCTGGCATGGAAAATGATGCTATGAGTCAATTCCTTCTACCCACAGCAATTTTTTGGGGATGCAGGGCATTGCTGCAGGGAGCAGATGGAAAATAAGTGGCTGGCCGAGGTGGGGAGGAGTGGGTTTGCTTGGAAAGTGGACATCCATATGAAAGATTGCTGGCCATCACCGTTTATGGATGTTGGGGGGTCTCCACCTCAAGCAGAACTCGTTCTGCATCAGTCTGCATGTTTCTCCTCCCTCTCCATCCCAAATTCAGGAGCCCATGGCTGTCTCTGGCCATGCTGAGGACCCTTGTGGTTTGTGGTTCCCAGGCTGGGAACCAGCAGGAAAATCAAATCAGGGCTGCAGGAAGGGCTAAAATGGCCTCACACCACACAGTGTGCTCCTCTCGGGGGTGTCAGCTTGGGCTAGCACAGGGGTGTCTCCTGGCCACGAGGTGAGCAGGGTGTGAGCCCTCTGCCCTCAGTGTCTGGTGGCCTTGGCCATTCCTCAGCCCCCGTGGCTGTGCAGGTCGTGGTGCCGGGCATCGGGAGCAGGGATGAGGTCACCTCCCCAGAGGGCAGGGATTTGGGCTGGCCAGGAGCTGCCCTGTGTGTCATGCCCTGGGCCATTTCCTTTGCATCCCTTGAGCAGGTGGTGACTCCTCTGTCCTCTCCCCACTGGGCACGGGTGGGCCCTGGTGACAAACAGCCACGTGGATGTTCCATGCCTCAGTTTCCCTGTCTGTAAAACAGAGATAATTCTTCCTTCCCTCCTGCCCTTTTCCCAACCAGCGCTGGGACATGAGCTGTCTCTTCCCCAGAATTTGAACAGGACCAAGTGCTTGTGCTGCCTTTAGCATGAGGGGTCCCTGCCCCATGTGAAGGATCTGGATCCTGCTACGAAATCCGCTGGGAGGCAACAATTTCCCCTGATTTTTCCAAGCAGAACCAGGTGAGGGAAGTGGAGGCAGAGAAAGGGGTGAGGTGACTGGACTGAGCTCACCCTGCAAATCAGTGCCAGAGCCTAGAGAGACCCTCAACACGGCCAACTCCCCCAAATCCCCACTTCCTACATCCCCTTTTGCCCCCTTTTTGCTCACCTTCCCCCTCCATCCCCTTTTTTCCCCCCAACTCCACCCTGACTCCGAAGCCTGCTGCACCCCACGGCAGGGAGGGCAGGATCAGACCCTCCCTCCCGTTTCTCCAGAGGAGGGAATGAGACAAGCTGCTGAGTGGTTTCCTGCCCGGCACTGCCAATGGGAGCTGCTTGGGGTGCCGGGAGCAGGGGAGGATGTATCCGGAGCTGAGTGTTTCCTGGCAGATAAGGCCAACCCCTCCTGCCGGATGTTATGAGTCCAGGTCCTACCTCCACGTTTCAAGAGAAGGGGCCGAGGAAAGGCTTGGATGTTTATGTCAAGGAAAAATAACTTCTCCCTCTGTGTTCAATCCTCTGGCTCCCCCAGGGCTACGTGCTGCAGGGTAGATGCTGGGAATAGGAAAACAGGGGCGAGGAGGGTGATGGGGGACGAGGAGGGCTGTGGGCAGGCTGGGGGCTCTCTCTGCTCGCTGGGGCTACGTGGGAATGTGCCGAGGCAAAGGCAGGATGGACCTGGGGAGAAGAGCCTGAGGGTGGGCAGTGCACGCTCAGCACTGTGGGATCAGGGTCAGCATCAATTCAGGGTCGCCTTGGCCGAACCCAGCGTGTCACCTCTGGGTGCCCACCTGGAGCAGATCCAGCCCCCAGGTAGGATTTGTCCTCATCCTTCAGGTGGGCTCCTTCAAGGCCAGAGCCAAGGCCAACCATGGCGGCCCCCACGGCTGGAGATCAGGGTTATCCTGCCCACCTCTGTCATCCAGGGGATCAGAGATGCTGGCAGAGGGAGGACAGTGGCAGGGTTGGGTCTGGCAGCTTGGGTGGCTGGGGAGGAGGGGGAAGTTGTGCGGTGGGTGTGGAGGGAATGAAGAAAACATGAATTTTCTCCATGTTTTTTGCAGTGAATGAGTAGAATCCAGAGCCTCCTCTTCAGATTGTAGCTGTGCTCCCTTAACACCCTTCTGGGAACATCCCCAAGGCTCAACCTGTGCACTGCCTGAGAGTTCATACACGTCCAGGGCCACTTCTGGATGATGGAAGGAGCATGGAGACCTGAACTAGACTAAGCCTGGTCAAGAAATTAGGACAGGGAAGATCCTCAGTCCTCAAGTGTCACCATTCCCACTGAAATTACCCCAGATCCCAGCACAGCCATGCCCAGGCCACAAGTCCTGCCCCAGGCCCAGGACAGGGGCAGTGAGGACATTCCTGGTGAGGGTTTGGATGTGGTCGCCTGGGTGGGATGGGTCCAGACATTGAACAGCTTTTCGTGGAGAGTTTTGTGTCCAGCATCAATAGGGAGAAATCTGAAATTAAAGAAAACCTGGCAATCTCCTGCCCAGGGTGATTGAGGAGGGCTGAGCTGCCTCCCACTCCCATCTCAAATGTCCATCTCTCAATCCAAAAGGGACTGCTGGAGGTCCCATTCCCCACCCAGTGGGTCCAAGAGAGGACTGGAGGACAACCTGAGAAGAAAGGAGAGAAGGAAAATTCTGTTCTTCCTCCTCCAAGCTTGAGGAGCCCATGAAGGCTCCCACTGACAGCTGAAGGGCATCCAGGCAGCGCTGCTGCGTTCAGGGAGAATTTGGGCATAAAAAGCCTCTCCAGTGTCTCCCACCCCTCTCACTCAGCAGCCGGAATTCCCCCGTGTCCCATCCAGCCAGGACACCGCACCCCGCCTCGGCCAGCCCGAGATGTTGTTCTTTCCCTTTGATTTCCAGGAGCTCCCACTCGGCCCCCAGAGCTCCACGGCAAACAAAACATCAGAAGGGCAGGCTTGGCGGTGCAGGAAGGAAACCGGCTCATGCGGGGCTGAGTCACGGTCCCGCTGCTCCTCCCGGTATCCCAGGGACTGGGAGCAGGAGCGGGTGTCAAGGGATGCTGGATCCCACCGACCCCTGACCGCCTGGGGCACCAAAAATCCTCGCCCACCACCACCACCACCACATTTTATCTGTTTTGATAAACAAAACATGGCTTGTGGGCTTTTTTTTTTCATTAAGTTGGAGTGGGAAAGGCTGGGTTTGCTTCCCTGTTGAGGGAAGAGTCTCCACACTGCCCGTTTGGGCCTCGGCCAAAATTCAGGGAGGATGCCAAACTCCTGAGTTTAAAAGAAGCTCCTCAGCACCCCTGACCTGGGACCAGTGACTTGATTTTCTCCTCTCAGGGCCAGACTTCTTGTCTAGAGCTTCACATGGCTGTGATTGACACCACTCAGACATTTCCAATTCTCCCCCTCGTATTTACTGTACATAAAAACCCCAAAAATAGTAAACCACAGACACACACACACACATATATGTGTTTATGTATTTATTCCTATATAAGATGGGTACTCCCAACTCTACCCCTCTACCCATTTACTGAAGATACCAAATATGCATACATAAATATAAATATAAATATAAATATAAATATAAATATAAATATAAATATAAATATAAATATAAATATAAATATAAATATAAATATAAATATAAATATAAATATAAATATAAATATAAATATAAATATAAATATAAATATAAATATAAATATAAATATAAATATAAATATAAATATAAATATAAATATAAATATAAATATAAATATAAATATAAATATAAATATAAATATAAATATAAATATAAATATAAATATAAATATAAATATAAATATAAATATAAATATAAATATAAATATAAATATAAATATAAATATAAATATAAATATAAATATAAATATAAATATAAATATAAATATAAATATAAATATAAATATAAATATAAATATAAATATAAATATAAATATAAATATAAATATAAATATAAATATAAATATAAATATAAATATAAATATAAATATAAATATAAATATAAATATAAATATAAATATAAATATAAATATAAATATAAATATAAATATAAATATAAATATAAATATAAATATAAATATAAATATAAATATAAATATAAATATAAATATAAATATAAATATAACTATAAATATAAATATAAATATAAATAAATATCAACATATAGATAAATATCAACATATAGATAAATATAAATATATACAAATAAATATCTATAAAATAAATATACATCTATATAAATATAGAAATATACACATACAGGAGATATGACACATACATGTACATATATATGTATGTATAAGGGATGCTTAATCATATATCTCAGAAAAACGAGTTCAAACATTTTAGCATGGCCAGTTATGATAGGATAAAGTGTAATTGTTTTAAACTAAAAGAGGGTAGATTTAGATTAAATATAAGGAAGAAACCTGGTCTAGTGGAAGGTGTTCCTGCCCATGGCAAGGGGTGGAATGAGAGGAGTTTTAAGGTCTTTTCCAACCCAAGCCATTTTTGTATTCCATGATTTTATGATTTTATACGTATTTGTGTGTGTGTGTGTGTGTGTGTGTGTTTGTGTATACACAGAGAGGACAGAGGACATGTGGCTTAGGGAGAGCAGCAGCCCTCAGTCTCCTTTTCCACAGCTCTCAGCACAGTCTGGTGGAACTCTCAGTGGACTCCATGTCTCACGTGTCCTTTTAGGGTGGATATAGGAAAAGGTTCTTCCCCAGAGAGTGTCAGGCACTGGAGCAGCTCCCCAGGGAATGGGCACAGCCCCAAGGCTGCCAGAGCTCCAGGAGTGTTTGGACAATGCTCCCAGGGGTGCACAGAGTGGGATTGTTGGGGAGGCTGTGAAGGGCCAGGAGTTGAACTCGATCCTTTTTTGTCCCTTCCAAATCAGGATCTTTTATGATTCCATGATTCTGTGATTCTCATCCTCTTCAGCACTGGCCTGGGAGGAGTGACAGCCTCTGGCTGTGCCTCGATGGCCTGGTGGTTCCAGAGGTTCCAACAACCCTCATGGATGCACCCATGTGGGAAAATGAAGGGATCAGCTCTGAACCCAACTGATCCATCCTCTCAGCCTCCCAAAAGAGGATGACAGCCCCCAAACAGTGTCCTGGGAATGATCCCTGGCCTTTACTCACCTTGAACCTTACCTGGGCAGTGGTTGCATCCCTGCCACTTGATCTGGGACAAAATCACCCCAAATAATTGGAAGGTCATTGGGAAGCCTCGGACCCTGCTCCTATTCCTTGATGGGCTCTTCTGGAGTGTGGATTTGTCTGCTGGGCTTTTACCACCTTAGAAAACATTCCTGTTTTCCTCCCTCATGCCCAGGAAGATGGAAGCTGTGTTGCAGTTGCAGAACCAAGTGCTCCAAGATTAGGACAGGCCAGGCTGGGGCGTGTCTGTGCAACGTTCCTGCTCCTTCCAGGTGCCAGGCATTGCAGGAGAGCTGGAGTTGCAGGAGTTCCCAGGATGTGGCAGTGCATTGGGAGGCATTGATCTCATGGTACAGGATCACAATGGACTTTTCTCCCCCCTTGGGCCACTCTCAGCTCAGGCGGATTTGGGTGCATCCACTCAGCATTTAAGTTCTAGCAAGGCCTGCCAGGTCCCTTCCCAGTGACTGCACTGGGCAAGCCTGATCAGTGATTAAAGGTGAGATTTAACTCCCAGGTGTGCCCAGCTATCTCCACTCTGATTTGGAGGTCAAATCCATCCTGGTACAGTTTTCATCTCAATTGGTTGGAACACGGTGCCAACAATGTCATGTTTGTGGGTGTGATCTCTCTGTGGGAAATTCACTTAAAAGTTGGACTTGATTACCCTTGTGGGTTCCTTTCAACTCAGAAAATTCTGTGATCCACACCGAAATAATGAGGTTCTAAGGGATCTCTGTGACAGATCTGACCCAGAAGGAGGTGGGACTCTCCTGGGGTTGACTGTCCCTCTCCAAACCAGCATGGCATTCCAAAATGCCTTTTCCTGGTGGCCTGGAGGCCCTTCACTTGAAACAGAACCCACATCTCTACTATGGCTGGGTATCTCGACACCGTGGTCCCATAGAGGATCCATGGAGGTCCCAACTCTCCCAGGATCTCCCATGCCAGAGCTCCCTCCAATCCAGGCTCCTCTTCCCTTCTTTTACTCAAGGGAAAGAAGAGAAGAAAACCCACAACCCACCCCCCTCACATCACCCTGCCTGCCTTCCATCCCCAACCTCTGAAAAGTCCCAAAAGCCACTCCAAGG
Source organism: Polioptila caerulea (assembly GCA_013397295.1). Taxonomy (NCBI): domain Eukaryota; kingdom Metazoa; phylum Chordata; class Aves; order Passeriformes; family Certhiidae; genus Polioptila; species Polioptila caerulea. Next base: position 8,162 of record VYXF01006336.1, on the reverse strand, counting down.
GAATTTCTCCAAGGTGTGGGACTCCCCTGTAAAGGACCTGCTGTACCAAGTGACCCATCAGACCTTCCTGGTTGCTCTTCCCTGCTGCCTTCCCAGGTTCAAAAGGTGATTTAGGATGACATGCTCTGCTCTACATGAACTTGCCAGCTACTGCCAGCTCTTGCCAGCAGCGTGACGAGACACCCCTTCATTGTACATTAATTCCAGCAGGCGTACGGCCCAGCAATCAAAGTGCCTCATTAAACTTTAATTAAATTTCCCAAGTGATTTGCTCCCGGGCGGAGAACCTGCAATGCAAGCCCGAGCAAGTCTCTGTGTGTGTGTGTGTGTGTGTGCATGTGTGTGTGTGTGTCTGGGCTTTTGGGGTGTGTTTTTTTCCCCAAAATGTTATCAACGCTTCATGGCTGGGGTACGAAATAAAGGCAGAGGTGGAAATGCACCCCAGAGGTGGAAATCCAGAGGTGGAAATCCAGTTCAGACTAGGAAGAAAAGTCAAACTGAACAGACATTCTGCTCCTGCTGAGTGCTGTTCTCCTGGAAGAAGATTCTCCAGGGCCTTCTCTTCTACATGGTGAACAATTTAATCCTTCCGTGCTGTTCTCCTGGAAGACCAGGAAGATTTTGCACTACAGACCCTTTGTAGGATGTGGACAGGATATAGAGAGGTCAGGAATTAGAATTCACTCAGATCAGTTCCCACAATCAAAGCTTGGCAAAAAACCAGAGGGACAAAGGAATTCCAAACTTGTAATGGGTGGCAAACAAAACTACATCTCTTTCTATCAGTGACAAGTCATAGGATCAGAGGGGTGAGGGTTAGGAGGGACCTTAAAGACCATCTAGTTCCACCCCCCAGCACCTTTCACTGTCCCAGGTTGCTCCAAGCCCTGTCCAGCCTGGCCTTGGACACTTCCAGGGATCCATGGGCAGCCACAGCTGCTCTGGGCACCCTGTGCCCATCCTCTGCCTTGAGGACCAGTTGGCCTGGTCTGGTCAAAACTCTCTCCAGAGCAAGGTGGCTGCATCTGAACACCCACCAGGAATGGTCCTTGGGCCATGCTGATCCTGACCCGTGGCTGGGATCATTTGGGCTCACTCCAGAACACTCAAACCCAAGCCAGGAGTGCACATGAGCGACGTCCAGTCCACACCAAGACGTTTCCAGGTTGTCTCTGTTATTTCCTGCAAGCTGCAAGTTGATCTCCAGGTTCAAATTCCCTGAAGGCTCCAGAAGGAGCCAAAACCGAGGCCGTGTTTGGGGGAACTGCACAGAACTGACCTGGCGTGGACTCCGCGGGTCCCTGCGCCGGGATCCTGCGCAAGGTGAAATTTCCCCGTGTTTTTCCTTGGGCTGGAGTGGATGGACAGCAAACAAAAGTGAATTCTGGAGCACTTATTCACATCGAAAGAGGCCCGAGCACAAAAACCAGCCAGCCCCTTGAAACTTGGAGTGAGGTGGGGATTTCCATGTATTGCCTGTGCTTCCAGATCTGCAGATAAGGGTACAGCTGGTCAAACATTTTCCATTGATGATTTCCTTGCAGAAAACATCCTTCTAAGGAAAAAAAAAAAAAAAGAAAAAAGCCCAGTAACTTAAAGAAAACTTAGAGTTTAGCTTTGTTTCCCTTAAGCACACTTAAAAAGAAAGTGCATTTTATGTAAGTTTTTAGGTTTTTCTCATAGAAAAGAAAAATAGAAGAGATGAGGGACCAGTCTGAGTGAGGTTGTTTGATTTTTTTAAAATGACAAGATGTATATTTTTAAAACGTTTTTCATAGCAATATCCAAACTCCCCCAAAACGTCCATAGAAAACAGACTTTTTTTTTGTTTTTTCGTGTTCTGTACATTTTCCTTTCCATTAGCTGTACTTAACAGTTTCTTGGTCAAATTAAACTTCATCCTCATCACCAGATTCTACCAGCTTGAAGACCTATTTAGTTTTAGGGGACAGAGTATCTGATCTTCAGAGATCCCTTGAAGCCCATTGATTCTGTTATTTAAACTCTTTCTACTTTAATATTAATTACATCCAGGTGTATAACTGTGAGTAAAAATAAGAGATTTTTAAATAAAATTGATAGATTATTATTCTCAATTAAACAAAAAAACTGTAATAGAGAAGATTTACCCACTAAAAAAATAATTTTTTCTTTTAAAAAGATTTTTTCTTTCTGAAAGGCTTTTTTTTTTTAATTCATGAAAGAAAGATGAGAGCCTCAGCTGGGAGAACAATTGGGATTTTCCAGTTGTTTGTTGCTGATTTTGCCTGTCCCTTCAGTCAAACTGGATAAAGACTTTTATAGAATTAGGGAATATTCATAAAAAATATGTTTAGAAGCTGAAGGGAAACAGAGATCTGCTTCCTAACTCTGCATTATGTTAATGGGAGAGAATAATTAGGAATGGAACCAGATCTCTGCATTTACATGATTTTACAGCGAGTCATCCCACACCCTCTGCCAGGTCCCTTAACCCCAGTGAGCTCTGTCTAACCTGTCAGCAGTGCTGGGATGATAATTCCTCTCCTAAGGGACCTAGGAACTGCTATTATTCCCTGCAAGATCCTGAAGTGAGCGC
>VYXF01006335.1:35010-45530 GCA_013397295.1 Polioptila caerulea | reverse complement strand
GAAAAAAAAAAAAAAAAAAAAAAAAGGAAGAAAATTTATTTTATTTAGAGAATTTACTTATTTGGACATTACAATGGAAGATGTGAAAGGAAGAGTTAAAGAACAAAAACTGAAACGGATCTTGACAGGACCTGCCCTGAAGATCTGAAGGCAGGAAGCTGTAACCATTCCAGAGGTTTAAATAGCTACACATGGCAAGAGACCCTCAGAAGCTGCAGCAGGACATTCTCCCTTTAATATTGCTTTGCTTTCTCTCAGTGGTCTCCAGGTCATCCAGGAATTGTTTGATCCGGTGGATAAAATCCTCTCTCTTCTTTTATTCTGGGGATCAGAAGAGGAAAGTCTGAAAAATTGATGCCATGCATCCAGTCCTACACTTCCAGGACACGGAATAAGCTCTCCACAAGAGCAGTCAGAGCTCAGTGTGTTCCAGCACATATTTTTTGCTGCCAGTCCAATATCCAGAAGATTTATTGGAGTCAACACTTGGTTTGTATTATCAAAGAGTTTTAAGAGGCTTTCTGTCATGATTTAGAAATTGGCAGTGATTAATTAGACTCAAAAACCATTACAAAAGTTCTACACCTTGATTATATTTAATATTTAAAAGGAACTTAAATCGGATTTCTTCTTTGAGTTTATCCAGCTTCACTTTCCAAGGGATGCTATTGGACTTTTTTTTTGGCGGAGCTAAACTGATGTAAATTTTTACAGACTGTGATCAAAGAATTTCTTGACCTTCCCTCTGCTAAGCAGGCTCTGTTCATTCCATTTTAAGACAAATCCAGTGTTTTAATGACTCTGCTCTGAACCATCTCCAATTTATCAACTTCTTTCCGCTGTAACACGGCCATAATCTCGCCAGTGACAGAATTAACACAATCTTGGCCAAAAGGAGGATCCGTGTTTATGCCTCAAGGAATCCCATTAGCCCTTCTTGGCTCCTGCATGGAAGTAGGAGCTCATATTTGCCTGATTATCTGCCATGAGCCTTTCCCAGAATCACTGCTTTGGATAAGCCCAATAAAAAAAAAAAAATCAATCCACTCTATATGGTAATTTGTGGGATGGAGTCAACCCCTGATGGATGACTGAGCTGCTTTATTTGCTCTGCAGAATTCTGGCCTCCTTGAAATACACACGATTTGTCTGAGCACTGTTTACTAAACGATCCCTGTGTCAGCACACAGACAATTCCATCCTTCTTACTTAGTCCCCCACAAGCTCAGTGGCACGAATAAAATTTGATTGTTATATTTTATTCCCGGCATCTGAACAAGGAGGAAAATGCTTGATACTGAAGGGCCAAAATTGATCTTTTCAGAAGTCCATTATAAATAATTATTTAGGACTGGCCTGACAGGGCCCATATTAACTTGGAGAACATTTGTGCAGGAGATTTGTTATTTCTTGATCTACAGAGGAAGGAAGAAATTCTTCCTGATGCCCATCCTGAATCTCTCCTGGCACGGCTTCAGGCTGTTTCCTCTGTCCCTTGATCTCCTCTGCCTCCAGCCTCCTCCTCTCCTGTCAGGGAGATGTGGAGAGCCAGAAGGTGCCCCCAGCCTCCTTTTCTCCAGGAATGATGATGCTTTTGGAGACAGAATTATCAATCAGAACCCCCCCATTTTATCAATATCTGCAGTTAGATGAGACAAACCCCACCTCGGGTGATCCCAAGCCAGTCTTGCTTTAAAAGCCACCTGAAGTGGGTGAGGAGCACACCAAGGACAGGAAGCAGCAGGAAATTGTCCCACTTCTCCCAGTTTTCCATAAGTTGTGACATCCTTTGGATGACCCGAGGCTACAACCCAAGAGTCTGTTGATAGCTTTTATTTATTCCAGCAGAGCTGTGAATCAGTGCCCTTACTGTTCTGGGTGTGTTTGTAAATGAGTTTATATGATCAGCTAATAAAAAGATAGGCCCCATCTTGAAAAAAATTAACATCTGCCTTACTTAAAAGTACTATTAATACAGCTGGGCAGTATTTAATGCTCTGTGCATACTGCAGGAAAACATTTATTGGTTTTTTTTAAACACTTGTTCTGATTTTCTTCCTGTTTTTCAAGCATCATCTGAATGGATATAAGGAATTCTACAGAGGTAAAACTATATCCACGGGAAAATTGCTGTTCCTTCATCCCAGTGAACTGACAAGAGCATTTTCAGTGGAGCAGACTTGAGGTAACCCCGTTGCTATGGGGTTTTGACAGCCTGGTGGAAAAAGCATCCTTTTATATCAGCAAAGTTCATTCCGAGCACTCCGAGCGTGCACATCAAAGTTAATTTATGTAGAATTGGGATGTCAATTTAAAGCACGAAAAACACTGTTAATTAACACTTTGTGACTCCTGTTGTTCCATGGTAAACAAGGCACAGGACAAAGGGGAATCTGAAATGGATTTGAGCTCCCTCGAAACAACTTCTTCTGGAATATGAATATTCAGAGGAGGAATTGATGAAGATCATCAACTCTGTGGCCTTCTGGGATGGAGCTGCAGCACCAGCGGATGAGGGAAGGGCTGCAGATGTCACTTGGAAGGGCTGAGTGACACAACTGAGGGACAAGGCCACCCAGACAGACCTGGACAAGCTGGAAAAGTCACTCCAGGGAATCTCATGAGGTTTAAAATCACCAAGTGCTGGTGCTGCACCTGAGTTGGGACAAACCCCTGGATCAATCCAGGCTGGGGATGAGCAGATGGAGCAGCCCTGGGGAGAAGGACTTGGAGGTGTTGGTGGGTGAGAGCTGGACATGACCCAGCCATGTGTGCTCCAATCCCAGAGATCCAAACGTGTCCTGGGTTCATCCCACAGTTTGGGCAGGAGGAGAGGGGGGAATTCTGTCCCTCTGCCCTGCCCAGGTGAGACCCCACCCGCAGAGCTGCCTCCAGCCCTGGATCCCAGCACAGGAAGGGCGTGGAGCTGCTGGAGAGAGTCCAGAGGAGGCACCAAGGGGATCAGAGGGATGGAGCAGCTCTGCTGGGAGGAAAGGCTGGGAGAGCAGGAATTATTCAGGCTGGAAAAGAAAAATCTTCAGGTTGACCCAACTGTGACCTTCCAGTACCTGAAGGGGCTGACAAAAAAGGTGGAGAGAGATTATTTGGAATGGCTGTGAACTTACAGAGAGAGGGTTTGGATTGGATATGAGGAAGGAATTCTTCCCTGGGAGGGTGGGGAGGCCCTGGACTGGAATTCCCAGAGGAGCTGTGGCTGCCCCTGGATCCCTGGAAGTGTCCAAGGCCAGGTTGGACAGGGTTTGGAGCAACCTGGGGTAGTGGAAGGTTTTGGGGATTGGGAGGGGGGGAAATTGGGAAAATGGGAAAATCGGGGAGCGCCTGGAAGAGCTGTGGCGCTTCCCAGAGGCCCTGCAGGTGAGATTTGGGAATTTTGGGGATTTGGGGAATTTTGGGAATGTTGGGAGAGGTTTGGAGGGGTTTGGGATTGGTATTTAGGAATTTGGGATGGATTTGGGGGGTCCTGGAGGGGATTGGGGGGCTGGGAATGGAATTTTGGGAATCTGGGATTGGATTTTGGGTATCTGGGAATGGATTTTGGAATTCTGGGATTGGAATTTAGGGATCTGGAATTGGATTTTGGGAACCTGGGAGTGGATTTTGGAATCTGGGATTCCCTTTTTGGATTTGGGATTGGGATTTGGGGATCTGGGAGTGGAATTTGGGAATTTTGGGGATGTTGGGAGAGGTTTGGGATTGGAATTTAGGAATTTGGGATGGGTTTGGGGGGTCCTGGAGGGGATAGGGGTGGGGGCTGGGAATGGAATTTTGGGAATCCATGGCTGGAGCTGAAACAAAAATACCCTCAAGGCCCCTTCCCACGCAAACCGTTCCATGCTTTAATGTTTCAGTCTGGATTTGCTTTCCAAAGAAGCAATTTTAAAGGGAGAAGTATTTAACTTTTCCAAACTGCCACTCTTGACAGAGTCAAGGTTAAGGAACGTGTCAGACTCATCAGACTCAGTTAAAAGTTCTCTCCAAATATCTTTGTGGGTCTTTTGGAGTGGTTTTTTTTTCCCTCCCCAAACTGGAAATAATTGTCTGTGATATCCAAATTAGTCTGTGCAAATTTTATCAGGAACATTTGTAATTTAAATTGGATCTGCAAAAGGAGGGGGATAAAAAAAACAAAAAAAGTCTGTTCATTTCATGCTCATTATGTATCTCAGCGAGACTGATGACATTTTAATATTAACATTGTTATGGGTTCCATATAAAAAAAATTAAGTCTGCTTAATATTCCTGATTCTGCTGATTGGAACGTAGTTATTCTTGACAATGGAAAATCAATTGCTATTCTAATTAAAAAGAATGGCAGAGAAACAAACAAAAACAATAAAGGAATAAATATATTCCATATATTAGCTGGGAGCCTGCGTTTTATCACGGCAGCTCATCTCCTGCTGAAATGTTTTTTCCCCATTGCCTGGTTTGAACTTTCAACTTGAGCTGGAAGAGCAAAGGTGTCTCAAAAAGTCGAGGAAGGACAAACAAAAAGCAGTGCCTAAAGGAATATTAAAAATTCCAAGGAGAGGGTGCCACTGGAAATGGGAGCTGATCTCCCCAGTGCAGACAGACACCTTGACTTTGTTAATCCCGCTGCTTTTCCTGAGAAAGTCCCAAAGCAATTCGTGTTTGCATTGTCTTGTGAAGCAAAGGTCAAATAGAATTCCCTTTTCCCAGCTCCAGGTAAAAACAAACCTTTCAAACTCGTTTTTTCCTCCTTTATTTTCTTTTTTTTTGCATCCTTTTAGCCAGGAATGAAATTGAGGGAAAATTGGGGAAAAAGAGAAAGGAAGGGAAAATTTTAAAAATATATTGTAAATACATAATAATAATAATGTAAAATATACATTATATATTTATTTATACGTTTATGTCTGGAAAACTTCCCATTGGTAAAGGATGTGGAATTGCCAATCAACAGCAGTGGGACACGAGCCAGTGCTGGGATAATGGGTGGACTCAGTGATCCTGAAGGTCTTTCCCAACCTAAATAATGTGATGATTCCATGATTTTAGCTGCAGTGGAAACTGCCTGAACTCTCCAGTGTTCCTCCCCAAGGTGGTGTAAACAAGTATCCCTACTTAAAAAGGCAGATCTTCCACTTGGCTCCTCTTTTCCATATTTTCCTAGGAGATTGAGACCATTCCGAGTAGTGGAAAAGATATGGGGGAAAGAAAGGACAAAAGAAAAATGTCTGGAAAAGGTTTATTAGCAAATTCACCCAAAAATCATGCCTGAGATGGAGTTTACTTACTTTTCTCATGCATCATTATGGTGCAAAAAGCAGAGGAGTCTTTAATACGCAATTTTCCAAGGAATTTTCCCAAGCAATAAAGATGCAGTTCTCACAAATGGAGAAACAAATGATCTTGGGGGAAAAATAAAGCATAAAAAAAGGTGAAATTCAGTAACATGAACTGCAAGGAAGAGTAGGAAGAGCAAGAGATGGAAGGAGCAGGGTCAGGCAGCTGGAAATGATGGAAAAGGAAGTTCCAAGGATGTGAATGAAATTCCGAGCGGAGAGACCTGTCCCATTAAACATTCCGCGTCTGCAACACAAGTAATCACAGGCTAATCACCCCCAAATCACCGTGGAGTCGATAAAGATTGACTTCCTGTGTCGGCAGAGTCAATCCCATGAATTATCTCACAGAATTCTGGTGTCTTCGTCAGGTTGAGAATAATTAATGCCTTAAACAACCCGGAATTATTGACTCGCTTGAGTCGGGGGAGTCTGGTGGAACTCCTGCCAAGATGCCTCCACTCCACTTACTCACATTTTGCCACACTCCTGTGATTAATGCAGCCCTGCCAAGAGTTCATTGATATTTTGGAAGGAAATAAAGAAGGAGTTGTATAACTCAAGTTTCAAGCACAACTTTGTGGAGAGCATCAAGCGCAGCTCCAAGCCCAAAGAACAAATCCCACCAAGAACTTGTGTGATCAAATGGGGGTTTCAGGGGCAGGAGAACCTCTCTGACCAACAGAGGTGACTCTGGGAGCTCAGTTCAGGCAGCTGGACAAAGCAATTGCTGGTCACGGGTTGGCTGCTGCCTGTAAATACACCCAGGAAGGAATTGCCAAGGAACGGGGACTGCTTGGAATAAAGGACATCCCCAGCAAATGAACAAAGAGATCTAAACCAGCTGTGCATAAATGCGGGGGAGAAAATAGGAGGAGCTGATTGGAACCACCTCCCATTTAGAAAAACAGAGGGAAAAAATTTTCTGTCACAGAGGACACTGATTAAAAAAAAATAAAAAAAAAAAGATTTGGAGCCATGGTGGCCGTTGCCAGAAGTGCACCAGCTGTAATGTGCCAGGTTTATTTCTGGGTTCTCATCTGCTTTCATGCGACATCTTTTGTGCCACAAAAATGATCAGAGGGCTCCTCTCCCATGGGGACAGGCTGAAAGAGTTGGGTTTGTCTAGTCTGGAGAAGGGAAGGATCCAAGGACACCTTAGAGCCCCTTTCAGTACCTAAAGGGGGCTCCAGGAGAGCTGGAGAGGGACTTCGGATAAGGGACAGTGTGACAGGACGAGGGGGGATGGTTTTAAACTTGAAGAGCATGGGTTTAGATTGGATATTAAGGAGAAAATCTTCCCTGTGAGAGTGGGGAGGCCCTGGCACAGATTGCCCAGAGAAGTTTTGGCTGTCCCTGGATCCCTGGAAGTGTCCAAGGCCAGGTTGGACAGGGCTTGGAGCAACCTGGGATCGTGGAAGGTGTCCCTGCTCGTGGATGGGGTTTGGAACTGGGTGATCCTTCCAAACCACCCCATCCCATGTTTCTGTGATCCTCAACAAATCACTTTTCCCTCTCACACTTCTCTTTACCAGAGGTTTCCTAAGCTTTCCACAGCCCAGTCAGGTGAAGAAGGAAATTAACAAATATGGAGAAATTTCACCACCTGACTTCACTGTTATGCTGAATTTTCTCCACATTCTTTTCCCAGCCTTCAGTTTGGCTGCCACTCAACCAAAGGGTCAAAAGACTTCCATGAGCTGATGGAAGGATAAATCCCCTCGGACACAATCAGTGTCTCTCGCTAATTGTTCCTGGCTCATTCTGACCAGCAATTAGTTCTAATATCCCAACTAATTTAACTCTGATGATGGGACATCATCATCAATCACTTTAATGACCCATCTGGTAAAGTATTACCAAGACCCACTTCAGCCCATGTTGTGACTGTCACCACACAGTTCTGCTGTTATCTCTCAGTTCAAGGGCAGTCGATTCATGTCTGAATTTTATTTTTAACCAAGCAGAAGTTTACAGGCACCCCATCCAAATGTGGGCTTTTACCAGCAGCATTTAGCTGGGTTGTGCTGAAATTAATAATGAGAAACCTCCAGATGGCAAATCAGGCCACTGAGGGGCTGAATTATCCCTGGGAGGAACTCAACATTCATGGATGGAAATCGAATAACCCAAAAATGTGGGTATTTCATTCCAGTGCCTGAAACCAGGCGGGTTAAATGCGACCCTCTGTGCATTGGGAGCATAAGAAGAGTTAAATTCAACACTACGCTGTTAGAAAAGTCTGATTGCTTAAAATGTTTTTCTGGCCCCATCACTGAAAACGCACTGTATTTTTCATTTATTAGGACATTTATTTAATTATTTGTTGGAATATTTATCCTCATGCCCCAAATCAGAGCCAAGTAAGTGCTACTAGACCGGTTTGAAGCATCAAAATTCTGTTTGGTGGGAAGCGTTGATTGTCAAATGTTTTAAAACAAATTTTGTAACAGTTAAAACAGAAATAGATATCAAAATATGATTCTACAAAACAGGATTTCTGAGGAAGATTTCGAATTCTGTTTTTCATTATAAATTCCGCTTGTTGCTCATGCATAATGTGGATTTTATTTCATGGGAGCAAGAGAATCATGGGATTAGAGGATGGAAGGGACATTCAAGGCATCCCATTCCAACCTCTTCCACGGGCAGGGCCACGTTCCACTATACTGGGTTGCTCAGAGTCCCATCCAGCCTGGCCTTGATAATTAATCAGTGTGTGGTCCAGATTTTTAATCAGGTTATCAATTTCCATGTCTCAAAACTTTTTAAAAGATGGCACAATTATCCTGCTTTGCAGGCAGGGAAAATGTGGCACAGACAAATGATTTGGTAACTCAGAATTTGGTGACAAATCCTCAGCACATTCTTCCCTTGCTTTTAAGCATTTAGATTTTTTGATTCTCCTTTTCCTCCTAAGCCAGCTGTTCCCGCAGGTAATGGGATGATAGTCCCTCTCTCCATTGACAAATGTAACAAAAGTCATAGAATCATGGAAATTTTGGTTGGAAAAGGCCTCGGAGACCATCAAGTCCAACCATTACCCAGCATTGCCGAGGCCACCACTAAACCTGTCCGCATGTGCGACACCTACACAGCTTTTAAATCCCTCCAGGAATGGTGACGACACAACTTCCCTGAGAAGTCTGTTCCAATGGTTTTTATCACTGCACCAGGTTTGATTTGCCTAAAAAAAGTAAGAAAAACAGGTTTGGAAATAAAAAACAGGTCTAGGATAGGAAAAAAAAACCCCATAGATAAGCTTAAAAGCTATCAAATAAATGGCTCCATGTCTGTGGTGGGACAGACACGGAAATACACTGAAATACAGCTGTGGAGAAGAAAATTTATGCCAAGATATTTTATCCCCCAGCTGGGTTCTTTTCACTTTCCTGAGTTAGGCAGACTGGAGAGACTTTCTGCCAAGAAGAATTACCAGTTAAAGAATTGCTTGGAATGAAAAGGATCAAGGAATTAGAGGACCCCTCCCAGGCAGCTGCCAATCAAAGATCCACGGAGCAAACAGGACACCGGTATTATGTGGAAAACTGTCAGGAGGGGTGGAGGATTAGAGGTGTTTGAGGTGTTTCAGCAGCCTTAGGAGTTAATGAACTCCCCACAAGAACAGGCAAAAGCCTCTCTGATCCCATTTCATCGATTTCTTCCCATCAAACACGGGCAGGTCAGGGCCCAGTCAGGACAAACGGAAATAGGATTGGAGTCAGAGTGGGAGTGTGGAATTTCTGCTGTTGAATTAAAACTGAGTCTTTGACACAGAGGCAGCAGCAAATTATTCAGTTTGGCTCAGCTTTCCACCAGCATCCAGCCTCAATTCCCAAGTTTTTAAAGGAGAGGGGTTCTCATTTCCCACATGCTCACACACTTTGGAGGTTCCTCTCCCAGAATTACGGGGTAAAAATAGAGCAGGGGGAAGAGAGAAAATAGAGAACTCTTGCTTTTTCCTGAACACCTGCTGTGGGGTTAAATCCCATCATTAAAAAGGGTTAAACACTGGTCATATATTTTTATCAATAAATTAAACAGTCCTGTGAGGAGTTTCAGAAGCTCATTTCATAGTAAAGCTCATGCCAAAAAACTTATCCCCCTGTGCTCTTATCAATCATGGGCTAGGAGTGAGATCATTCAGGTCAGAGATCATTCCCAGCAGTATTTTCCTCATTTGGGAAAGCAGGAGAGTTAAATAATGGGAGATAATATCACTCCATGCCAGCTGGCAGAGGCCCCAGGGAATGCTCCTTAAGCAATTTTAATTTTCTTACATGAATTGGGTCCCTCATGCCAGTGCCCTCCTGGGCCTGACTGGAAACTGTCAGATCCCTCTGCTTTTCCACTCTGGCTCCACAGTGCCTGTGTTCTCCCTATTCCATTGAGAAAAAACTCTTTTGCTGAGTTTTCTGAAAGAATTTCCCTGCCCTAAACTCCATCGATGGAAAAGGGAGCAGGAACTCTAGCTGGGTTGACCCGCCTGGGGACAGAGACATGAATTTCAGACAAGGAAATGTATTAATCCATAATCAATCCATCACTATTCTTGGATGGTGAGATTCATTTCTTGCCCCTGACTGAGGTGATCATGGAATCAGGGAATGGTTTGGGCGGGAAGGGACCTTGAATTCCAACCCCCAAAGGCACCTGGCTTGTGTCACCAATGTGGGGCCACGGGTCCAGGGCAGGGATTGTCCCTCACTGCTGAGGCTACGCCTCAGGTCCTGAGTCCAGTTCTCCAGGCAGAACGAGAGGACACAGCCTTAATCTGCACCAAGGGAAATATAGGTTGGATATTAGGAAAACTTCTTTTACGGAAAGAGTGATCAAGTGTTGTTTTGATTTTTCAAGCTTTCCTGATGCGCTTTTTAACTCAGTGCTTTCATAGTTTCTAGTTAGTTTTTACGTACGGGTGTTATAATTAGAACATGTTTATGTTAAGATGAGGTTGTTGGAAATTTTTCTTCTTAGTGTGAAGAAACAACGGATGAGCAGTTGTCTTGACCAATGGGATGGGAGAGGTGTCCAACTTCTCCTCCAATCCCTGGTCTGTGTGAAAATACTATATAGAGTCAGATGTTTTAATAAAATTATTATTCATCCTTCTGTTGAAAAAGTATGTCCATGTGTGTCCTTGTGTGCCCCACAGCGACAATCAAGTACTGGAATGGTCTGCCCGGGGAGGTG
>VYXF01006335.1:6633-25313 GCA_013397295.1 Polioptila caerulea | reverse complement strand
TTTTGCACCTTTTGCCATGGCTTTTTCAGGAAACACGAGGGCCAGTAAAATGGGATAAACTGGTGTACACTCCCTATATACTCCATGTGCCCGTGGAACAACACACAGGGATGATTTTCTCCCTCCAAATTATGTCCTTTAAGTGTGAGGGTCACAGTCTGTGACCACTGTGTCACCTTGCAAGCAATTAAAATAAAATATTTTGAGTGGTCTGGTCCCACAATCCTGGCAGTCACTGGGAAAAAAAGAACGTTCTTATGAACATCCGTGAGTTTCAGAGCTTGTGTTCATGTTTTCCGTAAGGTCTCCATCTCCTTCCTGGGAATTAGGTTTGCACAATTCAGTATTTTATCTCTTTCCATCTAATCTCCCCCAACTACTGCCCATTTAAACCATCCCATACCCTGCAGGAGTGGGGGTTGATTGTTGGGTTTTATCTGTTTCCTGGGACCCCAACATCCAACAAATCATTTATGGAGCTCAGCCTCGTGATATCCTTTAAAACTCGGATCCCTCACCATAAATCACGGGAAGGAACTTCAGGGAAAGTAAAAATCAGGGTGGTTACAACGAAGATAACTCAGTGCTCAATGATCATTTGATTTTATCCTCTCGGATTTACACACGATGTTATTTTCTTTGCTTTCCTTCAGGAGATGAGGATTTCTTTGCACATATATGGGCAATAAACAAACATAAATTACCTCTGCCTGTGCAGACAGGGAGTTGGGATGCTGCTGAGCTGCTGTTGAAGAGCAAGGAATATTGTAGAGAGATACTGAGTGGATTTAGATGGGATATTGGGAAGAAATTCTTCCCTGTGAGTGTGGGGAGGCCCCGCAATGGAATTCCCAGAGAAGATGCAGCTGCCTCATCCCTGGAAGCGTTCAAGGCCAGGTTGGATGTGGATTGGAGCAACTGGGAGAGAGGAAGGTGTCCTTGCCCTAGCAAAGGGGTTGGAATGGGATAAACTTGGAGATCCCTTCCAGTCCAACCCATTCCCTATGATAAGGATCCCTTAACATTCTGCTTGTTCCTCTTTCTCACCTGCTCTCAGCAGGGTGAGAATTAGAAAAGTCAAGCAACAAATTTCCTCTGCATTAAAAAAAAACAGGCAGCAAGTCGAGGCAGCCAGGCTGTGTCTTCATTCAGGATTTAGAGGCTTCCTTGGCTTTAATTCCTTCGCTGATGGCAGCTGCTCTTCCTTCTCCCTCTTGCAGGCATCACTTCCATCACCTCAAGTGATCCATCTCTCCTTCAAGAGCCTCTGGAAATCAGAGGGGGAAAAAGGAACACACCGAGGATCAGGAAGAAATCAGTAGCTGTGTACAAATTTCCCCTGGCACCTCTCGCACCCTGAAAGGAACCAGCACCTCTGACTGGAGAGTAGAACTTCCTGAAAATCCGAAAATCCTAACTTCCCTGAAATCCAGGTACCAGCTGGAAGGGGAGAGGTTGCATCTTTGCCTATTTCCCTTATGCAAACTCTGACAGTGCTGTGGGAGGATTGCTCAGAGCCACTTCCAGGTGACAGATCCCAGAAGGAGTCGGTCCCACTTGCAGGGAAGGTGGTGCACCAGAGCCTTGGAACTGGAGCACCTTTATTTTTTAGAGCTAAATATCATTTATCACTCATCAATTTGCGTTTTACGGTCACTTCACACAAGTCCTGCGTAGAAGGGAGAACAGGGAGAAAAGATTTCCAAAGAAATTTCCAAGAATTCCAAAGAAATTCTTCCCTGTGAGGGTGGTGAGGCCCTGGCACAAATTTCCCAGAGAAGTTTTGGCTGCCCCATCCCTGAAAGATTTCAAGGCCAGGGTGGAGCAACCTGGTCTGGTGGAAGGAATTAGATGATCTTGGAGGTCTCTTCCAAACCATCCCGTGATTCTGTGATCCTTGGGGTGGAAAGCTTGTATTGAAACTCCTTGTCAACTGAGAAATAGGTTTTGGTTCACCACCAAAAAGGTTTGAAGAAACTTTTCCTGTCCCCTCCACCCAACAGGTAAACTAAACTGCAAGTTTTGGGGTTTGTGCGTTTGAAAATGCGAAATTCTCTCTGATACAAAGGAAAAGACTTTCCTGGAGGATGTTTGCTTGAAACAGGCAATTAAAAAAGTGGGAAAAGAAACAATGAGAGTGATGACTGAGTTTGTTCAGTTCCCTGTCGTGGTTCAAAGTTCCACCCAGCAGACCCTGGATTTTCTTTCAGGTCATTGAACTGGTGGCAGAGCGCCCAGCCCATGCTGGAGTTGAGCTCTTCCTGATCTTATCACTGAATTTGTTCCCTTTTTTTCTGATCTATTTACAGCAAGTGGAGTTGGAGATGGGATTTTGCAGGTGTGAGAAGTACTCGGCGCATTATGAAGCCGATCCTTCCCCGTCTTCTCTCCAGTGAATATTCCCACATTTCCATGCACAGCACCAACAGGAAGAAACCTCAGAGTGTCCTGCCTGAAACGCTTTTCTTCTAGAGAGACGGATTTGCTTTATCCAGAGAAGGAAAACCACCCCATGGTTCACTGAGCAGTTGTTGGCCCTGAGGGTAATTGCAGAGGTTTTACTGTGGATTTTTGAAAAGTGATTAAGCATAACTGCATTAAAATATTCAGCTGCCATCATTAGAGAAACAGGTAATGAATTTATCCCTGTGGCAACCTGGGGAGATTCTGTACCACGGGCAGCTGGAAGGAAAAATTCAAGCAGCCTTTTGTTTTCCTTCCTGAAATAGATGGGAAAGAAGCAAAAACCTTCACAGCATTAAAAGGTGGTTTTTGCTCCTTATTGGCCCTGTCACTGCTGAGCTGAGAACTCCGTGCATGGAGAATTTATCAGAGACCCCAGGAATGGCCCAGGGAATTTTTATCTGTGCCTGGAAAGCAGCAGAATTCCTTTCTTGACTTGAATGGGCTTTGTAAAAATAACGAATGGCCAGATGGATAAAGAGAGCACACGTTAATGGATGTTCCCAACTGCAGATTAATTATCTCTGGGTAGAGCCCATCGTTATCTTGCAACACTTTGTTTTCAGTGCGTCCTTTAAGCAAAAATATTTTTGTGGACCTAATAACTGCTTATTCCAGCAGGGAAAAGAGGAGAGCTGCTGTTCTGTCTACTCTCCTGGCATCTCCTCCCTGCTCTCCTGGGTTGTGCCTGTGCTTGACCCAGAGCTCAAACGAAGCTCTCAAATCTCAACAGCTCTTGAGGGACAAAACAGGCAGACAAAACCATTTTAATAAATACCAGCCTTTGGCTGCCAGGGCTGAGTGCTGAAAAAGTCAGAAGGAAAAAATCAGTGAAGGTAACAAAGTGAAAACCATCCAGTGTTGAGACTGGTCACATTTTATGTGTAGGAAGCCAAATTTTTCATTTCTGAAATAGAGTTGGGGTGTATAAGGAGAAAATCAGCATCCAGAGAAAGTGTCTCTCAAAGGGGAAATTTGGTGGTGGTGGGAATGGTTTTAAACTACAACAGGGGCAAGTTTAGATGGGATATTGGAAGAAATTCTTTACCTGGAAGGTAGCAAGGCACTGACATGGAGAAACAGTGGCTGTGCCATCCCTGGAAGTGTTCAGGGGTGGGTTGGACAGGGATTGGAGCAACCTGGGATAGTGGAAGGTGTCCCTGCTCACAGAGGGGGGGGATGAGATGATCTTTTAGGTCTCTTCCAATCCAAACCATTTCGTGATTCTGTAATTCCATGATCTCAGAAACAGCAGCTCCATTACCAGGACATTTCCCATCCACAACAAGCCTCTTCTTCCCACTTGGGTTTTATGAGATGTGGGCATGTTGCACCATCAGGCTGATTTGCAAGATAAAAACTCAGGAATAGCCACGAGGAATGTTCAGGAATGTTCAGCTACATGAGCCTCTGGACAGACTTACAAAAACAAGATCATTTTCATACTCAGTGAAACTTCAATTCCTAAATTAGGTGTAGTTTAAAAAGTTCCAGCCTGTCTTTTCTTGCTTTAATCAAAACGAGACTGAACTAAAAAATGATTAATCATTAATAACCTCTGTTTTTGACAAAACTACTTCAGTGACAATCTGAGTAAAACGATAAAAGTTTTAGAATTTGCTCCAAAAAATGGGCTATGATCACAACTCTCCAGGAATGCCCAGTTTGTTTCCTCATCCACAGTTTCCAGGCTTGTGAATAACTTCCTCTGTTAAAATAAAAGGAATCTGCTGCCTCCAAGACTAAAACAGGAAGCACCAAGGATGGAAGTGCTGAAATGATCCCAGGCAACAAATGGCTGGCAAGTGGGAAAACTGACTTCATCCTTCGTTTGTGCACAATGCCCGCCTACAAAAATAACCTCAGGCTGAGCTCTTGTCATGGAACTGTGACTCAGCTCCCTGAGCAACTCCTAGATCCACAGAAACGCAACTCTGGGAAGCGGAAATTTAGAGATTCTTGGGCTGGAATCTTGTAGGAGAGGCCAGATATCGGGGGAAAAGCAGCAGTGATAAATCCACGATGTGTGACAGACTTGAGGAGTTGTGTCGGACCCTCGGCACATTTCCAGGCGGATCACACAATCCTGGAAAAGCTGCAAAGGATTGTGTAAGGAGGTGGAGAATGGAAGGAGGTGCACAAGGGGTAAAACTGGTAAAGTCTGACGAGACTAAAATTAAAACAATAAATACATTTCAGCCTCTCCGTGTCTCCTTCAGTTGTTGCTTCAGGGATGATTTCCTGCATATTTTGGAGGCTCCACAGAGACTTCTGAGACATCCAAAATATTGGAGAAGGAACCTCAGAAGTCCTTGAGGGATGGATATGTCCAAATTTCCATTAACCAGGAGGAAAACTGAAAATTAAAACCTCAGCGGTAGCTTTTCAATCTCCAAATGGGAAAATTTTGGGTTGAAATCAGGGGCATTAATGAAGGAATTTCATCTCCCTGAAGTACCCCTCAGAATGGGAACATTTCTACCTGGGACAAAAGGAAATTCAAAAGGACAAGGGAGGAAAGAACATCTGGTGGAGCTGAGAGGGTGGAGAGGCCACAGAATCCAGAGCAGCTGTGGCTGCCACATCCCTGGAAGTGTCCAAGGCCAGGCTGGAGAGGACTTGGAGCAACCTGGGACAGTGGAAGGTGTCCATGCTCATGGCAGGGGGTGGAAGGAGATGACCTTGAAGATGTCTTCCAACCCAAACCTTTCTCTAATTCCATGCCAGAAATCCCACGTGATTAAAAAAAATAATAATAAATTTACAGCAATTAACAATGTTCCCTGACATTCTTAAATTTACTGCTGCCAACAAAACCGGTGTGGAACAGCTCATGGATTAACAGCAGCTCTGTTCATGAAGGAGAGGGGATATCACTGGCATGAAATTTGTGGCCAACACTGAAGTGCTCATCCTGCCTCACAAACACCTCAAAATGAGGTTTCTCAGCCCACTAAGAAGACCAGCTGATTTGCATATTCATTACCAATTTATTCACCTGCCAGCAGCGAGACGTGAACTATTTAAAAGCACTAAAGGAGACAGTGCAATCCTTTCTTTGCCTTGCTAAACAGCCTGCAAAGGCTCCAGTACGGGATCTCCTTCAGGACTGGAGCCCCTTCAGGAGAGTGGACTGGCACAAATCATCCATGGGAAGGCCAAGAGCCCATCCCAAGCCCAGTCTCCAGTTCAGACCAGTTCTGAGCATCCTAGAAAACTTCCAGAGGCTTGTCTAACACACAAGAAATACCCAAATAACTTCCCTCTGGGATCATCAGAGAGAAGTTTTTTGGGTGTTTTTCACAGGGGCACTGCTGCTGTCCCCTCAGTGAAGGTGCACGGAGCCAGATTTTGGAGACAAAAAGGAGGAGATTGTGCAAGGCCTTGGATTCAGGGAGGAGAGATTAAGAAGCCAGGTTGGAATTCAAATAGAGCACAAGAATATTAACAGGACATCGAAATATGGCGCAGCAAGACAGGAACAGCGTAGGAGACATTCACTTCAGAGGTGCCCATAATTCTCACCCAGGAGAGGGATGGAAAAAGAAAGGGAGGAACAAGAGTGAAAACAGGGATGGCACACGACCGTTCCAGGCTGTATCTACAACCAAACTGGCTCAGTTGTGTCTCCTGGCCCAGTGTCCAGCTGGACAGTCCCCAGGTTGCCCACCCAAGGTGTCCATGGCGCTGCTTGGCTTGTCCATCACCCAAAGAAACCTTGTGCCCCTCCACGCAACCAACTGACATTAAGATGTTACAAAGTCTTGCAGGGCTCAAGGAATTCTGGAAAACCGCTTCAGGCACGTGGTAGGACTGATTCTCTGGGTTGTCCTGTGCAGGGTCGGGAGTTGGACTCAATGATCTTTGTGGGTCTCTTCCAGCTGAGGATATTCTGTGATACCACGAACCCATCCACAAACCCAGGGTGGGGACGCCAGATTTTGAATGTGAACTTGTGTCTCCTTCTTGTAAGAAAGCAGGGATAAAATTAGGAATGGCTCATTTTGGTTAATTAGCTCTGCCTGGGGATCTCTGTGTTGGGGAGCAGCCTTCACTGACGAGTGAGGGGAGGGGCAGAGACACAAGCAGGGCATTTTTTTTTCCCATATTCTGCCTGCAGAACATTCACCAAAGTGGCACCTGAGTGCCTTGCAGTATTCATGAGTCTCCTCACGTCTCCCGGCTGTATTTACTGTGCATGACTTATTGAACACAATCCAGGCCATGGGAATGTAAGAGGAATTCAAAGACCCATTTGTACTGTGGCACAGTCACTTCTGTTCCGCTCAGTCCTCCTGGGCACAGTTGGGGACAGGAGAATTACCCAGTTAAGTGCAATAAAATCAAAGCCATGTCAGCTATTACTCGCTATTAAAGCTTTATGCAATGTGCAGGAAGAAAGCAAGCAATGCTCCTGTTCTTCCCTTTCCCACTTGTATTCTTTGACTAGTTCTGGTGAAAATCGCAAGGAAATCAGGTCACGAGGAGGCAAAAGGCCTCTTATGCAAGGTGGAAGTTCCCACTTGCTCCTCAGTTAACAGGGAGTTATTTTCCATGTGGTTGGCTCTCGGTGTGGGATGGTTTCAACTGCGTCACCAACCACACCTCAAGCTCTCTGAGTTGGAAACAGCAGGAAGAGGGGGATTTTCAGAAGCTAAAGAAATTCCATTCTCAAGGGATTCAGGATCTCATCAGAAGATAAGTGGCAGCACAAGGTCTCCACAACTTCCTGGAACAAGGTTGTTGTCAGGTGGGGGTTGGTCTCTTCTTCCAGGTAGCAAAGTATAAAACAAGAGGAAATGGCCTCAAGCTGTGCCAGGGAAGGCTTAGATCGTGTATCAGGAAAAATTTAATCACTGAGAGGATTATTCAACATTGGAACAGGTTGCCCAGGGCAGAGGTGGAGTCACCATCCCTGGAACTGTTCAAAAAACCTATGAATGCAGTCCTTGAAGACAGGGTTTAGTAGTGAACTTTGAAGTGCTGAGTTACGGATTCAATGATCTTGGAGATCTTTTCCAGCCACAAGGACTCTGTGATCTTGGGACAAGGTCATGTGAACCTTTGAAACCTTCTCCCATGCACAGATGGGAGATTCCAGATCATCTCATTCTACTACCCTGCCATGGGCAGGGACACCTTCCACTATCCCACATTGCTCCAAACCCTGTCCAACCTGGCCTTGGACATTTCCAGGGATGAGGCAGCCACAGCTTCTCTGGGAAACCTGTGCCAGGGCCTCTTGACTCTCACAGGGTAGAATTCCTTCCTAATATCCAAACTAAACCTATTCTCTGCCAGTTTGAAGCCACTGTCCCTTGTCCTGTCACTCCAGACCCTTGTTAATAGTCTCTCTTTTTTGTCATCCCCTTTAGCTACTGGAAGGCCACAACTGGGTCACCACAAAGCTTCTCTTCTCCAGGTTGAACGATCCCTGCTCTCCCAACATTTCCTCACAGCAGAGCTGCTCCATCCCTCTGATCCCCTTGGTGCCTCCTCTGGACTCTCTCCAGCAGCTCCAGGTCCTCCCTGTGCTGGGATCCAGGGCTGGAGGCAGCTCTGCAGGTGGGGTCTCACCTGAGAGGGGCAGAATCTCCCCCTCAACTGCAACCCACCCTGCTTTGGATGAACCCAGGACAGGTTTGGATCTCTGGGGTTGGAGCACACATGGCTGGGTCATGTCCAGCTCTCACCCACCAACACCTCCAAGTCCTTCTCCCCAGGGCTGCTCCATCTGCTCATCCTCCAGCCTCGATTGATCCTGGGATTCACCCCTGCTGCAGCACCAACATTTCTCTTAAACCTTTCTTCTTAAACCTTTCAACAAGCCCACTTCTCCTGCTTGTCCTGGTCCCTCTGGACGGCCCCATCCTTCAGGGGTGTGACCGCACCCTCAGCTTTGTGCCATCTACAAATCTGCTGAGAGTGCCCTTGATCCCTCTTTCACCCTGTGTGTCTCAACACTTATATAAAACCCTACAACTTCTTCCCAAGTACACTTTACAAATGAAATAAAAATTAACTTTCAACTGGAATAAATTGTTATTAACAAAACATTTCCACTTTCAGCCTTTTCTTTTTTTTTTTTAAAGAATGCAGATTTCCCTGAGCAGTTCAGGAAACTTTTCTCTGAGCAGGGAAGAGCTTTTCAAGGCCCTTTTATATAACTGAGGAGTCCATTGTTGTCCTACCTCGTGCTGAACTTTCCTCACAATGAAGTTAATTATAAATATATGAGGTGTTATAAATAAATCTATAAGGTTCTGTATTTTTCTAAATCTGTGTATATGTTCCTTACATTATTTCCTGGATAAAGCTGGAGTGGTGGCGTAATACATATAATGGGATGAGTTAAATGTCAGCACAGAGTGGGCGAATCTGGTGTTATTCCAAACATTTTTGCCGGGAGAACATCTCAAGAATTCACTGATGAATAAAGGCAAAGAGTTTCAAACAATGTTTTCTCGGCTTTAGAAACTTCTGTTCCCAAAGACTTTGATGCTGGGAAGGAAATGCACAGGTAACCTCCACTTCCCAAATCCACTTCTGCCAAGGAATTGGCATTTTTTTGAAGTGGTTTTCCTATCCTTTTCTGGAGGTTTCCTGCTGGTATTCCATGTCTGCTCTTGCCAAGAAACATTTCTACTGGAATATTCCTGTTGAATAAGCCTTGTATTTTTTAGCTCTGTGTCAGAGTAACATCACTGCTTCCAACAGACTTTCAAGGATCTCAAAAGACAGAAAACTTAAGAGCAAATCAACCCAGGAATGACAATTTCAGGTCTTCAGTCTTCCCAATCTTTGAAGTTTTTTCCCAAATTTCAGTGTCTTCATTTGTCAGACTTTTTCTTGTTCCTTCTGCAGTTTTAGATGGTGACTTTGTGGTTTTCAGCTCTAAGTCACAAAGACCTTTTCAAGAAGAAGAGGAACTTTTTTTTTGGCACAACTCGTGGGATTAAGGGAGGTGAGAGTGTGGCCCCAGCTCAAACAAACCTTCCACCAGGAGACGTTGCCTCCTTCTGCTCCTGGCAGCGCGGAGATCAAACTGTGCTGTGACACCCGGCAAAGAGCAGGAAGAAAAGGTCAAGGAGGCTAATTTGTAATTAAAGGGATGCAATTAAAGAGGTGAGTCATTCCACCAGTGAGAGGTGAACCTCAGCTCATCTCTAATCTCCATCACACACCGCTGGCTGCTGGGAGTAGCGGGATGGAGGCTGGATTTGTTTGAATGTTAAACACTTGTCAGGGAATGCTGGAAAAAAAACCCAGCCCCTTTAGACTTCAGAAGCCAAAAAGAGACCTCACAGACAGTCCCTGCAAACCAATTCCACCTTTACGCCTTCCTCCTTCCCTGTATAATCCCTCCTTCATGTCACAATTCTTCTGGGAATCACCAAAAAAACCCAAAACAAACGAGTTTTCCTGACAAGGATGCATCTGGAAAGGTGGGAGAGGTGCGCTGGAAGGTTCTTCAAGCACAAAGGAAGTTCCTGTAAGGAGGAGAAAGAAAAAGCAACAATGAAGACTTGGGAGGAGGATGACAAGCCTTGGGACATCCAACCTTCTCGATGGAATTACCTTGGAATGGTTTGGGTTCGAAGGGACCTTCAAGGCCACCTGGTTCCAAGCTCTCTGGACCTTCCACTTGACCAGGTTCCTCCAAGCCCACCTGGCCTTGGACACCTCCAGGGAGGAAGCAGCCACAGCCTCTCTGGGGAATCTCCCCACCCTCACAGGGAAGGATTTTCTCCTACGATCCAATCTAAACTAGCTCCCTCTGAGCTGACAGCTACTCCCCCTTGCCCAGTCACTCCATGCCCTCTCCCGCTTTCCAGGAGACCGCCTGCTGATGATTCCAGCAAGGACAATAAATCCTGGAGCTCAGGTGACATCTCTCCCCTCTTAATCTGTCACTCTTTTGAAGCCCAACCCAAAAGAGACGTTTCCTGGATGTCCATCATCCCTTGGGGTGTGTTTTCCTAAGCCAGTCCTACAGCTTGGGAAGAAAAAAGGCAGATCCCTGTGGCTGAGCAAGTTGTCCAGAATTAATATCATCCAACAGTAATTTTGGCTGGGTCATTTAATCAGAAAAAAAGAGATACTTCCACTAATGGCAATACAGTGGGTATATATAAACACACAGAAACGTCTGTGAAAGGAAGCAGCTCTCATTCCTAATTAACGGCTGCCTCTCCTGGCCGGGCTCCAGCTTCCACTGACAGATGGTGATGAGCCACTCTCCTCCACCCTCCTTTCATTAATGAACTATCCAGGAGAAAATTCTTCTTCCATGAGATCGAGAACTGCCCCAGAGCCCATGGCCAGCCCTTCCTTGGTTTTCCTTAAGTCAGGAATATCTGAACCCTGGCTCATTAGTGCCCGTGCTGCTGAAGGCCTCTGGTGCAATTAAGTCTTGAACTGGTCGCAGATTTCTCCGTAACAGCTAAATCAAAACTGACTCGTGATGGAAGAACACAAAAAGTGGGATAAAAGGACGGCTGCAAAGCCAAGTCTCCAGGGAGAATCTCCAGGGAGAATCTCCAGAGCTCCACCCTAAGCACCCTGTGTAGAGAAAAAGAAAAAAGTTCTTTCTCCCTCTATTGTTTTTTTTTGTCTCAAAATACTGGTGCTGGCATGGAAATGCCCCCTGATTCATTTCTAGGGGACATCTTGCCTGAAATACGTTGAAGATGAGGAAGGCAGACATCGCCCTGGGGTAACAGGGACAAGTTATTCCCCAAACAATCTTTTAGGTAAGTTTGGAAGGGTTGGGGAGGCACATTTCAATCCTGAAGGGAAACACTGAGCCAATGCTAGTCAGGGCAAAACCCAGAACTGGAACCAGTATGGCCCTGCCCCTTATGTCCTCCAGAGATATTCCAGGGGAGCTATTATCACCTCCAGAACAACAACTTTTCCTGTTGTGTAATGTTTCCCTGCTCATCACATGGTTGGATCTGCCCTCCAGCCTTCGTGTCGGGCTTTGTAGGACGCTGCATTCCTGACACAGCGCCGGAGAAAATGAATTTAGCCCAAAGTGTGCCCGCTCCCTGCCCAAGATGGGTCTGGGTAGCGTTAGAGCAGAGCTGTTCTACAGCACCTGGTGTGTCAGTGTCGAGGATCAAGGCACAGATCAGAGAAGAGTCTTCCGCTTGGTTTCTAAAGCTGTTTTTTCTATAGAGGACCCAGGGAGGAAAGGCAGAGAGCACTGCCCTGCAGGGGGTTTTATACAGTAACAAATCGGGGGTGGATACAAATAAACAACCAATAGGGACTCTGCAGAGGAGGAGATGGAGGGGATGCCAAAAAAAACCTTGGGGGCCAACCAGGGTAGGTGGGAGGAGAGAACAGGTCACATGCCCCAATGGGGCATTGAGTTTTGGGTAACATCCCAGCACGCCCAAGGGGCGGTGCACTTGAAGGATTGGTCTGGGGTTGGAGTGACAGGGAAGGTTCAGGAAAAAGGGGCAGGGACAGGGAAGGAACTGGAACAAAAGGCGGGGAAATGCCATAAAGGGTAGCAACTGGGGCTGACATTCTGGAGGTTTGACACCAGGGGTAGGAGGAACAAAGAACGTTGTACGACAAAGGGAGGGTACAGCTTGGTCAAAACCAACAGCATAGGGGGATATAAAAGGAACAAAACCATTACAAACAGCAAGTTTAACATCCAAAAGAAAACACACCACAACACGTTCCCCCATGGTGCAGAGATTGGAACTGGATGATCCCTCAAGTCCCCTGCAACACGAATTGTTCCACGATTCCATGTTCTCGTGTGTCCAGGAAGGAAGGTACAGCAGGGTTTGTTGTGCAGGGGATGTCGGTCACACAAGGACATGAGGGCAGAATCCTGAATGTGGCAGAGTGAATTTTGATTTGAACAACAAAGATAAAAACCATCCTCAAGTTCAGCTCCTCATCCCTAGCTCAGGAACATCCAACCACATCACTGTGAGTGTCCAACTCCAGAAGCCCCAGATTCAAAGAGCTGGATTAGGGACCAACATTCCTGCTGCACCTCCTGAAGTCCTTTCCTATATCCCCTATCAGCACCTCCTTTTCTCTTCCCTTCATCCCACCATGGTGACAGTGCTGCAGTTACTGAGGGAAACCCCAGGATCCATGGATTTACCTTCCAGACCCTCAGTTTTAGTCTCTCTGTTTTGTCACTGCCAGTGGGGTGACCTCAGGCAGGTTTTTGCTGCTCTGATCCTCAATGTCCAATGAAACTAAAGGGACTATTAACACTAAATTTGTTTTTCTTGTGTCTCTCTGTCCCGCAGGGTAATGGCCTTATCATTCACCAGCTCTCCCAACACCTGCTCCCTCCTCAAGTGCAAGACGGCTTTCCCCTCAAATTATCTGTCTTTCCTCTCAAATTATCTCCCCAATTAGCACCACGAAGATAACTTGAAGCAGTTTTGCCCTCATGTCTCCTTGTTTTCAAGCCTCCCGATTCCATTTCACATCCGACTTGGGGGTTCTGTGCCTGAGAGCCCAATGGTGTTTTCCAGCTGCATCTGGTGGTTCCATAAACAATATTCCTTCCCCTTGTGAGCTAAAACCCTGAAAATGCTTTGGGACGAGTTATTCAGGGGTTCTAAATCAGACCAACTGTGATTTCATGATCCTGAACAGCTGACCCATAATTAATATTTTTATTGAAACATTTTTCAGATGGATTGCTTCAGGAGCTGAGGTCACAAAAAGTGAGAGGATCCACGCCCACATAACTTCTCCCTTTGGAATTATTTCTCCTTTCCCTCTATATTGTATATCCTGGCTCTGTTAAAGGTATTCCAGAATGGTTCCTGGATATATGTGTCCAGTGGCCCCATTTCCCACTTTTTATCTGCTCTCTCAATTTTTCTCCAGTGGGTTTGGGATGATCCCCATCATGTATTTTATTCCAATTACAGGAGAATTCAAGGAGAATTGCACTTTTAATTGGCCTGTCAAATGTGATCTTACTGTACAACGCCATCTAATTCATGCCTTTTGTATATTTGGGAATTCCAGAAGTGTTTTTTCTCAAGATGAAAAAGATTTGTTCTGTTTTGATCAGACATGAGGCAGGTATTGAGCAAAATGAGTTTTCCACCTGCCCATTCTTGGAGGTTAAACAATTAACATAAAAGAGCAAAAAGCAAAGCACAAATAATGGTGAAAAACCCACCTGGGCAATTTCCAAATATTCAGTTTTTTGCACTTTTTGATGGAAAATCACAGAAAGGTTTGGGTTGGGAGGAACCTTAAAGATCATCCAGTTCCGACCCCCTGCCGTGGGCAGGAACACCTTCCACTATCCCAGGTTGCTTCAAGCCTCATCGAACCTGGCCTTAAACATTTCCAGGGATGAGGCTTCCACAATTTCCCTGAGAAATCTGTTCCAGGACCTCACCACCCTCGCAGGAAAGAATTCCTTCCTAATTTCCAATCCAAACCTATTCCCAGTTTTAAGCCAATTTTGAACACTTCTATTGAGTGTCTTAATTTCCAGGAGTATTGGCAGGAGCAGCTCTGCTAAAATATTCATAGGGAAACATTTTCCCACAAGGCAATTGCCTGGATTTACCCTGGAGACTCCCTGGGATGAGTTATGCTTATCCAGCCTACAAGAAGCAGCAGGCTGGGATTTTCCAACCTGCTCCAGTATCACTCCACATGGCTACACTCAATGCCCAGTCTCTCTTCTCTCCAGGGATGGCTCCTGGATTTTTTCCATTTTGATTCCATCAGGGGAAAATGAAATCATTCATAAAATCATGGAATTGTTAAGGCTGGAGAAGACTTTTGAGATCAAGTCCAACCATCGGCCTAGAAGGATGTTCACCATCAACCGTGTCCTCAGTGCTATATCCACATTTTTTGAGCATTCCCAGGGGATGGTGGTGGGATGAATTCCACAGTGTTTGTGATAATTTGCTTTTCAGCTCTCCTCCCCTCTTGGACAATGCTCATTTCCTGTGTGACCTCTGCTAATGCATCACAAATATTGTCCCCGACTGGCGACAATTGGGATCCAAAGGAAGGGAGAAGAGGTTAAATCCACACAAAAGGTAAGGGAGAAGGTGGAAACTTCCTTACATTTAGTGCAAAAATCATAGAATCAAAAACCATTAATGGTGGAAAAGACTTCTGAGATCGAGTCCACCTCATTGTTCCAGTTCCGACCCAGCTCCTGTCTCTTGTGTTTCCTGGGACCTCCTTCCTGCTGAGATCCCTGCTGCTCCTGCTGACTTCAGGGGCTGCATGAAAATAAAATCAGAGGCTGTGGAACCTGGCAAGGGCTTTCCAAATGTTTTTTTTCTGCCCTGCTGGAGGGTGAGAAAGCTCCCACACCGCTCAGAAAAGCCTGTGCTGAGAACAGCAATCCCCAAGGAGATTCCAAGGGAAAACAGGATCTGTGGGAGTGGCAATCAGCCACTGCAAAGTGCCTTTTCCTGCACGACTCAGGCAATTCCCCTCAATTCCTTATGTGAAAGCAGTACTGGGGAGAACTCGGATTTCCCTGCAGTGCCTTTCCCGGAGGATCGTGGTGGGTCAAGGACTCATCCCTTTGGGACAAAGATGCTCCTTCAGCCTGTCCTGCCCCGGCATGGATGTCCTGGCACAGCAGCCACAGGGTGGGAAACAACCTCCAGGACCTTCCCACTCTTTCCCACCATCATCCACATGCTCAGCATCCCAAATCTCTTAAGATCTCTCAACCAGAACCAAAAGCAAGTTGATTTTCCAGCTCCACCAGCTCCTCTGCACGAACCAGGGGTGAGGAACAGCTCAGGGGTTTCTTTGCCATTTGACAAGACACAAATTTGTCCTAAAGTCAGTGATTTTAAATCTCTCAGGACAGGCACGGGGAATTTGTGTGCTGCATTTATTGTCTGTTAATTTTGTGAACCCTAAAACTGAGACTAAATAAAAT
Organism: Polioptila caerulea; assembly: GCA_013397295.1. Taxonomy (NCBI): domain Eukaryota; kingdom Metazoa; phylum Chordata; class Aves; order Passeriformes; family Certhiidae; genus Polioptila; species Polioptila caerulea. Next base: position 9,922 of record VYXF01006335.1, on the reverse strand, counting down.
CACGCTTATTTTATATAAATGCATCCACACATGAGGCAAAATGAGACCATCGTGGACCAGATGACTTCCAGTGGCCTTTCCAACCTCACCCATTCTGCGATTCTGTGATCATCCCCCGTGTCTCTGGGTGTTTGACCATTTACCTTTAATTAATACCTGCTTTAATTGATACCTTCTGCCTGAAAAGCACAGCACTGGCTCCCACCTCCAAAGCCAAAATGTTTCTGGATTACACCGATGATTTAGGGGCACATTCCCAGCTCCAGCTTTAAAAGCTGCGAGGGGACTGCAAGAAAAGCAACACAAATCATCTGGGACAAGATCTGGGCCAAAATTCCCGACAGAGCCTGAACTGCTTCTGCTCCACATTTTTCTAACAGCAGGCATTCCCTTAAGCAAAATCCCCAAAGAGTCCTGGGGAATAAAAGTGACCTGGGAATTCAGGATAAGGTGGGAGAAATTCAAACAGTTTTTCCCTCTTTGAGACACACTCTAATTCTCTCATTCTGACCCAAAGAGGATCCATCCTTGAAACATTTAAAAGCAGTGGGAATCAGAGCTGTTCTAGCCATTCCCATGCACTTCAGGAGATCACAAGAAACCTCCAGTCCAGATCTTCAGACCTTTTCACCAGTGGGAGTTAAAAAGATAAATATTTTATAGGTTTTGAGCTAATCTTTTTACTCAGGGATTTAAGGAATATTTGCTACAAAAATGCAGGCAAAATTTTCAGTGAAATCTAATCCTCCCTGGTCTTCTCCAGGTGAAAAGAAGACAATTAAAAAAATCCTGGTTGGAGAGACATCCATAGACATTAGTTACCAAAAAAAACCAATTTAAACTTTACTGTGTTTTGTAACTTTCTTCTAAATATTTTGGCAAATTTGTTGTTTTCCAGACAACAAATTCAGATTGAAAATGTCCATCTGAACAGCACAATGTGAACTTTCCAGCTAACTAAACCTGGCTTGAGAAAAATGCTGGTGGCAAGTGAAAAATGCCATATGCCTTGCCAGAAGTGATAATTAAATCCATGGATGCAACCAAAACGAGCCATGGCAGAGAAGGAAAAAAAAAAAAAAAAAAAAAANATTTCAGCCCAGGCATTTAGAAAAAAATAATAAAAAAAAAAAAAAAAAAAAAAAGAAGAGAAATAAACTTTGGTGGCTGGGGAAAAATTTCATAAGAGCTGAACTTTCAAACACTCCCTTGCTCTGATCCTTCCATGAGGGCACATTAATGAGCTGTTTCTTGGGCAGGACAAAAAGTCTAAAGCAGAAGGAACACCAATGGAGGAGCTGTTCTACTTTGTTCTGCTCCCTTGTGATGTGGAAAAAGAAAAAAGACCCACAAAACTTTGGGTTTTCCTAAATTTATCAACAACTTCATTCAGAAGATCATTGAGATACAGAACAGGCATCTTTCATTTCAACATGAACATCCAGGAGAGATAAAGGAACATTTTCCATTGTGTCTCCATTGGTGATTCCCACACCTGAGGTGCTGCTCCTCAGCAGGTGGGATCTCCAGGACCTTCAGGAATCCCAAATATCTTGGGTTTCAGTGCAAGGTGTCACCAGCAGTGTGTGTTCTGTCACCATCTGTCAAAATGGGGCGGGGTAACCCTCTGTCAATGTTCAAAATCACCTGGGGCAGTTTCTCTATCTCTGCCACAACTCATCCTCCCTCCAGGGACAGATCTTCTGCTCATGGGCCAGTGAGTGTCACTGATAAAGTTCCATCATCCCACTGGGAAATGCTCCAGCCAGGGGGAGGAGCCAAGCATTCCTACCTGGATAAAAACCTGAGACTTGGAACAACAAGGAGCCTTTTCCACTGGAGTCCCAGAGGAAGACCAGGCCCATCTGTCTCCACTGGACCTTCAGAGGAAAACTCCACCTTTCTACAGGATCACTGCTCCAACAGAGCCACATCTGGCACTGCAGGAGGGCTGCAGCCACCATTTAATGGGACTGCCACCAACACCCTGACCCACAGGGGGTCAGGTTGGATTCTGACTCTGTCAGTGGGTTTGGTTTTTTCTGTAATACTGCATGTTTGTTTTATTTTAGTTTTCCTAATAAAGAACTGTTATTCCTATTCCCATATCTTTGCCTGAGAGCCCCTCAATTTCAAAATTATAATAATTTGGAGGAGGGGTTCACATTCTCCATTCCAAGGGAGGCTCCTGCCTTCCTTACAGACACCTGGCGTTCAAACCAAGACAGCAAGTCACTGGTTGGTCTGGAGTAGGGGAGGCTTCAGGATCCATTTGTGGGCAGTTTTGGGCACTACAGTATCATAAAGATATTAGAAATTGTCCAAAGGAGGGACACCAAGGTGGTGACGGGTCTGAAGGAGAAGCCTGATGAGGAGAGGTTGGGGTTCCTTGGTTTTTTCAGCCTGGAGAAGATTCTGAGGGGGGAACTCCTTGGGATCTGGAGTTTCTGCATGAGGGGAAGGGCAGACAGGGATCTCTTCTGTCTGGTGGCATTGACAGAGCCAGAGGGAATAGCCCCGAGAGGTGTCAGGGGAGGTTTAGGTTGGGTTTTAGGAAAAGGTTCTTCCCCTAGAGGGTGTTGGGCACTGGAAAGGGCTCCCCAGGGAACGGTCACGGCCCCGAGCCTGACAGAGCTCAAGGAGTGTTTGGACAACGTTGTCAGACACAAGGCGGGATTTTCGGAAACCTCCTGGAGATGGAGACTGACTTGGAGCTCACCTGAACAGAGTTAAGGCAAGGCCATGGGAAGGATTTGCATTCCCTCCCATCCATGGAAGTGTTCCAGGACAGGTTGGATGGAGTTCTGAGCAACCTGGGATAGTGAAAGATGTCCCTGCCCATGGCAGAGGGGTGGAACAAGATGTTCTTGAAGGTTCCCTTCCACCCAGAGCAGTCTCTGATTCCCTGGGAAAAAAAAAAAAAAAAAAAAAAACACATCAAAATAAACCCCACTACGGATAAAATAAATAAAGGAATGTAAAAAACAAGAGTTAAGATTTATAATCCTGGAAAAGGAGGTTTAAAGAATCATATTAATAAAAAAAAAAGTCTATGAATACAAGTCTGTTTCTTAATTCCTTGCTGAAAATAACAGTGAATGTACCTCTTGTTTCCATTTTTTCCGCATAAAAGAGGGAAAGCAAAGGCTTCCTGAGCCTTTATGATTAATTGAATGCAGTTAGAGCAGGCAAGGTATTTACAAGTTGTGCTTAATAGAAAGGTTTGTCAAAGGCAGGGTAATTACCAGACAGTTTGGGGGCTTGGAAACAGTGTTATTAAAAAAAAAAA
>VYXF01006332.1:92263-126635 GCA_013397295.1 Polioptila caerulea | reverse complement strand
CCCCTTTTTGACCTTCCCACACCTTTCCCCTGGGGAAAGCCTTCACCTTTCCCCTGGAGGCCAAGCTCAAGTTGGTGGCACTGATTTGGGGACAGCTGACTGGGGAATGTTGACAACCAACCCACACAATCCCTCTGTATAAAACTCAATGAGTCAGGCCACAAAGACCTCGAGCTGGGCTCAGTCCTGGGCCTGTGACAGCATTACCCACCCCAAAAGAACATCTGGGGTTGGTCCAGGATCAGCATCACAAGCCTGACCCAGCAGGGTCTCCCTTTGCAGTGTAAATATTGGATGTGCCCCCAAGAGCACAGAGCCCACAGTGCACAGCCCAACAGCTCTGGGCTGGTCAGAACTCCAATTATTTCATTCAATAACCTCTCCTCCTCCCACATTCCACAGCCTACAAGAGAAGGAGCTATTTCAACCCTGAAGAGGGCCTGAAATGGCATTTATCATTCCCCAGGACATTGAGGTGGAATGAAGGGACATCCTGCTGCCTGAAGGAGGTGAGTAGCCAGTGAGAGGAAACAGGGACAACAAATTGCATCTGCTGGCTCCAAAGTGGGCAGAGATGTGGCTGCTCATTATCCCAGCAGAGCTGAGCTGCCTGAATCCTCTGCCTGGCTCTGCCCTGCGCAGCAATATCGGGAGAAAGAATGATGAAAACATAATGGGAAAGCAATGAAATATGACCAAAGTCTTGTAATGATGAAATATAATGACTCGTAATGAAGCAGAGGTGGGAGAAAAAATAAGCTCAATTCTTGTGAAACACAAATAAGAGACAGGAAGAGTGCGAGGAGGAGGGGGGGAGTGAGGGAGAGGAGAAAGGAAGCAGGAGCTGGAAATGACTTTTAACTTTTCCACTTAATGTTTTAAAACCAAAAAGCAATTACTGCCAGGCTGGCATTGCCTTTCTGCACATTAATTTCCTATTATGAATAAAATTAATGAGTTTAGCAATCTCCTCGTCCTCACAGAGTTGTGCTCTCCATTACTGGTGTTAATAATCCACCAGGGACTCTGGCTCCAAAACTCAGTGCCACGGCCTGGTTTTGTGAAGTTTTAAAAAAAAGAAAACAGAGATAAGGTGAGGATGGAGATTCCAAGAAATGGAAAGTGATAACGGGGCTCGAGCTGGGTGAAGAGTGAAGGTCATTCTTTATTCACTGACCCCTGTGGTTACACCCAGTGGGACCTGATGAGGGAGATTCTTGTACTTTTGTCCCAGTGGAAATCAGGAACCAAGGTCAAACCATCCCAAATCTTGCCCGGCAGATTTAGAGCTCTTGAGAGGGAGGCAGAGAAGGAATGTCTTGTTTCTTATCTCTCTCTTCTGCTTGGAAACCAAGATATCAGGGAGGGGACACAGCATGCAGGTGGAACTGGAGGGAAATTTCTCCCAGCTCCAGAGAATGCACAGGAGCTCCCCACTGCTGCTGTGTGGGATTTCTGCCTGCAGTCACTCATTTAGAGCTGCCTGAGAGGCCAGGCTGAGGGAAGCACCCCAAAATCCCAACCCGGGGACTGAGAGAAGCTGCAGAGGAAGGGAGGCTGGCTCCTGAGAGTGCAGAGCCACGGAATCCCTTCCCTACAGGCCAGAGGGCTGGGATATGGAAGATTCTGTGGTGGCAAGTGAAAAACCCTGGATTCACCAGTCTCAAGCTGCACCAAGGGACATACAGGCTAGAATTAAGGAGGAAGTTTTTCACAGAGAGAGTGGTCAGATACTGGAATCATCTACCCAGGGAGGTGGTGGAGTCACCATCCCTCGATGTGTTCAAAAAAAGGCTGGATGTGGCACTTGGTGCCATGATCTAGTTGAGCTGTTAGAATATGGGTTGGACTCGATGATCTTAAAGGTCTCTTCCAACCTAGAAATTCTGTAATTCTGTAATTCTGAAACCTGGCTGAGATGGCAGCAAGCCATGACACAAGGGGTGCAAAGGTGCCATGAGATTTATCCTGATGCCAGGCTGGGAGGGATCTGCACCAACAGGTTGGCATCCCTGCCAGAGTGCCTTTCCCAGAGGGTGACCCTCCTGCAGAGCAGCTGGGGAGGTTTAGGACCCTGTGCCCCTCAGGGCAGTGCCCTGGCCCTGCTGTGGGACGTGGCTGCTCTGCAGGCAGATCTCCTCTGGAGAGCAGCCCCTGATGAGCAGCCCCCATTTGAGCTCACTCCTAACGGGCCAGCTGAGCTCAGATGGCAGAAATGATGGGTTTGCTGTGCCCAGGGCACTCAGGTGGGACATCCCTCCCCAGCCAGGAGTCTCTGGGACAGGCACAGGTTACAGGGCTGCAGCACCCACACCTACAAACGTGCCCACAGCTCACCAGGGCAAGGGCTTTGCATCTGGGAAACAGCTGCAAGGTCCTGTATTAAAGAGGATTTCACTTGCAGCCTTCTCTCCAAACCTTGGGCAGGATGAAGATCTGAACAGCCTGAGCCTGTCTGGCTGCGCCACTGAACAAGGGCTGGGCTTCCTAAATATCCCCAGACAAGACTTTTAACCCAATTTTAATGTTTTCAGCATGGCACTGTCCTTAAATCCCATGTCCTCACCACGGAGATGTTCACCTCTGTGAAGTGAACAAGCACAGCACAGATCCTTCATGGATCACAGCACAGAAACACATTTTCTTTACAATCCCTTCTGGGCAGAGGACTCCTGATATAAAAACCCCGGGTTCACCCGGCAGTGGCAGGTTTAAGTCACCTCCTTTGTCCTCTCTGCACATTAGCATTTAAAACCTACAATAAAGAGGCTGAGAGGGGAACTTTATTAAAAACATTTTTTACATTTGTTTGAGATCTTTATGTTGCACTTTCTGCACAGATTTAAACACCAATGATGCTCTCAAACACTTTTTTTTCCCCCTTTCTTTTTCAAATTTTCTTCTTCCCTCAGCTCTGGTATTTCCTAATGGCATGGAGATTTCTCAGCCTCCCAGATGCCAGAGTCCCAAATGCCACCTTCTCCAAGCTGGAGAAAAACAGGTCCCAACCCTGAATAAATCCAGATTGGCACTGACTGGTAGCAGTGGGGTGATGGCATGAACAGAGTTTGCTGAGGATCAATCCCAGTGTGAACAGAGAGGTCTCTACAGCCAGAAATCCCCACTCCATTGTTTTTGCTGGAAATGGGAGCAATTTCTCAGCTGCAGAGCCCGGAGTGGGAGGTTTGATGCATCCTGGTGGTCCAAGGTGTGGAGTGAGCATTTGCTCCCCTCCTGCAGAAGGTTTCAGCTGCCACCACTTTTCATCAGCTCTGATCTATTGATGAAAGCCTTTAAAGCTCACAAAGCCTGAATTTCCACGGACATCTCTGCAGGAAAATGTCTTTTCCTTCCCCCCTGGGAAGCAGAGTGCTCGAGGAGCTGTCAGACAGGAGGCAAGACGAGAGTTGGGTCTCATCCATGGAAAATCACAATTCAGCTCACGGTGACCAGGAATGCTCTACTTTACCCAGGAAAACATCCCAGGCAGGAGGACTCCAGGACATCTCAGCTGCTGCCCAGGGTGGATCCTGCCAGGGGCTGTAGCTCCCTCTGGTATTGCTGCTCCTCCTTTACAGTCCTGCAAAAAAAACCCAACAGACAGCAAAAAAATGATTGCACCAAATGCACCAAAATATCCAATTAAAGCTTTGTCTGAACAGGAGGAAATAGAATGGAAATATAAAAAAGTGAGAAGTAAGGAAGCCTCCCATCAGCAGTACTCTCTTGTTCTTTCCCATTTCCAGAGGTCAAATGCTACTTTTATTCCTAAGAACACCATAAAGTGCCAGCCACTAGGACACAAGAAGCTTTTAATACAGCCTGGGTTTCAGACAAAATTTGACTTTTCTGCCAGAGAGACACTCAGAATTTAATCTCATGCAGCCAAAGTTTGTCCCAAGTGTTCTTGTGCCCAGTGATTCTGGACTAAATCTATCAGAAATGAGAAATTCAAAGCAATTTGCATGTTTGTCTTCCTTAGGGTCAGCACATAATCTCTAACGATGATAAATTAATAGAGAAGATTCTGCTGTGCTCATCAGGGGAGTTTTGAAACTTTGCAAACCAAAGCAAAATGAACTCCATCCCCTAAAAATCATCACCATCCTCGGCAGCTTCATTCCACCCAAGCCCAGTTAAAAGAGAAGAATCCTGCCCTGAGGAGAGCCTGAGTTTGGAAAATGGGGATTTCACCTCGAAGGAAAACCTGGAGGGAGTTGTAGTGCCCAGGTGCTGCTGCTGTGAATGGACCTGGTGCCATGTCCTGCATTTTTTTTAAGAAAAGAGCCCTGGTTCTCTCTCCCTGTGCAGCTTCCTTACACTTGAGGGGGCTGAGATTTGCTCTCACTGCAATTTACTGCAATTTTAAACCCTATTACCCCCTCGGCATGGTGCTGGATAAACCCAAGGCAGGGCTTTTAATTTTCTAGACAAAGGTATTGTTTGAGCTCCTTTCATGGCCTAATTATTACTTAGCAAATATCGTGTTGTGATGAGCATTTATGGATAATTCTCAGATAATACCTAATTATATGGTTAATACTCATAATGATGGGAAAGCCTCAAATATTCAGAGTCCAGATTTTTTAGGCTATCTCAGAACTCCTTATATTTCAAAGCACTTGTAAGTTGAGGATTTATGGGTTTTTTGTTTTTTTTTTTTTTAAACTTTTTCTATCATGTAAAACAGCTTCTGCTACAATATCTCCCACTGCTGACTGGAATTTGGATTCACAGGTAGGCTTGGACAGCTTTGAACTTCTGAGTGACCTGACATCACTCTAAACCTGATTAACTCTCCAGATAGCCTGAGCCTGGGGATAATTTATGTGGCTGAACAGGCAGACCTTTCAGGGAATGTAATCCTGGGGGAAAATGCTCTCTGCTAAATGGAGAGCAAGGCTTGACTCCATTGAAATTCCTAATTTTCAAAAGCACATGGTGGGATGGGCAGGGCATGGACCAGAGAAGGGGTTGCTGGGGAGAATTCAGTTCTGTTTCTCTCAGCCCTTGTGGATTTATTGCTGTTCTTGCTGTGGGCACTTCCCTGCACAATGTCCAGCCTGGGGCTGCCCCATCCCTGGCAGTGTCCAAGGCTGGGGTGGGTGGAGCTCTGAGCATCCTGGGCTAGGGGAAGGTGTCCCTGCCCATGGCAGGGGCTTGGGATTGATCTTTAGGGTCCCCAAACCAGGCTGGGATCGTGTGATTGCTGCACAGCCCCAAACACAAACTGTGTTCCCTGTGTGCTGGAGCAGAGCTGAGCCCCGACCCCCACCACTGCTGAAGCTCAGCCATTAAAGCAGCCCTGACATCCCGGGCAGCCCCCAGTGAAGTTGGGTTTTATCAGGTGCCAAACAAGCCCCTCCTGGGCTGGAATGTGAGTCCATGCCTGGCCCGGCAGAGACTGGAGACACAATGATTAATTCACTGCTGGCTGCCTGGGTAAATGGCTACATAAATACAGGAGAAGTTGTGCCTCGACAAGACAATCAGACACTGCAGTCTGGGGAGGCAGGGAAACACAGAGGTACCTGGAGAAAGGAGGCAGGAGATTGTCAGGGCTGTTCTGAGTGCAGCAAAAGTGCTGACAGGGACCAGCAGCGAGTGTTTCAGGGGGAACAAAAGATGTTAAAGATGTTCAGAGCAGCCCTGTAGCTCCCTTCAAACCCTGGCAACGTGACTGCAGCTAAATCCCTGTATTTTATCATTCTTAGTGAGCCTAATCTTGTGAACACCAAGAAATGGGCATGGCCAAAGCTTTGGCTGCTGTTTTTGTCACACTCCTGGTGTGCAAGTATCAGGGGATGAAAGGAAAGTGGGAGAATGTGGTTGAAACACACGATTTGTGTTTGGGAAGGCCTTGGTTCCACTGGCAGCACCACCTTCGACTCCAGCAAGTGGCTGCCTATCTCTCAGCCTTGATTTACCCCTGGAAAATGAGTTTAACAGACTTCTTCATGGAGTAGTCTCAATTAATTAGCATTTGTAAAACTGCTCTGAGATTCCCAGATGAAAGCCTGGCCTGGAATGGCAAATTGCTAATGATAATTAATAGTTGTTCATGGTCTCTTTACAGAATTTCAAATTATTTTCTGAGGGGAAGGAAGTAGGGATGGAAGCTCTCAAGGCAGAGATGACTGGAAAACCCCAGGACAGCCATACCTGGCTGCCTGCTCTCCTTCCTTTGCAGGATGAAGTGAGGAGAGCTGTGAGCAGAGGAAGGGAAGGTGAGGAAGGCCCCAGGAGCTCCTGGATTCACCACACATCCTTGCTGGGGCAGGGGGAGTGAGGCAGGAGGGGACGAGCAGGGCTGTTCCACTTCCCCTCCAATGGATGCAAAGGCAGCCCTAATTAAACAGATGTTCTTAATAATGCTCTGACAACTGTCCCTGCTTTAATTTGCTTCACAGGAAAGATTAATATAACAACACAACACTGCTTTACAAGGGGAGAAAAGGGAGCTGAGCTAATAAAAGGCAGTAGCTTACACGGTATATTATTGCTTTGCTTTCTGCTTGTCTAGCGAATATTTACCTCCTCTGGGAGCACTTTTCATATTTATTTGATCTCTCCTCCCAGCTAAAGCTGACTTTGTGGTACATTGCAACAGGATTAATGCCAGGGCCAAGGGTGCACAGGCATGTCAGGGGTCTCCATGGAGATTCTCCAGCCTCAGGGAAGATCCCGGTGTGGCTGGAGCCAGCAGAGCTGTTAAACGCCAGCAGGGGATGAATTCCAGGCTCATGGAGCAGGAAACTCCTGAAGCAGCACCAGGAAGATTGGAGATGGTTTTCAGGCTGGTCCTTGGACCAAAGCAGGAGTCTCCCTGTGGCACCCCACAGAGGAGAGAATCCCTGGGCTCCTGGGAAGGGTCAGGGGCTCTGTGCCCAATTCACAGATGTGCACTGAACCAGCTCAGAATGAGAACAGGGGGACTTGTGCAGCTGCTCTCCTCTGTCACAGCACCTCTCTGACCGTCCTGGCCTGGACTCAAACCCCAGGGGATGTGGAGCACCCAAACCTCCACCCAGCATCACAGCCACACCTCGAGACACAGCGTGACACCGTCCTGGGGCAGGATATGAAACAGAAACTCCCAAGCTGCTCTTCACTTTGATAACAACTCAGAGGAGGCTTGTTAAATATTAAATCATCCTCGGCTGAGCAACGTTCATGTTTGCCCAGCTTGAATTACATAGCAAGAAAGAATCCAAGCTCTCTCAAGAGGGAGAGCTGTCTCCAGGATCCACAGGCGATTTTGGACATTTTTTTGTCCAGGGCATTCGAAAAAGGACCTCTCCACAAACAGGAAAAGACTGTTCCACTTTTAAAAATAAATTCATGCCTGAATAATCTTCTTCTGATTTTCTATGTGGACCAACAGCCCAGCCATGAGAAGAGAGAGGGAGAGACCCCCTGGATGAGTTATCATCCATATCCAGGTTTTTCTGTGGTTTTGCTCCCCAGTGCCTGAACTGAAATAGCCTGGAGAGATGATTTGGCACCTCTGCAAGTCCTGCCCGTCACTTCTGCCTGTGCTCTTCCATGTCAGCTGCTTGTCCCAGCTGCTCCCCTGCCTGTGGAGCTCCTCCTGGCAGGTTTTACTCTGGGCACAGCCTGGGGTGGGCTTGGCTTGAGCTTAGCTTAGCCACAGCCCTGGGTAGAGCTCTGCACCTCTGAATCAGGCAGGAGCAGGACGTGGAGGTGTCTGTGTCACAGAGCTGTGCTCCCACACTCGTTACCTGCTGTTCAACTATTTAATATTTGAGAGCTCTATTTGTTATGCAATTTGTGGAGCTGTTTATGGTACAGAAGCCCTCAGACAATAAGCTAAAGGAAAGAGCAGGAGCTGGCAGCTGTATACATTGCCCTTTGTCGGGATTAATGAGCCTTGTTTGCTTTCTGCCTTTTTGCAGCTCTCTGAAATGTCACACATCACCCAGAGTGCCTGGCCAAAATCACATCATCAACCTCACCCCACATCCACCCCCTACACCGGGATGTCTTCATCCCCACCCTGACTTTTCACCCCCAAACCCTTTCCACTGATGGACCTTGGAATGGAATCTCAAAACATTTTCCACACTGGGCACTGCAGTTCCTAGGGGGAGACTCAATCTGGGGGGTAATGATCCCCATGACCGTGATTAGAGCCAGAGCACTGCTGGAGCTGTTACACCTGGTGGATCAGCAGCACACAGACATCCAGCACGGCTGAAGTTGTGTGCAGCACAGAGCTCTGCAGCTGCCTGGTGCCTGCTCTCAGACAGGGACAGGGCTGTGTGTGTCTGCTGGAATTTCCAGGGATAAACTGATGGATGCTCCAGGCTGGCACCGGCCTGGTCTCGTACTCGGCAATTCCCTCGCACAGCTCCAGGCTCCCTCTTTATCCAAGAGCTCTTCCTGTCCTTCCCCACCAGCAGCATCTTCCTGCTGCTGCTCCAGTTGTCCCTTCCCAGTGTCCAAAGCTGTCCCAGCTCTGGTGTTCTGGGAGCAGTGAGGAAGAGGAGCTTCAGCCATCCTGCCCCCATGCCCTGGCACAGCCCTGCTGAGCAAGAGCCACTCCAGGGTTGCAGGAGCAGCTGAATTATTTCATTGCTCCCTAGAACAGCTGGCTGAGGTGGTCTCTGGCCAGAGCTTGTTATTCTCGCCCTTGCTAGGAGTGCCAAAGGGGGACTCAGAGGTTCATGGCAGAATGTCCTTGTCCCCTCCCATTCACAGATGATTGTTTCCTGCTCCCAACCTCCCCCTCTCACTGCAGCCAGGCTGAGTCAGAGCCTGCAGGAATCCAAGCCCCTGTGGGGGCTGAATCACAGCCTCCCACACTCCGCAGCACCCAGAGCTCCCAGCCAGCTCTGGGAACGGAGCTCTGGGTGCTTCACCAGAGCCTCCATGGGCGGGAAGGCCTGAACCAGCTCCTCAGCCCTTTTTTTAGCAACGTTTTAATTCCTGTCTCCCTGCAGATAATTGTCCTGTTTCTCCGTGTGGGCTGGCTCATCCAAACCCCTCCTGCTTGTGTCCTGACAGAGGTGTGGGGGCCCTTTAGAGCAGACAGCTCAGCTCCATGGGGATCCCATCCTGGCAGCTCTCCTGTCCCCAGGAGCAGGGATGCTCCAGGTGTCCTGGAAGGGAACAGACAGGAGAGATGGACAGGGACTTCTTACATGGGTGTTACAGGACAAGGGAGTATGGTTTCACCCTGACAGAGAGCAGGATTAGATTGGATATTAGAAAAAAATCTTTCCCTGTGAAGGTGGGCAGGCCCTGGCACAGCTGTGGCTGCCCCTGGATCCCTGGCAGTGTCCAAGGCCAGGCTGGAGCAGCCTGGGATGGTGAAATTTGTCCTTGCACATGGACAAATGGGCTTTAAGGTCCCTTCCAACCCAAACCATTCTGGGTCTCTGTGGTCACCCCCAGCCTGTGCATTACCTGTGAAATGAGGTTTCACATTATCAGCCTGGGTGAGCATGCCAGCAGGGAAAAGGCAAGGACGAACCTGTCCCTCCTCAGGGAGCCTCACAACCACAGAGAAAGCCCTAAAAACCCCAGACATGTGTTCTAACTCTGCTGAGAGAGACTGGTAATGAACAGTCATGTCTCTAAGTTAATCAAGGGCCTCAAACAGTTTTATATGGATAAATAAATCCGATTCCTCTAATCCCAGGAAGATCCCCCAGACACACAGTGCCACACTGGGCTGTTTCTCTTTTCCTGCCCACATGCAGGCCCCTTCCAGCATCTCCAGGTGCGGGATCACAGTGGTCAATGTGAAATTCACTCAGCATTTTTGAGTGAAATGGAGTTGCTGGCGGGTCTGCAGAGCGCTGTTTCCAGCTCAGCATTATTCAATTAGCCCGTTTTGCTGATTGCCAGCTGGGTCACTGTTGGCAGGGTTACAGCTGCCTCGGCTCTCACCCAGAGATCGTATTTGAAAATACACCTGGGGCAGGGGGATATTAAAAAATAACAGACCTTCAGTGTAACACGATTTCCAAACATCCCCACAGCTGCTTGGCTGCTCCTGGAGTGAAGTTCAGCTCATTAATTTGGAGCATCTCAAGTAAAGTTAAAATAAAAACGTGTTTTCTGTGATCTCTGCACTGGCAGTGGGTGTGGGAAGCAGAGAGGGGTGGCCTGGATAATTTCACCTGTCTGCAGTGAATTATTTGCTAAAATTCACACAAATGTAACAATCTTGAGGGATTGTGTCTGCCTGTGCAAGGCTGATGGTGGAAATAGCATATTTGGAGGATCTGTGGGTGAAAGTGTGCTTGTGCTATCTTAGAATGAAGAAAATAAGGAAAGGAAAGGAAAGGAAAAGAAAGGAAAGGAAAGGAAAGGAAAAGAAAGGAAAGGAAAGGAAAGGAAAAGAAAGGAAAGGAAAGGAAAGGAAAAGAAAGGAAAGGAAAGGAAAGGAAAAGAAAGGAAAGGAAAGGAAAGGAAAAGAAAGGAAAGGAAAGGAAAGGAAGGGAAGGGAAGGGAAGGGAAGAAAAGAAAAGAAAAGAAAAGGGAAAACCTAAATATTTGACCATTACTGCTTGTGAACTTGGCACTGTGTGTCTGAGTCCAGCAGGGCAACACTGCCCACAACAGCCTGGGTGTTGGAAAGATTTAACCAGCAAAATTCACTTTGTAAAACTGTAAAAATTAATGTGAGTGCAACAAGAGGGAACAAGGCAGAGTGAACTGGCTCCTGTGAATTTGGGGTGATGCGACTGCGAGAGGTGGCTGTGCATTTGTGGAGCAGCAGCTAAAGGAGGCCAGTCTGGGGCAAGGCAGTTCCCAAAAGAGGCTGATCAGGAGGCAGGAGCTGCAGGTGACAGAGCACTGCCACCACTGCCAGGCACAGCCCCTCAGGCCCCTGTCACACAAAGGGAGCAAAGGGCTGGAGCTGGGCTCACATCAGCCTCAGCCTCACAGGGGCTGAGCACTGATCGTGCTGCACTCCAGAGACACAGGCAGGGTCCTGGGTTGGTGCTCAATTGTATCCCCATTCGTCTGTTTAGCTCAGAAATAAGTTTTGCACCTTTAAAACTGGATCTGAGAGCGAAGGAGAAGCACTGGAATGTCTGAGGCAATTGTTTTCAANGGCCAGCTGAGGCACAGAAGTTCTCCACACTGTGTTTTTTTTCTTTTTCTTGGAACTGTTTAACCTGCTCTGGACTCAAAACCCAAAAGGGCACCAGGAGCTCCCACCTGTGGCCCCCTGGGCCTGCCCTGGGCCCGGCCTTTCCCAGCCCTGAGGGACTGAGGGACTGAGCCGAGCTGCAGCCACGGGAGGGAGAGACTCTGGGAATTTGTCATCTCTGCGGAGCGGCCAGGAGTTTTCTTGTTCAATATTGTTCATTTGTTGTGCTGGGGAGTGCTTTGCATGTTAAATAAACAATTTTTTTCCACTTTCCTCCAAGGAATTTTTTTTCCCTGTCCCGAACCAGCTGGGAGAAGGGGCGGTTCGGATTTGTTTTCTGGAGGGAATCCATCCGGAGGTTTCTCCCCAAATTTGCCCTAAATCAGGACAGGCAGCTTCCAGACAAGCTGGCCATTTGCTGAAAAGCCTCAATCCTCATTTCCAGGGAGTTTGCCACGGGCCTGAAGTTCTCTGAGCAAAGGCAGTGACACCTCTGAGAGGGGAGTGGGCAGCCAGGGATGGACAGGGCTGAGCTGCTGAGCTGGGACAAAGGCTCTCAACAAATGCTTAATGGGATGATGGAAACTGGCCCCTGTTTCACTTCCAAGGAGAGATCAGCCAGATACTCTCTGCCCTAGGAGAGAACTTCCCTCACTGGCTGCAGAGGCCTGAGCCAAAGAGCATAATTGGAGCTACAGCAGGAATAATAAATGCCAATTAGGTGGCATTTTCCCAAGCATCCAGTGCAGCCTGGCTCTGTTTGGAACAAATTTTCGCTACAACTGAACTGCAGGAACACGGAACATGTGGGAACTGTCCCATCAATTAATTAATTCCTCTTGTGTCCTTCTTCCCTGGCTGTTAGGATTTCACACCCCAGACAAAACTGGTGCTGTGCATGTCATCTACATGGTCAGGAGGAAATTCCAACTGATGTGGCAGCCCCATTGCCACTGGTGCCACTGGGGACCAGTCATAAAGGGGAATGATTCCAGGAGTCAGCAGTGCTTCCAGGAGGAATTCAAGGACATGTCCCTGCAGATGGATGCTCCAGCTCCTGGAAACCTGTCTGCAAAGGGATAATCCAGTTTTCCAACAGCTCTGTGCCACAGAGGCAGCAGAAATCGCTGGGGAATGGCCTGGAGATTACCCCAGCCTCCATGTGATCTCTGTCTCCTGCACAAAAACTGAAATCACTTAACCCAGCACTGAGAACTCCACCTTGGGTGGAATGTGACAGCTCTTTAAGGATGCTGCTCCACGGGCAGAGATAGGAAGTGAAAGGAGCTGGAACTCCTGCACACCCACGGGGAGCACAGACAGGAGCAACATCAGCCTGCAAATGAGAACTCTCCCAGCTCTGGTACTCACACAGCCAGTTTTGTACCCGAGGAGTGGCAGGGACTGATCCCACCCTCTGTGACCATCCCCTGTGCCAGGGACTGACCCTCTGTGACCATCCCCTGTGCCAGGGACTGATCCCATCCCCTTTGCCAGGGACTGATCCGACCCTCTGTGACCATCCCCTGTGCCAGGGACTGATCCCACCCTCTGTGACCATCCCCTGTGCCAGGGACTGACCCTCTGTGACCATCCCCTGTGCCAGGGACTGATCCCACCCTCTGTGACCATCCCCTGTGCCAGGGACTGACCCTCTGTGACCAGCCCCTGTCTGACTAGAGGCACTCAATGCAGGGCTGTTCCCCTTCCAGCAGTACAGAAGTATTTGGATTGAGAAGTCCTGCCCTAAATGCTGAGATCAAACTCAGCCTGCTCAGCTCGATAACAGCAGCTCCATTAAAAATCTCTCAGGCACCAATTTTGCCTCTCTCCATCCCCTGTCATGAGCTCATCAGTAAACAGCTAAGCAGCAACTTGATTAAAAATGTGAAAAGAGATTTTCTCCTCTAAAGATTTTGTGCAGAGCTGTTTTAAGCTCCTTCCCACCACAGGTTTTCACAACTTGTTGGTTGAAATCACTCACACAGAATGCTGTCTATCCAAACACAAGCTGTGCTGCCCTGTCCAATTTCTGTTCCTCCCACTAACACATCCATTTATCTCAGCATTCCAGCATCTTTTCGATGATTTTAATACCTGGCAAAGATTTATGCAGAGGTGACTCATGGTCAAATATCAACAAGCAATTTGAGAAGCAGCGTTTCCAGAGGGATCCTTGGAGGAGGCAGAGATCTCAGTTTATGAGGGTTTGATTTCTACCCTCTCAATACAGAGCTTTCAAAAGAGGAAAAAAAAAGACAATTAGCAGATGCAGAACTGAAAGTGGGATAGCTCAAAAGCTGTTGGAAACACAGAGAATGAATCCCCGTCTCTGTGTGCACAAGCATCCTCCGAGGGGGGCACCTAATGCTTTTATTTGGATTTTTTTTCACTACTGCTGCCAAAGCTCTTCATTCCCTTGCTGTTCTGAGCGTGTATGACTAATGTACAGAGGTTTGGGAGGCTCCAGGACAGATCCCTGCAGCAAACACTGTCTATCTGACCACAGAATTTAATGAAAACTCGCTGGAACAAAATATTTTTGAGATGAGACTTCTAGAGGCTGCTGCCCTCCTAATGATAAAAGAAATCACGTCCATATTGGGTTTTCTGTTCTCCTCTGAAATGTAATCCCGGGGCTGTGCATAAAGGAGCAATTGTACTTGAAAAAGAGAAATGGGACCATGTCAGAGCAAGCTTTGAGCACCTCTGGGCAAGGGCAGGGGAGATTTGAGTTGGAGTCTGACAGGGAGAGAGAGAAGACAAAAGGTGAAGTGGAGAAAGAGGCACTCATGGAATAACAAGGCAGATGGAGGGATGGAAGTAGAGAACAAGAGAGAGAAGATATTACAGAGTTGTCTGCACTGATCCATGTACAAAATCTGTATATTTACCTACCCACACTTCGTCTTTTCTATCCCCATCTGTCTCTGTGATCAAACCACTTCCCTGTTGTTTCTCCTCTAAACTCCTGCTTCTTCCTTCCCCCACCCTTCTCTCTTTCTAACCTTGCTCTTCCAGTGCCTCTCTCATTCCAGTGAGAAGTTCCTCCCTCCCCTCATCCATGCAATCCATCACAAACCACATTTAGAGCCCTCTGGACACAATGAAATTCCAGTTCCCTGGTACATAAATAATCCCTTTTCATGTAATCTCAGGATTATTCATTTCAAAGGGAGGGCAGCAAATGTATCGAATTTTTATAAATGCTGGCATTTTAAAAATAAATGAATGGGGTGCAACAGGACTTTATTAAAATACAAAGAGATTAGCAAGGTCTCATTCCCTTCAATTATTAACAATGTACTTGTTCTCCAGAAAAGTACCCATGAAAATTTAAAACAGATGAAAATGGTTGTTCACTTAAAACTGCTCTGTTAATCTGTGAGAAATGTTTTATTCAAAGGCATTAAATGAATACTGCAAGGTTTGATATGAGATAATCCATCATTCATGTGGCACAAACACGGGGATCGATAAAGTGTTGTGTCAAGAGGAGAGGAGAACATGGCATCTTTGGAGGATTTCTGCACAGGAGGCTTGTTTCAATTCATGGGATGGCCAAAATCAATATTAACTCATAGATTTTACAAACTGGATGCCTTTTTGTTTTTCCATTTATAACTCTGCAGGCTCAGCTCACATTCTGAGGCTGAAACGGCCGAAAGGAGAAAACTCTCAAAAGCTTTGGGACAAATTCCCACCAAAAGCAAAGAGACAGTTTTGGCTCTGGGTTTAGGGATGGTCAAATCACTACAAAGAGGGCCCCCAAGGAAACCTGGGGGTGAGTTACAGGTTCTGTTAGATTTCTCCCCAAAATCAAGCTCTAATTAAGATTAAAACTTTTATCCTGGGTGTCCTTGGAAGGTACGAGGAGTATGGACAGGATGGGGCTGCTGTTTGAACCAAACTGGTTGAATTCCACCTTGAAGAGCTTTGTTTTTATTGCTTTCATTGTTTGCACCGGAGCCGGGTCAAAAGAGAACCATCAGCATCAAGGCCATGAGAGCACGTGGATGTCCCTTTTGTTCCAACAAAACATCCCAAACAAACACAAAAGAAGGCCGAAACAGGGAAAACAGAGAAAATCCACATGAAAGGAAAACGTTGTTCCAGCTGAGCTGGGAGTACGAGGGGTTCCTTCACCCAGCTCGGTTATTTTTGACACGTTTGTTTGAACAAAGGAATTCCTGTAAAACTCCATTTCCTTCTGATGCAAACGCAGAACGCTCAGGAAAGATGTGCCAGGAACCAGAGTGAGCCCAGGGGCCGGGAGGGTGGGATCAGAGGGCGGAATAAGGATGGAATGAGGGTGGAATTACAGGGTGGGATCAGAGGGTGGAATAAGGATTGAATCAGGGTGGGATCAGAGGGTGGGATCAGAGTGGAATAAGGATGGAATCAGAGGGTGGAATAAGGATGGAATCAGGGTGGAATCAGAGGGTGGGATCAGAGTGGAATCAGGGTGGAATTAGAGTGGAATAAGGATGGAATCAGAGAATGGAATCAGGGTGGAATAAGGATGGAATCAGGGTGGAATCAAAGGATGGAGTCAGAATGGAATCAGAGTGGGATCAGAGGGTGGAATCAGAGTGGAATAAGGGTGGAATCAGGTAGAATTAGGGTGGGATCAGAGGATGGAACCAGGGTGGAATCAGGATGGGATCAGAGGATGGAATCAGGGTGGAATCAGGATGGGATCAGAGGATGGAATGAGGGTGGGATCAGAGGGTGGAATCAGAGTGGAATAAGGGTGGAATCAGGTAGAATTAGGGTGGGATCAGAGGATGGAACCAGGGTGGAATCAGGATGGGATCAGAGGATGGAATCAGGGTGGAATCAGGATGGGATCAGAGGATGGAATGAGGGTGGGATCAGAGGGTGGAATCAGAGTGGAATAAGGGTGGAATCAGGTAGAATTAGGGTGGGATCAGAGGATGGAACCAGGGTGGAATCAGGATGGGATCAGAGGATGGAATCAGGGTGGAATCAGGATGGGATCAGAGGATGGAATGAGGGTGGGATCAGAGGGTGGAATCAGAGTGGAATAAGGGTGGAATCAGGTAGAATTAGGGTGGGATCAGAGGATGGAACCAGGGTGGAATCAGGATGGGATCAGAGGATGGAATCAGGGTGGAATCAGGATGGGATCAGAGGATGGAATGAGGGTGGGATCAGAGGGTGGAATCAGAGTGGAATAAGGGTGGAATCAGGGTAGAATTAGAGTGGGATCAGAGGATGGAACCAGGGTGGAATCAAAGGATGGAGTCAGAATGGAATCAGAGTGGGATCAGAGGGTGGAATCAGAGTGGAATAAGGGTGGAATCAGGGTAGAATTAGAGTGGGATCAGAGGATGGAACCAGGGTGGGATCAGGATGGGATCAGAGGATGGGATCAGGGTGGGATCAGAGGGTGGGATCAGAGAGATCCAGCCCCTGGATCCTCACCTCCCTCCTCCCCGTGTTTCCACAATTATTGAGCTTTCCAAGGTGAGATTAGGGAGGACTCGGGTTGTCGATCTGAGCTCACAGATGAGTTTTATCTCTCCAGGATAAGGCTACTGAGCTGCTGATAGCCTGTTATCTGTATTGCTAATGAGCAGGGCTGGAAGGCAGAGGCACCGGGCTGCAGCGAGGGCCTAGAGTGAATCCTAAGCAGGGCTGGGACTCTTCATCTTTGCCACCAAAGTGGGCACAGAGAGGCCAAAAAACTCCCAGAGCCACTGCAGCCAGGTGTAGATGAGGCTGGTGTCACTTTAAGCCCAGGAAAATGAGAATGAAACAGAGAGGAGATGGCCACTCCTTGCTAAAACAACAAGACAGGTACTGAAATAAAATTAACATGCAAGAAAAGACCATCTTTCTTCATATCCCTCTGGAACTAATGATGGAGACAGCAACTGTGGTGTCAAACTGACTTGAAAGCTGAAGGAGTTGTGAAAGAAGACGATAATCCAGCCTGTGATTCTGTGATAAAAATTGTTTTCTTACTGGGTTAGTCTGATTATTGTGGAGGTTTGCTGGGTGAAACAGGGTTTTGCCAACCTGACCTCCCACACCCACATCTCATGGAATAATTCCTTGCTGTGCACAGCAGCCCAGATGTGCTGTAAGTGCAAAAGTCAGGGAATTACTTCTAGGAAAAAAAACCCAAATTCTTTTCCAGTTTCTCTGATCCAGTGCTGAAACAGCTCAGAATTTTTCTGTGAACTGTTTGCCCTCCCACAAACCTGGGCAGAGCAGCAACAGAGAGAGGAGAAGGGCTCAAAGTGCACGGAGCTTTCAAGTGTCTGCAGCAGCTTCTTTGGCTGATTAAAGAAGTGTTGGCGTTAATCATACCTTGTGCTTAATGAACTAACACAAATTGCATCAAGCAGTGGGTCTTTTACGTGAGATGCTCCCCCCTGAGACAAAGCTCAGCAAGAAAAATAAAGCTGAAAGGAGCATCTGAGGCATCCCCGTCCCTCAGTGCTTTCCACAGGTCTGGGAAGGGTAAAATTCACGCAGTGGAATTCTTATTGGTGAGTGCCACACGCCTTCTTCTGGGGGGAGAGACAGCATGGAGTAGGAAATCAGGGAAAAATAAAGGTAAAAATAAGGAAAATGGAACCAAGGAAGAGTGTAAGCAACATAAAGATGCACATTTGATCAGCTTTTCTTCATGCACACAGAGAATCCTCGCTCTGGTGAGGGAGATGGTGTTTCTTGTAAAGAAACATCTCCAACCAACCAGGGAGTGCTGGTTTTTATCCTGACCTTTCATCATTCCGGGTATATTCATTGCCAGCCTATTCCTGGCCCTGTCCCCGCCTCCTGGCATGAATTTGGATAAATTTGTTCCATTTTCTCCATGCCTCAGCTGCCTTTCAGTAACATTTAACAAGCTGAAATCACCAGCATGCGAGCAGGACTTTGAAATTCCTGGATGAAAGGGAGAGACTTGCTTCTGCTATAAAAGATGACCAAATTTGTGAATGAATAAACTCAGGGTCAGATAACATATTACAAATATACTTGTAAGAGATAATGGAGCATTTATTTATAGAGCCATCAGAAGGCCAGACCTGGCCTCCTTCTTGTAAATGGAAGCAACAGTCCATTTCTTTGGGCTCTGGGCCAGTTCATACAAAGGCTGACACATTATTAAAGCCAGGATAGTTCTATTTTCCATTTCTCAAGGCTGCCTTTTTCATTAGCATATGTTTCTGCTTCTCTATCTAGTTTTTCTCTCTTTCTTTCTTTCTTTTTGCAGAGCTCTGATACAGTTCTGCAATCTATTACCATGTTCATCAGCCACAAAATCTGATCCTGGAAGGATCAGAGAGAATTTCTCGTGCTTCTTGTCACCTTCACCCAGGCTTTGCTTGTCAATTTTTGCCCTGGACACTGGTGGCAGAGCAGATTTTTACTTGTATTTTTTTTTTTGTTTTGTTTTCCTGTGACAAGGAACCACCAAATTCTCCTGGACCTGAACACCCAAGCCAGGTCAGTGAAATGTAACAATCTGCAACCTGCAAGGTCTGCAATTTGAATTTACGATCCCAAATGAAGGCTCAGTGTTCAGAGCAGCTAAAGATCCCCTTTTCCCCAGCCTGCTGCTGTGGGTCTGCCTAAAAGCCATTGCCTGAGGATATTCTGGCTCTCATGTTTGCCTCAGGATCAAAAGTATCCCGTGGGCAAGGCTTATCAATAAACACCAGGCTGCAGGGCTTGGTTTGCTCTCTCTTTATCAATTTTGTCTATTTTGCTGATGAAATTGCCTCGGTGAGCAGGAATAAACCAATCAGACAGTTTGTCTCCCGTGTCTTCTCTGCCTGGAGATGTGAGGATGGGCAGGATTTTGCTGTTTGACCTCTGGAAACAGCTGGAATGTTCTGCACTTTCCTTCCAGCTGTGTTTGGCTGCTGGTGGAGCACCAGCCCTACCTCATGGGTGGGTGTAGGACAGACCCTCTGCGTCACTTTGGTGACATCAGTGACAGGAAAAGGAATAAATCCCTGAATTTTAGGGTGCAAAAGCTGCCATGGAGGGCCCTTCCCAACTGAAGAGCAGAGTATCAACCTCAGAGTTAAAATATCTCAATGGCCAAGGAAAAGTGGGCAAGGGAAGGAACATTTCCAACAGCTGCAGTGTGGAGCTGGAAGGGCTTCAAAGAATCTCCTGAAGTTCTTGAATCCTCCCAGATGGGAATGGAGCAGGAACTCACAAGCAACTTTGCTCCTGTGGCTTTCAGAGTTTTGCTGAAATCCTCATAATTTTTCCAGGCACTTGTGCTGCAGTGCAGTGATTCCAGCCTGGTCACCAGCTGAAAAACAGCCTGGTGGCAGCACACTGTGGGCCCTTTGTTTGCTTCAGGGAGGATTTTTTCCTCGTTATATTCTTATCAAAAAAGAATTATGCCGCACAATATTCCCAGATTTAGGGGATCTCTCTGCCAATTCAGCTCAGCCTAAGCCAATCCAATCTACCCATCCATATGCAAAGATATTCAGGAGCCCACTGGAGAGCTGGAAAGTGAGAGAGTAATAATTTTCTGACCTGCAAAGATGTTGTTGTGAACAAGGTTAACTGAAGGAATTCATCTTCACTGAGTAATGCTTTCCTTGTGAGGTTTTCAAGGCTGAGGACTGAGCTGCCTGGACACTGCATCATTTTTACCATGGCACTTCTTCATTTTTCGTTTTACTGTTGGCACTCGCCTCTTTTCCCTCCCTCTCTTTTAATTTTCAGCCCTTTTTGTAAATGGTCCTGATTTATTCGGCCTCTCCACACCTCTCCCCCTGCCCTCCTCTCCGTTTAACTCTCCATAGGAAGAAGAAATTTGAAGTAATGGAGCTGCTTCCACCCTGGACAGGTTGTGCAGCCAGAATTGGTGATTTGGAAGAGCTGGGATGCTCAGAGGCCACAGAGGCGTTCAGACAGATCTGAGAGCTGTCAATTCCTGCTCACTCCCTGTTCCACACACCTCCACTGGCAACTGGAATTCTGATTTCAGGTCCTTGTTCATTTTTAGGTGCACACAGAGCTGTGTTTGCTGCTAGAAGGCAGTGAGTGCCCACATTTTCAGGTGCTGCAAACATTGCAAGGCTTAATTTTCCTCTAAATATGCAAAACTGGCAGCCTGATAAATTCCAGTGATTTCCACAGGAATGGGAGCTCTTCCAAATGGAACCTGATGGGTGAATTCCTTGCAGGGAGTCCACTGGGAGCTCACCTTTCATCCTGGACAGAAACACTCCCGGGCCTTCAGTGCTTTCACTGCTTTTTTATGTGCACAAAAGGTTTTAAGAAGGACTGTAAAGAAACTGAAACTGGACTGAAACAAAAGGAGAGTGGATCACACATCAAGCTATTTGTCCTGAACCCTTGGCTGATTAGAAATTTGAACATTTAGCCCCTTCCAGGTTCATCACTCCTCAGCCAGGTGAGATCCAGTGCCGAGGGATGCAGTGGATTGCAGGATTGCCAAGACCATTTCCTATTCTGTGCCATAAGGATTGGGAATATTGACTGGCTGACTGCTCCAAGAGCATTCTGTTGAGCTGTCTAATAACAGGCTGAGTTTAAAAAGTTAAATTTCGAAGACTTTCACAAGCAGAGTAACTTTTTAAAGTAACCTGCCTTGAATTTTTCAATAACAAAAAAAAACCCCAACCTGCCCCTCGCCAAGCTTTGCTGGGGACCTCTCCTGAGTTTCCCTCAGCCTTCCCCTCTGTAAATGATTTTCCTGGCAGCCTTGGCAATGTTCCCATGCTGTTACCTGAAGAAGATTTAGCAGCTCAACATCACCTGAGCTGAAACCCAATCCCTGCCTCACAACCCCCCCCATGCTCTGCATCACCCAGGCTCAGCTTAAACCTCCAGCACTGTGCTAATCCACTTTAGGTGTGTTTTGGACAACAGTGAGTTAAAACAGAGCTGAAATTCCAGTCTTGCCTGCCCTTGGAGCAGATTCACTCTCGGGATAATTCCTGGGGATTGCAGAGCAGTAACCCAGGGATGAACCCGGCCCAGGAGCCAGCTGATGCCAGGGGCTGTAAATCCCCCTCGCTCTGGCACCACAATATTTATTGTCTGAGCCAGCGAAGCAAGGAGCAGAGTCACATGTCCCTGGAAGCCTTCTGTACTGGGATGAGAACTCAAATATTAGCAGCTTTTATCTAAAAAAGGGGAGGGAAGGCTCCATTTGCAGGACAGAAGGCGCAATATTGAAATGATCCATCACAGCCGATGTGCCCAGATGGCTCTGGGAAGGAGAGGGCAGGGGCTGGATTGCCCAGTTCACCACATTTAAAGAAACAAAGCTGAGAAGTAAATCCTGGTGCTACTGAGCCCTAATTCCTGAGCAGGAGAGGCACCTTTTGGAAGCAAAGTAGCAAACTAAAAATTACAGTTGCTGGTGGTACAAAAGATTTCCTTGTCTTGTTTTCATCCCAGCACAACTCTGATGAACAAGACCAAGACCAAGTAGAGAGATGGGCAAAGAAAGAGTTAATCTTCAGTGCCTGAACTGACCTCAGCAGAGGGCAAGCACTGGTCATGCACCCTGGTTAAATTTTGCCACATTCCCATTTTCCTGAAGTGAATCTAGAGAGCTGATGAAACGCTCTGGGAAAAAGCTGCCACAGAACCCTGGCAAAATTGTCATTACTTGTCATGCTTTATGTGCTTTTTAAGTAATTTCCTGCTCAGACTCTAGTATTAAATAAAATTATCCTAAGCACCACCACAAGGTCACTCTATATATTTAATTCTTCCCATTAAAATTCCTCATCTGCCACATCTGTTGATTGGTTTGTCTGTTCAATTAGCTACCATGGCTCTGTGAGCCGGGCTCTGTTGTCTGTCACCGTGACAAATTAGCATATCCATGATGCAAACCTCGGCTTTAGGACACCCATCACACACAAATGTTAAGTGACAGAGCCCATAATTACACGGCAATTGCTCCCTCCCTGCTCCCGGGTTCCTCCTGTCTCCAACCGTGTCAAAGGGATGCCCACAGATTGATTTCAGGTCCAGACCTGCTCTGTGGTGCAGGCACAGAACATTTCCAGCTCCCCATCAGATTTCACTGAAGTTCAGCACGTCCCAGGTCGCAGCCAGGTCAGGAACTGGGCGCTCTGGAGCACGGCTATCAGCCCACAACTTCCTGCTGGCACTGCCCAGGGTACAGAAGCAAACACAGGAGAAAAACGGCAGGGAATTACTGAATTCTCAAACCAGAGGACAAGCATCGTCCTCACGTTTGGGTGCTGGCTGATAACCTGAGGCACAGCACTGATAAAGTGACAATAAACTTGGGAAGGAGCTCCTGGGGGAGCAGTGAACTGAGCTCCAGGGCTCGGGAGCTGTGGGATGTGGCGATAACATCTGGAAATTGGTGACCTCTCAGAGGAAGGTGCTCCAGGTGGAACTGGGAATTGTTCATCTCTGCATTGTTGTCATCATTTATCCAGCAAGGGAAAGGAATTATCTGTGTGAGGGAGGCCCACCACAGTGTTCCCTTCTGGTCTGGGGTCACACACAGATCTCAGCTGGGCTCCTTTGGGTAGAGTTTCAGATGATGAGATCTGCTCCAGGAACTGCGCCTCACCTCTGCCTTTCCCTGTAAAAACGAGGACATGTGGATGAGGCTCCTTTATTTAGTGAGATAATCAGGACTAAACCTTTCTCAGCACAGAGTTCCACAGACTCAGGTTATTATTTCAGCACGCTGGGACAGAACCTCTGGTGCTGATTTCCCTCAGTGGGGGCTCGGTGCTGATGCTCTGAACCACAGAATCACAGAGCCATGGAATCCCAGGATTACAGGATCACAGAATCTCAGAATCCCAGAACCACAGAACCACAGAATCCCAGAACCACAGAATCTCAGAATCCCAGAATCCCAGAACCACAGAGTCACAGAGTCACAGAACCACAGGATCCCAGAATCCCAGAACCACAGAATCCCAGAACCACAGAGTAACAGAACCACAGAATCCCATAACCACAGAACCACAGAATCCCATAACCACAGAACTACAGAATCACAGAACCACAGAACTACAGAATCACAGAATCACAGAACCACATGATCACAGAACAACAGAATCCCAGAACCACAAAATCCCAGAATCACCAGGTTGGAAGAGACCTCCAGGATCATTGAGTCCAACCCCAGCCCCAACACCTCAACCAGACCCTGGCACCCAGTGCCACATCCAGTTTTTCTTTAAACACATCCAGGGGTGGTGCCTCCACCACCTCCCTGGGCAGAACATTCCAGTACTTTATCACTCTTCCCACAGAAATCTTTTTCCCAATATCCAGCCTGTATTTCCCTGACCCAGTGACAGGTCCCTGTGTGCCCTGCCTGCCAACCAAGGTGCTCTGAGGTGTTTCCCTGCCCCTCTGTTCCTGCTCATCCCTGGCTGGCTGCCCCCTGAGCCTTTACAGGGCAAGCATTGAGGGGAAGAAAGGGAGATTTGCAAAGCTGCTGTGTTTTTCTGCCGTGTTTTTCGAGCTGGCTGAGTTCCCCCAGCACTGAGGGGAGGGTGTGTGTGTGTGTGTGTGTGCAGATGCCTTTGCTCCCCTCGCTGGCTGAGCTTCCCCAGCATGGAGCCAAGGATTATTCCAGTGGAATTACAAGAGCTGAGGCTCTGCAGAGAAAACAATTTCACACAAGACTACCCAGGCTGAGGAAGGGAGCAGGGACACAAAGGCAGGGAAGGAGCAGCTGATCACTCCTTGCCTTGCCAGGGTGAGCAAGGAGCCAGTGAGGGTAGAACAGCAGCCAGGGTGATTATCTAAGGGAGAGAAATCCACGGAAGACTGAGGTGGTTTGATTCCCCAGAAATTGCCTTGCCTGTTTAATTGCCATTGTAGCCCCATCCAGCCTCTTCTTGGGCACTTCAGTGTTGGGTTTCAGAGGTCCTACAAAAAGTTTCTTGTGCTTAGATGATGGAGGATGGGATGAGATTCACAGGTACCCGTGGAAGCAGGAACTGGGAACCTGTGCACTTTAGCTACTAATTCCAGCTGATTCTGGACAAAATACACATTCTCTGTGCTTAAGGATCCTGATGACAGAAGGGATGGGTTCTGCTGTGGTTTTGTGGGATTGAGATCAGCAGTAACACAGGCAGGAAACAAACAGCTGGACAAGAAGTGCCGAATATTTGACCAGAGCCAATCTAATCCTCATGAAATAAGGATTTCCCAATGAAATATCTTGCTTTTACTATGGACATAGGACTGCTCAAAGCACAAGTTTGGAGTGTACTGATAAATCCGGTTTGGATTTCCCATTTGGATTTCTCAAGCCATGCAAGATGGGCACAGTTTAAAACCTGTAAACCATTTCTTTTGACCTAAGGTGCTTTAGAGGGACAAAGAGAGAAGCCCACAGCTCCATCCAAAGCCCTGATCTGTCTCTCATTTATGCTCTGCAAATACCAGCAGCTGTTCAGCTGCAGGCTTCTTCCATTCTCCAGAAAGTTCCCAAAGCAGAACTCAAATCCCAGCACAAGATCCAGTGGCACAAGCAGCAGGTGGCATCAGGGACAGGCTCAGAGCACAGCTGGGTGCTGCTGCAGATGGTGAAAGGTGCTGCACAGGTCTCAGCCTCCTAAAACCTGACAAGGAGCAGCTGCCTGTGCAGCCTCAGCCTGATTTCTGCACGTAGTGAATGCCCACAACTCGAGATTAAACTCTCACCACCCACAAAAAGGTGTAGAGAAACCTCAGGTGAATAAATTCCCTCGCTTCTAGAAGGGGAACGCTTGGAGCAATTCAAGTGAAATTAATGAAGTGTGGAACACAGAAAATAAATCAACATTTCTGAATTTTTTTTTCTTTCTTTCTTCTTTCCTTCCTCTTATGAAGGGAAATACATTTGGAGGAGCACCTCTCTTCCCTGGGGCTCCCAGTGCTTCCCACTGCAATGAAGTGCAGCTGGAACACGTTTGTGCAGTCTGTGTGTACAAAGCACAAATTAAAGCTTTGAGATGGAAAACCACAAGACAACCCATGACCTACAACAACAGACAGAGCTCAGCAAATGGAAAATGTGCTGGGGCCTGTGGGAAATCTGTTTTATTCCAGTATTCCTTGTACTGCTGCCTGCCCAGGGTGACTCTGCTCCCACATTCACTCTCTCTGCAAGGGAAGGCAGCCCAGCCCGGGGGGCACAGAGCTGTTTTATATCGTGGAGAAAACTGAGCTCTTCCCTCACTTCTGCCTGGCTCTGCCAGGCTCGTGTGAGCCAAACCTTCCTCAGGTTTTCCATCTGGGAAAGGAGGATAATGATCCTGACCTTTCCAGAGGTGTTCACAGCAGGTGGACAGGACGTGCAGCCCAAAGCTTGATCTGGGTGCTGTAATACAAATAATGGTACCTAAACTAAGACATTCTCTTTTCCTCCCTCCCTGACCTTCCTCCCACCCTCCTTTGATGCCAGGCTCTCTCAGCTCCTGCAGCTTCTCAGTTTCCAGCCAGAGATTCTGACAACAAAAATAAAACATTTCAGCGCAGCCGTGTCTCCCCCTGCTCTCCCAGCCCGCTTCCTTCCCCAGCAGGAGGGGAGGATCAATACCTGGAATGTGCATTCCCAGCTCTCCCCAGCCAGGGGAAGGCTGTGATGAGGCTCTGGCACCATGGCTGGGGTTGGTGATTGATGGGGGCTGTGCTGGGCACCGGGGGAAGATTGCTTTCTAGGGCTGATGGATAAAGTCTCTCATGCAGCATGAAACAGCTGGGCAGGAGAATGATGGACCCTCTGATTCCTTCCAGCAGTGAATATTTAGTAAGAAAAGCTTGCAGAGGATTTTCCCTGATTAATTTGTAATTATAGAAGCTTGATTTTAGGTGTGAGTGCCATAAAGTCTTCGTTAAGGAAGGATGTCTGAGCAGTTCATTAAAGCAAAGGTACCTTTATGGGATGTCACAAAAGCATTCCCTGCTGCTGCAGGGATGAGCTGGACTGCTTGGGCAGCCTCAGCAAGGGGAACTCCCAGCCTCAGACCCTTTGAGGAGTTCACATTCCCTGGGTGCACAGCGGAATCAGCGATGGGATGGCAGATAGACGATGCTGGCATTGAGGCTTCCGCCTGTTTTCATGGATATTTCATAGACCTCTTTGCTTTTGGATGTGCACAGCTCTTTGTTCTTTCTAATCCCTTTTCTTGGCGTTCTTCAGTGTCAGCTGCAGCCCTGGTTTCGGGTTGTGGGGCAGGTGAGGTGCCCCTGCACAGCCCCTCAGGGTGCAGGGGACCTAGGGCAGCTTCAGGCACGGTTTGAATCGCTGGCAGCAGCACCTGAGGGCCTTTGATCTGTCACTGGAGTCACCCCAAGTGTGGGAGGGACTGGGCAATTCACGGAGCTGAGAAATGCAAAGCATCACTGAGGAAAACTTGAAATATTTGTTTCAAGTATATCTTTACAAACTAAAATTCTGCAGACAGATTCCACAGATGCCAACCTTGCAAAGTTCCCTGTGCAGTGGTACAAGGGATTGCCCACCCAACAGTGCCACCTAAAAGGGCTTTGATGGCTCTGCTAGCACCCAGGTTTTACTCAGACATGAACCCAGCAATTAGAAATGGAAACAGAATTTCCATCCTGCCCCTGGCCAGGGTGAATTCTGAGCAAACAGCTCCTCAGAAGCTCTATTTCACTCAGCCTCAGAGCTGCCAAAGCAGGAGGAATTACCAAAATCAACAAGAAACTAATCTCTTTAATCCTGGAATTTTATTTTTTTTTTTAAATAAGTTTAAATAATTGATATGCTGTCAGAAGCAGCCTGACTGCACGGAGGGGAGATTAATATTTAATGAGAATGCTTCTCCCTCTCTGTGAGGGGAAAGGATGGCAAAGTCACAAAACAAGTCCTGAACAAGTGGCCTGAGGTGGGTGAAGGGCTGGTGGGATTGTTCTGGTGGTTCTTCACCCCAGAATCCAGGCACAACCTGACCAGAGGTGCAGTGAGCAGGGAGCAGTTCCCTGGCTCTGCCAACTTTGTTCTTACAGGAGAAAGGAACCAGAAAATTCTGGAAACAAGAGGAAAGAGGGTAAAAACTCTCTGAAAATCTATATTAATGGTCACTCTGTGCAGTGACCATTTATGGGCACTTGGCAGCGTCCCCTGTGCCTGCTCTCCTGCACTGCCCTGCTGCCAGGGGATGCATTTTTGCTTTTCTGCCGTGCTCAGCCTTTTTCCCTGTGTGGGGCTGAGCAGTGACTGAAAGCCCCCACCCTGGCATTGCTCCACTTGGCATCCCGTGCTGCAGAGCTGCTGCTGGGGCTCTCCCAGCCACAGCCAGGGCTGGTTTTATCCCAGCTGGTCCCTCCCCAGGCAGGTCCCAGGGCAGGAGCCTTGCCTGATGGAAAATGGCATTGCCATGGTGGCTTTTTGGGGCTGCCTAAAAGCAGAGGCCAAACAAAATCAAGGGAATAAAAAGCAGTTCTGTTTATGGAAGGGCCCTCAGGTACATTTAGGGCAGGGAGAGCCCCCAGGGGCTGCACCCAAAATGGACAGTGGGTCACAGGTTTCACACTTTGATAAGTTTGGTCCATTGGCATTTTGGGGGTGAATCTCCCAATTACAGCTTCAGGTAATGAAGTCATTTACCCCAAGTTTACTCCCCCCAAGTCACTTTTGTTTCCATCTCTGGGGCCTGAGGCAGTGAGGTGTCCTTGATTGCCAGGCCTGGAGAGGAATTGTTGTGTGTGAGCAAAATGGGAAAGCAGCAGCTCCCACTGAGTGTGGAGTTTGGAGTTCTACACTAAAGAACTGCAGGATTAGAAATAGATGAAAAATAAAAAACCTAAAATCCTAAGGCATCACAGCAGGGGAAGGGGAGGCACAGTCAGAGCCAGTGCTGTTCTAACACTTCATTTTCTCACTCCTGTCCCATTTAGGAAAGGCATTTTTGTCCATACCTACAAAGGCATTTTGAGGCTCAAGTGCTGAGTTCAGCACTGCTCTGTGGGTCCGGGTCTGCAGCCTTTTCCCTGCAATGAATGCACCGAGCTCTCCATGCTGAGGAGCTCACTGCTCCTATCAGAGCTGCCACATTGCTCCCTCTCTTATCAGTCTCTGTCCTCACAGAGGGGCCTCATCACAGGAGGATCTGGAGCCTCTCATGGCACTTAAAAGCCAGCAGCTCTGTCTTTGTCTCAGCCTTATCTCCCATTCCGAAGAGGGATCATTGTCTCCAGTATACCCATAAAAATAAGTGCTGTGACATTACTCAGGGAAAAAGCAGCCTCGGTGACAGGTAGCAATGCCAGGTCACAAAACTCAGCAGAAATAAAAAGAAAAGGAGCATATTTCACTGCAGAATGCCAGGCTGACATCAGGAGAAGTGCTGGAACAGAGCCTCAGAGCTTCGTGCCAAAGGGAGTGGGGCTGTACAAGGATAATGCTTCCCTCAGTATTTAATATAAATAGGCAGAGTTTTATTAACCTGCCCCCCGAGGTACCCAACAAGGATCATCTCAGAGGAGAGAAACAATAAGGAAATGAATAACAACTGACTGTATTACACATGCAGGGTGGTGATCGATACCACTCTGCACTAAAATTGCAGTTGGCATCCAAACACATCTCAAAAGGGAAAAAAAACCAGCAGTGAGAACTCATTCATCAACTGTCTCATCTTTAGAGGCACTTCAGCATTATTAAATGTTTTATTCAGCTGGGGGACTCTGGGCCACAGCGAGAAGGCAGCAGTGGCCCAAAGACTCAGCTCTCAGCTACAGAGCTGCAAGAACAGCCCAGGGTTCAGTGTCCCAGGGACTAATGAATACCCCGAGGGGGGTCACTCTGTGCACACCACTTAACAAAACTCCAGTCTGAGATTCCCAGATCCAGCCCAGGGTTGTGTTTCTGCAGTGCTGGTTTTTTGAAGAGCTAGAGACGAATCAGATGTCACAACAAACCCGGTGTTAGTTCCAATGGCTGTGACCAATCACTCTGAAGTGTCCCTCAGAATGGGATTTTCTCGGGTTGGGAGGAAATGCTGCCTGTAAACCCACAGGAGGCATCGATGGCAGGGAGAGGGAGGGTTATTCCTGGCCATTAACACATCGAGGGGCTGCTTCTTTTCTGCCGCCTTCTTTTCTGGGACACTGCAGAACAATGGGAGCTGTGTAAGGAACGGGGCACAAGTTCACTGTAAAGAATGTTTCACCCAGGGACTGATTCCTGATTCCAGGCCGTGTAGTTTTGTGGGATACCTTAAAGACTCAAGGCCCTGTTATCTGCCCAAACTTCTCAACTATTCACCAACAGTGCACACTTCAGTCTGGAGATCAGCTTAAGTGCTGAAATAGCTCTTCTGGGACAGATTTTGGGCTGCAGAGTTTCCAATGCTTACAGATGTACTGTCTCTGGCAATATTTGGTGCTTTTCTAAAAAGCCTTCATTCCCAGAGTCATTAGATGACCCAGGAAGTTCAGCTTTCAGGCAGCAGAGCTTGCAGACACAACCCCCAGAGATTTAAAGCTCTGCAGGAAAACACTGAAACCATGGCTGCCTCTTCATCACCTTTTTTTTTTTGGTTAATTTTAGTAGGAATGTGATCAGATGAAAAGCCTGGCTCACAATTTTTCAACACGTCAGGTTCATAGATGCAAAGTCCTTCTCACATTTTGCCACGTGCTCATCAAGTGCATCCATTAATTGCAGCCCATGGGTGCCACGAAGAGCAAGATTTGGGCTTTGAAACAACCTCAGCTCTCCTCGTTTCCACCCAAAAACGGAGCCTGGCTGTCCTAAAACAGCACTGAAGTCGCACACACTGAAAATTCTGCGACTCTGATGGGAGAATAATTGCCTGCTCTCTCAGTACTAATACATTTTTGGTTTCTGGTTGGCTGCATTTGCATCTGGCTTTGCAGGCTGCCTTGCCCGCAGCGCCCTTATCGGATTTGCTTGGTCTCATGACTTACTGCGTTTGTTAGACCAAGTTCTAAATAACCAAAATCAGCCTCAGGAAGGCTCAGCTGGCTGGAGCACACACAGGAGCATGGGGGAGATGCAGACAGCCCAGGTGTGATGTGAGGAACCTGGAATACCCTCCAGGCTGGGAGATGCATCCCTGGGAGTGTTGGAGCTGCTCTTCCCTTCCTTCAGACCAGCGACAGAGCCTTGAGCACAACCAGAGCCCACGGCACAAACACTATAAATAACAGTAATGGGGCCACTGCTGGTGACATCAGAGCAGAAATTAGTGAGGCTGGCAACGGCAAAGCTGCAGCAAACTGAAATATTTTCACCCCAGTGCTTTCTGGAAAAGGTCTTTTATCTCAGAGGCTGAGTCAGAGGCGAGGAAGGGGGCAGATGCCTCGCCCCCACTCAGCCTGCTCCTGTGGGGCTCTCGCTTCTGCCTCACAGGAGGGGTTTCTGGGAGCCATTTCTGACCCCCCACCTCCCAGTTTCCATTCTGTGACGATGTGGGGATTCAGACAGCACAGGCAAACTGGTTTCTGGGGGTATTTTCACCCAGCTGAGTCACACTGTGGGGTGTGTGGGGAGGAAGCAGTGCCAGGCTTTAATAAATGCAGTGTCACCACGCTCCCCAAATGACATCTCCTCAATTTAGCAGCACTGCAGTGCTGCCCCCAGAGCCCCATTTCCCACAGCATCCCCTGGGAAGGGGCCTCGTTGTTGCTGCTCCCAAATCAGGACGCTCCATCCCACATCTCGTGTCAAGCAGAGCTGGGACAGCCTGCTCAGGGCTTCTCCTTCTCAGCAAATCCATCCTAGCAAAAGGGTTTTACTGCCAAGGTGCCATTCTGGTGGGATTAAAGTTGCCCCCAGCCTTTGGATGGGTCCTCCTGGGTGATGCAGCCTGTGTAATAAAACAGTCTGTTAATTTTACAGCTCGAGTGTGAGGATGAATTGTGTAAGAAAGCTCCTGGAAGCAAACCAGGGTTTGCTGAAGTGGCCGTGAGTGCCTTCAGCACAGTCTTGAAATAGCCAGCAAGCCAAGAACACGCAGATTGAGCAGGGAGAGCTGCAGCACAGAGAACACCTCTGCTCTGCCACGGAGTGACAGGGACACAGGGCTTCCTCTGGGAAGGCTGAAGTGGACAGGAGTTGAGGCAGCTCATTTTCCAGGGGCTCAGGCAGGTCCTGCTGCTGGCTCCGAGGGCTGTGCTGCTGCAGCTTTGCTGGTTTTTGGTGGCCCAGCCCTGCAGCACAAAGATAGCTCGAGTACATCCAGATGTGCTGCAGACAGCCCCAGCTGCATCAGCACGGCTTTTAATAGCCCTGGGAGGAAATGCTGACAGGAAACTCCCTCAGTCAGCTGAGCCCCTCGAGGTGAGGGGAGCTGGCATCTCCTGAGCCTGGTGCTGGTTCCTGTCAGGCTCCCAGTTTGGGCCAAGGACTGGTTTTTGGTCACCCACGCTGCTCGGGCACTGGCACAGCAGTGGCACACAGTGGGAACCCTGATTTCCAGCCCTTCCAAAAGGGATGGAGGGCCTGGCCCAAGGAGATTCCACAAGCCCTGTGCTCCCCAGGCAAAGATCTTCTGTGATGCCTCCAAAAGAAGCAGGAAAAAGTGGGAATCCTGGTTTTAACAACCCAAAGCATCCCCATGAAAATAAACGCCAAGGGGATAATCAGTGACTGGATCCTTTCTCTGGAGGGTTTTCACTGCTTGGAGAGACAGCCTCAAACCAAGTCCAAAATCCAAATCCTCTCCTTCCTTGGGCAAACTGGCATTGTTTGTGTTGCTTGTCCCTGGCTGTGCTGCAGTTCAGGCTGCCTGGGCACAGCAGAGAGGGAGCAGAGGAGGGCTGGGCTGGCTGTGACCTTTCCTCTCCCAGCAGCTGCCGAGCTGGAGTCCCTGCCCAGCCAAAGCTGCCCTTCCCTGCAGGCTGAGGCTGGGGCAGCAGCTCCTGCCTGCACAGAAAGGGGCTGGAATCCAAAAAGCAGAGAGCTCTCAGAACACTGGGCCTGCGAGCCAAAGCTTTGAATTGAACACAGGGTCCAATCTGAGACCCCCAGAAAAATCGCCAAAATCAGATATTGGATGCAAAGATGTAGTTTAGGTAAAAACTACAAATCTACATATTAATTATGAACAACATATTAAGTACTGGAAAGCTTAGAGTTTAAAATTAAAGCTATAAAAGCAGTTATAAAGATAATAAGAAGTTTTAAAGTGTAGTCTTGTATGTTTGTGTGTGATTAGATGATTGGTTAAGAAATTCCACACTGCAGCAAAAGGTATAAAACATATAAACATATATACATATATTATAACAGATATATGTAATAAAGCAAAAAAACTGATTATTGGGTTAAAAATGCAAATATTATCAGTGGCAGTATTTTATTGGTTAATAAATCCTTAAAAGTTCTTGTAAGCAGAGGGCTTGTGACTTTCTGAACCACGAGGTAGAGATGTGAGCAGAACTGACACTCCCTGCTGGTGTGGAAAAAAAAGGAGAAATAAAGTCCAACATCCAAAGGAGCTCAGAAGTCCCACCTCTGATTTATAATATTCATAATTTCCCCAGTAGAAAGGGTTTTCTATTCTGTTCCCAGGCAGAGGGGACAGCATGGAGAGCATCAGCAGAGCCTGGCAGGTGCCAGGGATGGCAAAGAAACCAAATCCTGATACCTCAAAAAGATGGCAAGGAGGGAGATCGGAGGGCTTCATGCAGAAATTAGGAAATGCCAAAGAAAAGCTTTTAACTTGCCATTTATGCTTTTACTGTCCTGCTTGGTGTGTCTGGTTTGGCTCCTCTCCTGTGACAGGGAGTTTGGGAGAGTCCAGCCCACCTGGATAAACACAATCCCTGCCTTGGAGAATCTCTCAGCCCAGGAAACGGCACAGGTGATGCTGGCAAAGGGAGAGAGGCTCAGGAAAGTAAGGATTTTCCCTCAGGTCAGCAATAAAAACTTTCTGCCTGTCCCCATGATCACTGCCGCCTTCATTCTGCTCGGGGCACCAAGGACAACACAAAATTATTCTGCTTCCAGATGGATTTTCACTTTTTGGAAGTTTAAAACAGAGGCAGAAGAAACAGATAAATCCTCATTTCCAGGCGTGTTCAGACATGGATTTGGATCCAAATTTTCCCTTCCTAATTCATGTGGGCATTTCTCAGATTAGGCTGAGCTCTGCAACAAGTCCCAGGTCTCTGCTCAAGTGTTAAAGAGATTTATTTTACTTTTTTCCCCCAGTTTTATCTGCCTGCCGCTGTCCTTAGTGCTGAAATAATGGACGCAAAGCTTTGTGGCCGGCTTCTGTAAATTGCTGGCAGCAAACAACACTCGTAATACACTTTGTTGCAACGAAATGCATTTTGCAGCGAAACCTATAATAGTTCAAATATAAATTAATTATAATCCCTTCTGCTGTAGCGAACCTTCATGTATAATTAACATTTATTGTGGGGGGAAAAGGGAAGGAGAAATCCCCATCTGAGCGTTTCAGTAATCATTTCCATGTCCCAAGTGTCTCTCACAGGAAGGAATATTATGGTTTACCTGTCCCTCTGCGCAGGGCAAGGCACAGCTGCTTCCAGCTGGAGCCAAAGGATGCTTCAGCGTGTAGGAAACACGAGCAGCTCCCCAGCACACCCAGGGATTATGGCCAGCAGCTCTTTGCCACATTTGGGAGAGAAGAGTGGGGAGAAGAGGCAGATTTGAGGGTATCAGTAATCAGCACTGATTAAAGGGGTTAAACTCAGGTAGGAGTGTCCAGAGCCATGCTGGGGCCTCCACAGGGCTTTAAAATCCAAATTTGCCTCTATCCCATGGGCTTTAAAGCCAAAATTTGCCTCTACCTAATGGAGTTTAAAGTCTAAAATTGCCTCTATCCCATGGCCTTTAAAGTCAAAATTTGTTTCTATTCTGTGGTCTTTAAAGTCAAAATTTGCCTCTATCCCATAGAGTTTAAAATCCAAATTTGCCTCTATCCCATGGCCTTTAAAGTCCAAACTCACCTCTGTCCCATGGGGTTTAAAATCCAAATGTGCCTGGCTCCACTGGGCTTTAAAATCCAAATTTGCTTCTATCCCGTGGGCACAACCCAGCTCGTTTTCCCAGCACAGAGCTGCTCTCCAACACCCTTGAACACAACATTTCCACTGGAGCTGAGCTCTCTCAGCGTGGCAAAATTCAGAGTTTGAGCACTGCAATGACAGCGCTGCCATTTGCAGGCACCTCCTGCAGCCTGGGCCAGGCTCCCAACAGAGCTCTGGCTGCTCAAGGACCCTGTCCTGGTTTGGGGCAAATTT
>VYXF01006332.1:68386-89265 GCA_013397295.1 Polioptila caerulea | reverse complement strand
GCAAAGGGAGAAAAAGCTTCAGCATTTTTGGGGTACATCCTAAAAAACATATGAGTTTTGGAGCTAATTTGCACTGCAAAGGGAGAAAAAGCTTCAGCATTTTTGGGGTACATCCTAAAAAACATTTGAGTTTTGGAGCTAATTTGCAGTGCAAAGGGAGAAAAAGCTTCAGCATTTTTGGGGTACATCCTAAAAATATTTGAGTTTTGGAGATCATTTGCAGGGCAAAGGGAGAAAAAGCTTCAGCATTTTTGGGGTACATCCTAAGCTGAGTTTTCGCCATCAAAAACTGGCGTCTGGTTTGACCAGGTTGGAGCTAAACCCAGCATTTCACTCTGATTTTTCCACCTCTGGCTGAGCAGAGACTCGTGGTCATTCCCTCCTGCCCCATCCCTCAATTTTTCTTCACCCATTGATCAGTGCCTCTCCTGAGCTCTGGGAAGTTTCCTCCAATGCTCTCCTCTCTGCCTGTGCAGCCAGCTAACCCAAATTCCACAGTTCTGGTGGCACTGATGCCCACCCCAGAGCTGAGCAGTGACTGGAGGAGAAGCAGCAGAGTTCCTGGCAGCCAGTCCTGCTGATCACAGGATCTGTCCAGGAATTAACTTTACCTGCATCGGATCCACAGGCACAAAACAACGGCACAGAAGTGAGAAGCAGAGCTTAGAAATCCTCTACGAGAATGAGCCAACCACTTCATCCTGAGCTTTAATTAAAACGGGCTCAGCCACTTTGTTTCATTTATTTTTTGACAGCCACCCTCCATTTTCTGCCTAAACACAATCTACTCCCATTTTTCAGTGCCATTGAGGGGTCAGCGACCAAAGCACAGAAATAAACCCCACATGACTGAGTTACTGCAGCTCCAAAACACTCAGGGCTTTATTGCCAGCTCAGAACATCTGCTCCAGCTCCCCCAGCACAGCCCAGAGCTAAAACTGAGCCTGGGGAGCCCAAAGAGAAGGGCCCTGGTGTTCAAGACTGACCTGTCTCCATCAAAGTGTTATTACCTCCTTGTCCTGTCCTCTCCTTCCACTCCCCTCACCCCTTCCAGCCTCCCCTCCCCAAAATGTGTTTGTTCCCAGGGACCTGCTCTTGCCTCTGGCTGGTGAGGGAGGAGGAACTGGAGGCTGCAGGGAGCTCTGGCTCTGCAGGATTTCACACCATGACCCCACAACTTCACATCTAAGCACATGGAACTCAGCCCTTCCCTGAGGATCCTCTTTCTCTTCCAGGACCCCCTTTACCCCCTCAGGGCCACATTTACATTTTCCAGGACTATATATATTCCCTGAGAACCCTCTTTACCCTTCCAGGATGCTATTTATTCCTTGAACTCCCTTTTACCCTTCCAGGACCCCATTTACCAATTCATGACCCCATTTA
The DNA here is from genome assembly GCA_013397295.1 of Polioptila caerulea. Taxonomy (NCBI): domain Eukaryota; kingdom Metazoa; phylum Chordata; class Aves; order Passeriformes; family Certhiidae; genus Polioptila; species Polioptila caerulea. The sequence goes on along the minus strand of VYXF01006332.1, from coordinate 87,879 downwards.
CCCCTCAGGACACCATTTACCATTTCAGGACCCCATTTAGTAGCCACATTTACACTTCAGGACCCCATTTACCCTTCCAGGACTCAATTTACCCTTCCAATGCACAATTTACCCTTCCAGAACCTCATTTACCCTTCCAGGACACTATTTACCTCCTATGGGCCACANCCAGAACCCCATTTACCCTTCCAGGACACTATTTACCACCTCTGGGCCACATTTACCCTTCCAGAACCCCATTCACCCCCTCAGTGCCAAAAGGAGCAGCAGAATTCCTTGGAGGTTTCAGTCCTTGAGGACAGGGAGATGATTCCCTCTCCCTGAATCCTCTAATCTGCCTGAAATCTCCCGGGATTTCAGCCCAAACTGTCCCAGTCCCCACTTCCTGAGCGGGCTGGGTGCCTGTGTGAGGGAAGCAGAACACTCCCCAGAGCTGGAGGAGCATTCCAGCTGTCAGGAAAATGAACCCCCAAACCCCAGAGGTTTGTGTCCAAAAAGGGGACAGAGGAGTCCTGGGACTTTATTCCAATAAAGGCAGAGCCCATGGGGCATCCCCTGGGGTCTCTCCCATTTTTGGAGGACTCAGCCTCCTTTTTATCCCAATTTCCCAGCCACATTTCCCTCTCTCTTTCCCCACTGGCTGAGGCACTTGAGAGGCGCAGACTTCCCAAACCCCTGATACCTGAGATTCCCCTCTAATGGACAACCCTCCCTTTTAACTTCTCATTCTTATGGAATTTATAGTTCTTTCCCCATTATTTCTTTCATCTTTCAATATCCAATTTCATTTATCAGCAACTCTACAGTTTGTTTATAAGGCAAATATCTTTTTTTCCATTTATCAATCAGAGGAATCCTTCCCATTGTTTCTTTCATCTCTGGTTTTATCTCCCAGCAGACCCGCAGCTTGTTTGGAAAGACAAATCCCTCCTTCCTCTCACAGCCATTCCCTCTTTTCATCCTGCAGGAAAAATCCCAGCAGTGGCCAGCAGGCACCTTCTCAGGCAGCTGCAGAACCTCTCCTTTCTTTAAAGGTTGTGAATGCAGAAAACAGACTGGCATTTCAGGATAGGATTCCTGACATAATGAGCGAGCTGGCAGTGAATAAAAGGCAAGATGAGAATCAATAGCTCGTGAAAGAGGAAAGGAACAGCCAAGGAAATGGGAGAATACAGAGAGGGAACAAGGTAAAGAAACGTCTCTGAGAAACGAAATTTGTCAGGGTTTGGGCTCAACCCAAGACTGAAAGAAATCCATAGCAGAGCTGTCAGTGATCTCACCACCTTCTGCATCAGGTTCTCTGATCTTTTGCTCTGACTTCCTGCCCATCCTTGTGAAATAATCCACGGGACACCTTTGGAGGGGAAATCCCTCCCAGGTTATGGGCACAGCAAAGCCGGGCTGGGCAGGCTCAGCTCTGCCCTGAGCCAGCCCTGGGTTCTGTCCTGACCCTCACAGGTGCCTGCAGCAGGGCCCCTCTCTCCTGCCCAGGGTAACTCCATTCACCACAGGGTTTGCAATGAAAGCAAACACAGTCATGGAGTTAATTTTGGCAAACCACTAATGAGCAAGCCACCAGCCTCCTTTTTTACCCTCATGACCAACCTCCTAACGTGCCTTCTCTTGCTTTATTGAAATCATTAACAACTAACCCGCTGTCCTCCTTTTGGAAAACACATTCCTTCCAGATTCTGCTCCACGGGGATCTGAAAGAGCTTTTCCAATCAACAATTCATTGAATGAAGTCTCCAGAAATCTGCTGTTGTGTTCCCATCCTGAACTGACCTTGAGCTATTTAAACCTAGATGGATTTCAATTCCATAGTCCCACCAGATCCTCCTTTCCTGCCCTCCACCTGGGATAAGAGAAGCTTTTCAGAACATGTTAGAGGAGGGCTGCTAAATGATGCATTGAAAAGAGCTGCAGGGAAAAACAACTTTATCATCTTGTGGCTTGAGCAGAAGGGGATGGGGTTCCTCAGTGCTTTAAAAGATAATGAAAAAAAAAAAAACCCACCCAGGCAGAGAGCAATGCAAAAAGGAGAATTAATAGTTTTTGATGGATGAATAAAAATGGGTTCAACAGAGAGCAAGGTCCCAGGAGAGTCCCAGGCACTGCCTGCTCAGATTAATGCAAATTCCATACTGCTATAACCTTTCCTCGGAGGATGAAAGGGTAAAAGGGTCCAGCTGCTGAGAGGATGTGCCAGGAAGGAACATGGGAGGGAGGCTCTGGAGCAGCTTCTGCCCAGAGTTTGGACTCAGCGAGTGAAATAGCACAGGATCCTGTGGTGGTGGAGGCTGTGGTGCAGTCAGTGGTCCCTGAGCTGGGATGGAGCATTTCTGACTGGATTCAGTGCAGATGTTTGTGGTGATGGCTCCTGAGTGTGGGATCTCCTCAGAGCTGCCCAAAGACTCCAAGTGCCAGCTCTGGGATGCTGGGAGAGCTCCAAGGGAAGTGATGCTGTAGGATTTTAGCTTTTCAATTTTGATTCCTGTACTTCTTTAGTGTATTACTCTAAACCCCATCTGGAGTTCCATCTCCTGTTCTCCTGTTTTACTCAGCCAAAACAATCCCTCCAGGGCTGAAACTCAAGGACACCCCACTGCCTCAGGCTCCCAAAAAGTACAAACAAAAGGGAATTGTGGGGGCAGCAAACTGAGGGTAAATGACTTCATTACCTGAAGCTGTAATTGGAGAATTAACCCCTGATATGTTAACAGACCAAACATAATTGTGGGAAAAACTCGTGACCATTGTCCAGCTTGGGTGTAGCCCCTGGGAGGCTCTGCCTGCCCAAGGTGTATCTGCTAAAGGCCTTCAATAAATCCCCACTTTTATTCTCTTAATCTTGCCTAGCTCTGTCCAAGGCACCAGAAGGGGCTCTGCAAGCCCTCATCCTTTGGTCTGAGCCACTCTCCCAAGCTCCACTGCACTCCCCTAAAACTGCTGCCCCTGCCAAAACCCTGCTGGGAGGGTGATTGAACCACAAAGCAGCAGCAGCAGGGGCTGTGCCAAATGTGTGCCAAATGCCCCCCACAAACCACAGCGCCAGCTGGGCAGTGCTGCTGTCACAGGAGATGGCACACCAAGCAGGAGCCAGAAAAGCTGCTCCAGTCCCTTGAATTAAGGTTCATGCTTTGCCTAACCCCGTGTGATGGATCACAGGAGGAGACCATGTTGGAAGGAAAGGGAAGGAGGAAAAAGAAAGGGGCAAAACAGGACAAACCTTCCCAGCAGCATCTCCCTCCCCTGCTGAGCCCTCCTCCTCTCTGCCCTCGGAAATGTGCAGCTACATCAACGAAAAACATGGGTCAGCACCTCTCAGTGGGGAAATTCTCCGTAATTCAGACATTTCTCAAGTGCTCATTTATCCACGACTTTGCCCTGCTGGAAAAACAACCAGCAGAGGAACAGATTCTGCTCCTGTACCACCCTGTGCCTGGAGCTATTTAGAAATTCCAGGAATTTAATGCAAATATTCAAGGAAATCCTGAGGTAATGTGGCACCCTACCTCCGGGCCTGCAGGAGATGCTGCTTTATATTGCTCTGAGTGGCTGTGCTTCTGCATTTGACAAATATTTATATAATAAGATATTAAAAGCCAAAGGTAATAACTGCAAGAAATGATGAAAGCGCAGTGCTGGGTACAGCCAGCCAAGCCAGGAATGCCATTATCAACCTGCTTCCCTATCCCCTTCCTAAAAACATAAGTATTTTAAATCTTCCTTAGTGGGTGTGAAAATTAAGGAGCCAACACACTGCCAGAGCTCGTGCACAGGCAGAGCTCCTCTCAGACAATTCAGCACGATTCTTGTGCAGCAGAATGAAATGTTATAAATCCCTGTGCAGCTCTGACACTGCCTCTGAATCAGCTCCTGCCACGGCCTGGTTATTCCACAAAGCTTTGTCCACGTCCTCTGATTTATCTCCTGCCTCTGAGGCATTTTGAGAGCTCTGCCTGCCCACAGTGTCACACCTGGTGTGGCTTTGTGCTCCCATTCCCCCTCACCTTGCTGCTGGAATTGCTCTCAGGGCTTCCCTCCTCCCTGGCTCCCTCATGGGTTTGGGGTGTCAGGTCTATTCTAGCACAAAACATTTTAAAAAATATCCAGTGAATGCCAAGCAGTGTTGTCCAAGTTGCCACAAGGTTTTCTTGGGGCTGGATCCAGGCGAATTTGTGAGGCTTTCCTTCTTACAGTGTCCTTAAACCCCCTGTGCTCAGGTAGGTTTTTGAGGCTTTCCTTCCATCATATATTCCTCAACCCTCACACCCTGACCCCTGCCCAGCAGGGCAGTCACCACACAAGCTCACCTTGCCCACAAGAGCTCTGCTCCCTCCTGCAGACAATCCTCCTCCACATTTTACCTCAGATTAACCTGAGCTGGAAGGGAACCACCAGGATCATCCAGTCCCACGTCTGGCCCTCACAGACCCCCCAAAATCCCACCCTGAGCATCCTCGGAGTGCTGTCCAACCCCTCCTGGAGCTCTGGCAGCCTCGGGGCTGTGCCCATTCCGTGGGGAGCCTGGGCAGTGCCCAGCACCCTCCAGAGAAGAACCTTCTCCTAAAATCCAGCCTGGCCCAGCTCCAGCCATTCGTGAACCCTGTCCCTGTCACAGGGCAGAGATTGGAGCTGCCCCTCTGGATGAGCTGCAGCCCCCAAACAATCTCCCCTCAGCCTCCTCCCCAACACTCCCTTTCCTGTTTTCCCCCCCTGTCCCACATGTTTTTCCCCAGAATTCCTTCTCCTGGCTCAGGGCACCTCTCCCCTCCCAGACTGCAGCCCTGGGGTGCCCAGGATGCCATGGGGATGCCCCACGGGGGTGGCATCCCAGGGCTGGGGGAAGATGGGGGCATCAATCACGGAGCTGTTTCTAATCAGCTGCACCCCGGCTGGCGAGCAAATGGCATCTCATTTGCAAAGCTTTCGCTCGGCTCCCTCATTAGCATAAGTATTGTTTTCCATTATCCGTGGTGATTCACATTAAACTAATGGAAATTCATCTGTCAGCGGGCTAGATCTCAGCCAAGGGCAGCTCTGAATTCAGTCAGGGGCTATTTGCCCATCTCCTCCTTATCCCACACTGGTTTGGGTTGGAAGGGACCTTCGAGACCATCGAATTCCAGCCCCTGCCGTGGGCAGGAACACCTTCCATGGGCTCAGCAAAATAAGGAGCAGTTTCCCTTGGAAGCTGCCTGTTGGTGGGGTTTGAATCCTGCCTGATCTTCTGCAGTAGAAGCAGAATTCCCTCTGTTTTTACATCAAGTCTGAACTTGTAGGAGTCAAGATGAGAGGATGAGTAATTCTGGCTTCCAAGATAACTTGGGCTCTTACCAAGACTCCTCGAATTATGGTAAATAGTGTCTTTTATCCTTACCACGACCCCATCGTTTTAAGATCATGGTTTGTCTGTTATTTGAAATCCAGGACTGTTTAAGGCCAGTTTGGATTGTTAGAAGGCAAAAAGTCAACATCTAAGACAAGAAAAGTGGCAGAGAGCTGAGCCCTTCCTGTCACAAACTGCAACTGGATGTGTGGACATCTGGTTTCATGCAACATGCAGGAATCTAGTTCTGGAAAAACACAATTGTTGTACAAAATCCCCCTCCGTTTACACCATAACCCTTTTTGCTTTATACTGGACTGTCCCATTTGCTGGTTCGTTGTTGTCCTGGTTCTCCCTGTGTCGTAGAATAAACCCTTATTTTTTCTCCAAAAATAGGAATTCAAACATTTGTGCAATGCTAAGATCCTCCCAGGCAATATTTGCTGCTGAAACACATTGGTGCCTTGTTTGGACTACTTAAAAACAGAGGCCAGACAAAATTAAGACAATAAAAAGCTGTTCTGTTTATTGAAGGGCCTTCAGGTACATTTAGGGCAGGGAGAGCCCCCAGGGGCTGCACCCAAAATGGACAGTGGGTCACGGGTTGCACACTTTGATAAGTTTGGTCCATTTGCATTTTGGGGGTTAATCTCCCAGTTACAGCTTCAGCTAATGAAGTCATTCACCCCAAGTTTGCTCCCCCCAAGTCACTTTTGTTTCCATCTCTGGGGTCTGAGGCAGTGAGGTGTCCTTGATTGCCAGGCCTGGAGAGGAATTGTTGTGTGTGAGCAAAATGGGAAAGCAGCAGCTCCCACTGAGTGTGGAGTTTGGAGTTATACACTAAAGAACTGCAGGATCATAAATAAATGGAAAATCTAAAACCTAAAATCCTAAGGCATCAGCATCATCAGGACAGGCTGTGCTGCAGGGAAAAGGGGACGATTGTGGAGTTGCCTGAATCCTTCTGGATGCTCTGGGTTCATGGGGTGGGAGCTGAGAGGACAAACAGAGCCCACCAAGGGCTTTCCCTGCCCACAACCCCTGGGCTGTAACTCCCCAGGGTGCACCCTCCAGAAATCCCCTCCCTCCACTGGCACCTTAATGGCACTTGGGGAGATGTCACTTCCAACCCCAAATGAGCAATGACACACCGAGCAGCAGAAGGTAAATGGCTTTTAACAGGATAACGTGTCAGTTAAAGGCTGAATTATTTCCCTGCTGTCACTTCCCTTTACTGTGCTGCTGGTGTTATTGGCTGTTACTGGCAGTGGCTGAGAGGGGGGATGCCCTTGGCCCTGGGACTCGCTGACTCTGTCTGTGATGCAGCAACAGGCAGCTGGAGCTGAGATCAACTTCCACTCTTTTTTTTTTTTTTTTGGGATGCAAACAAATGACTTGTGCAGCCAGCTATCCACCCCTCCCATGGAGATGGCTTTCTCCAGCAATCAGATGCTGGGGGTGTCTCCCAGACAGATTTGGCAGGAAATGAACCTTTGCTGAGCTGTTTGTGGTCCGGATTCATCATTTGGGCCTTCTAACATAAAAAAGAAGCATCGAGGTATAAACACAGTTCTGTTGTTGCTGCAGGGGTCCTTTGAGGGCAAGAAATACCCTCGAATGTTCCTCCAGGACATCAGGAAGGGAAAGGCATCCTTGACTTCCTGGGGCTGGGTGCTGGGGGCTGGAATCCGTGGTGCCAGCAGCTGGATGAGTCTGCCTGGTGCCAAGGTAAATGCTGCTGCTTTAGGTCTTCACGGAGATGTTGAGGGCAGATTTATGTGTGCCAGCCTCCATGAATTATCTGGCTGAGTCATTACACGAAGGCAGGCGGTAAAAGCAGCGTTAGGTGCCATAAAACTGATGGAAACCAGAATGTTAAGGAAATTCTGAAAATGAATGTATTATTTATACAGTGGTCTTAGCATTGAGAGAGCTGCACTTTCTCCACAGACTAATTGTTGTTAAGGAGCAGCAGAGGGGGAGAATTTATCCCTGGGTTCTGCAAAACCAGAACTTTCAGCTTTTACTGCCTGGCTCTGGTTTGAAATGTGCCCTTGTGGAAATGGCCCTGTGGTTCTGTTTGATTTTCTCTCTTCCAGATGTCTCGAGATCTGCAAATCAAGCCAGGCCTTTTCTGTGTCATCATCCTCGGTAGCAAAGGTACTGCAGGGCAAAATAGGCTTTTATCTGTACTTCCAAGGTTTTGCTGAGATTTAGGAGACTCCTTACTGCTCTCCTATATTTGAGCAAACTCTGAAGTGGCAGTGAGTTAAAGGCACTAAAATCAGTCAGTATTTCCTTCAAGCTTTAGTGGATTTTATTTGGAGTTAGACTAGGTAATGATGGCTCTGTTCTTACCCGGTTTAGTACTCAAATCTTTCATCCTTTCTTTTAAAAGCCTTTGTGGGAGGTGAGTGAGAAAAAGCTCAGTGAATGAGTATTATTGTGTTGAAAAGCCATTTAAAAATGCTTGGAGGGTGTTTCTTGTGCCTGTCCACTAAGAACCAAAGATTCCTGAGCATCAGAGTCCAGCTCAGGAACCTGAATCAAACAGGAGGCATTCAGAGTTATTTCCAACACTTGGAATATGGCAGAAGTCTTTTAAGTTCAGTAGCAAACACATGGAAAACCAGATGGTTTCTTTGTGACAGAACCCTGAACAGAACAGGAAAACAGAATATGCTCCCCTCCCTCTTTGAGCTGGAGAAAAGGATCTTTAAAATGCCTTGCATGTGTGCTAAATAAATAAATTTAAAAATGAACCTCCTGGCCAATCACAGTTTAGCTACCCTGCAATTAAACAAATCCACAAACTGGCAACACATTTACATCTCATTAAGGGGAGGCACATGCAGCAACGGCATGAAAATTTAGAAATTAGACACAATTACCACGTTGGCTGGAGGCAGGAAGGGGGAGCGTTGTGGAGGGAGGTTTTTAAGGGAAGTTTGATGGTTCCTTAATTGGCTGCTGCCTCCCCAGTCCCACCCAGCTTTGCTGGGTACATGAATTTCCCCGAGAGGCATCGCTGATGCCCTGCCCTTCTCTGTGGGATGCACCAGGTGTCACCTGGGCTGTCACCTCTGCTGCCACTGCCATGGGGATGGCAGGGACGTGACCCCAGTGCTGGGGCTGTGCTCTGCAGCTGCCTCCATTCCTGTATTCCCATTTTTTTTTTTTTTTTGAGGGAATTCCAGAGCAGCTTTTCCCAGAGGAAGGGTGCTTTTCCATCTCTTTGGTGGCTGGAGCACTTGGCTGACACCTGTACTGAGGATTTATTGGCTTTGCACAGCATCCTTCCTCCTTCTTTGCCTCTAGAAGTTCCCCAGTTCTCTGTATTTCTTATATGTATTTATATATCTAGAAATATATTTCACCTCTCTGTTTTTTAGTAGATTCCAGGTCCCTTCCCCCTGAGGTGGCTCCATTCCTCACAAACAGATATAAATCTGTGAGTGGGTGTGAATCCTTGGGTAGGGGCAGGTATTAATAATGTAAATAACATTATTCATTAATTGCAGATAATTATTACCTCGGGCATCCCTTCTGGGAGTAGGGCCTGGCCTTTCCTGGGGAGAGGTTAAACCACTGGATTCTGGTGCTTTCCACAATAATCCTGATTAGCTGTGAGGCTGTTGGCAGCAATGCCCACTGGAAGTGTTAAAAAATAAACCCACCATGATTTCCAAAAGGAGCAGTGGCACAGGAGGGCTGTTCTTTGGGGGGATGTTGGTGCTGGTGGGGCTGTTTTGAGGTTTTTTTTAGCCTCTTCCACTGAGGCAGAGATGGATACACTGTCCACAGATTCTCCTCCATGCTCTGCCTGCATTTCTGCATTTTTCTATTTCCAAAATCACCACAGTGGTGATCCAGATCAGCCCAACTCAAAGGCTGCTGGGAATAGCTTCAGCCCACCCCAGGGAACCCAAAGGGGTGAGGGATGGAGAAAAGGCTGTTCCTGCCAATCACCAGGTCCACTCTGTCCAGGTATTTAATGGCCCTATTAAATATAGCAAGTGTAAATCTTACAAATTGCCTTGAAAAGGATTCAGCCGCTTCAAAAATGGAGCTATATTTTGGATATATGACTTGTGCCTCAGACCCATAAATAAAAAGGCAGTATATCCTGAAGTTACAGGCAAGTGCTACTTAGGTGTTGTATTTTTGGAAGGTTTCTGGCTTTCCCTTCTGAAACATCCTGGCCTTTCCCAGAGTTTTCATGGCTTCAACAGCAGAATCCGAGATGTCACAATGGAAATGAGTTAAGTAAGGAATGAAGAGCAAGTCCTGCAGGCTGATTGATTCACTGCTACAATGCAACCTGAACTATGCTGGAGGTTTCCCCCCCTCAAGGGCTTCTTGTTGGGGTTTCATCCCCCTTAAATTCCAGCTGTGGGATCGCTGTGATCCCCTGGAGCTGTCACTTTGCAGGGCACTGTGACACTGAGGAGAGGCTTTACTGCTAATGTAGAATTGATGAACTGGAGAATTGATTAGGAATTAATGACTCTGTGCCAGGGGACTGCTGCTGAGGGTCTGGAGGGGATCTACATTCTGCTGGAATTCAGGGGCTGGGCTGTCAGGGATTCAGGGGCTGTCAGGGATTCAGGGGCTGTCAGGAATTCAGGGCCAGTGCTGTCAGGGATTCAGGGATTGTGCTGTCAGGGATTCAGGAATTCAGGGGCTCTGCTGTCAGGGATTCAGGGCCAGTGCTGTCAGGGATTCAGGAATTCAGGGATTGTGCTGTCAGGGATTCAGGAATTCAGGAGCTGTGGTGTCAGGGATTCAGGGGCTGTGCTGTCAGGGATTCAGGAATTCAGGGCCGGTGCTGTCAGGGATTCAGGAATTCAGGGGCTGTGCTGTCAGGAATTCAGGGACTGTGCTGTCAGGGATTCAGGGATTCAGGAATTCAGGTCCGGTGCTGTCAAGGATTCAGGGGCTGTCAGGGATTCAGGAATTCAGAGATTGTGGTGTCAGGGATTCAGGGGCTATGCAGGAGTTCAGGGGCTGTGGTGTCAGGGATTCAGGCACTGTGCAGTCAGGGATTCAGGGCCAGTGCTGTCAGGAATTCAGAGATTGTTCAGTCAGGAATTCAGAGATTGTTCAGTCAGGAATTCAGGGACTGTTCAGTCAGGAATTCAGGGGCTGCGTGTGCAGCCGGGAGCGAGTTCAGAGCCGCAGTTCCCACAGCATTCATCACCACTCTGATGGGTTCAGCAGTGTCTGAGTCCTGAGCTGGGCTCAGTCCTGCTGTGAATAACTGATGTGGGAGAGGTGTGTGGTTAGAAATGTGCTTTTCCTGAAGTGTGGGGGTCACTGAGGGGCCACAAAAGCTCCCTAAAATCCCCCCTTTATTATTTCTGCCATATTCCCTGCAGCTCTCTTCCCTGGAGCACACAGAGGATCACACAGCTGAGGGAAAGATGTAAAACTGGCCAAAAAAATCAGCCTGACAGCACTGGGTTAAACACTTCTGTGTAAAAACAGCATGTTCTTATTCATATAGAAAATTTTTTAGGAAGGGTTAATCCAGGTGATACTTCAGGATGTGGATTTTACTGTTGCCTGATGACTGGGCTCGTTTCATTTTGAATTTTAGATGAAGATGTTTTAGGAAGGGTTTACCTGAGGATGTGTTTTTTTGTTCTGGCTGATGACTGGGCTTGTTTTATTTTAAGCTTTGTATGGCCATGTTCTAATAGGAGTTAATCAGCTGGTGCTTCAGAATGTGGCTTTTCCTTCTGGCTGATGGCTGGGCTTGTTTTATTTGAAGTTTTTTATGAAGATGTCTTGCCCCAGCAATGAGAATGGGCTGCAGCTGCTCCTCTCTTGCCAATCCAGACCCCTCATCCCTGAACATGGATCACAAAGTGTCAGGAATGAGCGCTGAATCCTGAGCTCAGGAATAATTCATACAAATGTCTCCCAGCTTAGCCAAGAGAAGCAATTTCAGCTGGAACAGTGTACAATCCATTTTTCCCTGGCAGAGAAGAAAGGGAAGGGTGCCTGCTATTACTCTGATTTTTATATATTTTTTGCAAATGCTCAGACACTGTGATGATGTGTGGAAAGATGGAATCTAAAGATAGATATGAAGGGGATAAATCAAAAACCTCAGGTGTAGTCACACACAGGCTCCATGGAAACTGCTCACAGCCATCGCTTCCTAATGGGGCAAACCAGGTTTCAGATGAGCAAATCTGGGTAAATCAAAGAACCAGATCAGGGTTTAATCTTTGGGGTCAGATGGCACAGTACTAGTTCACTGTAAGCCTCTGTTCCTGCTCTTGGCAGCAGTGGGGATTGCTGAAGGTGGATCTATTTAAACAATCTGGAATGGGAGCATTTCCTTGGGGGTTTTTGTCTGAGCTCTCCAGTGCCTGGCTTTTAGGAAGAAAGCAGCAATTACCTCCTTGCCACCTTCTTTTTTTGTGTAGTGAAACAACTGTTCTGGAGTGGATCCAAGTAGGTGTAATTCTCTTGTGGATTCCATCTTTAACTTATTTGCAATAATTGCCTGAGCAAGCCAGAATTTATCTGGAAGGCCCTGGCTTAGATAAACTCCTGCTGTGCTGGGTGCAATTTTGTGAAGAGTGGGGAAGGCATTGTGAGAACAACAAATTAAAACTAATCTCATCTCCTGAAATATTTCATTACACAAACTCAATTTATTAAGCAGGGCTGCCCTTTGCAGCACGTGTGAGCTGCTGAGGCAAAGCAGGGCTGTGCAAAGGGAAGAATCAACAGAACAAATCCACAACACAAATTTATTGCACAAGAAAACCACCACCTCGTGTAATCTACTGCTGTGGGAGCTTGGAAGGCTTCCCTGAGCTTGGTGACACTTGGCACGTGCAGGAAAAAGGATTTTCCTGTAAATTGGGATCCTTGTGGTGTCTCCTAACCCAGAGGTCTCTGAAATCCCCTCATTCCCACACCTCAGGCTGAGTGGAAGTTGCCAAAGTGTTTGGATGGAGTTTAGATCCTTTTGTATAGCAAATATCCAAGAGCTTGTAATTCTGGAGTTTCTCCTCTGCTTGCTCGTGGAATTTCTCCATGAAGGTGTAAAGAACACAGAGAATTTGTGCACATGGTGCTCGTTCACCCCTGGTTTGTTTGGAAATGTCTCTAATGTAAAACTGCTCCTTTAATTGATCCCGGATCTTTGCTGCCTTGGGTAACCCAGAAAATAAAGATCCATCAAATCCCATGAACCCTTTCCCTCCCAAATTCTGTGAACCAGATCTCTCCAAAGATGGTTTTGGATTACAAGAGGTTATTGCTGCTTCCTCTTCTCTCCCAGTTTGAGCAGAGGTGAGGAGGTCTGTGTGGAGAGAGCTCTGGGAGCTGCTGTGGAACAATAGGGGAATAAATTCCCTGCTGGAATCCAGCAGCCCCTCCAATCAATGCCCTTCCCAATTGATTCCTCTGTATAAGCAGGACTCCTGAAAACAGTGTGCTGCTGTTAGCTCTGGCTTTAATTTATTTTGAAGAATGTGTAATTATCAAGCTGTGAGCAAATTGCCATTGCCTTCACCTGGCTCCTTTCAGGACTCATTGGCATTCAGAGGAGCCACTGATTAATGAGCAGAGCAGCAGAGGACAGGGATGAGCCCAGGCAGCCACAGGCCACGAGCTGCATGAGGCAGCAACGCCTTGGGAGAGGGATAGCAGCCCCTGGGGTGCAAATTTTCCTTTCTTAGTGGAGAAAACCAATAAAAATCCACAATCCTGGATGGCCAAAGACATTCTGTGCCTCGTACGGTGCAGCAACGAATGGGAAAGGTGGAGCTTTCTCCAAAAAATCCAGTGTTTCTTCTCTGAGCCCTTTTTAATGTCCCTTTTGCCTTTTTCCACATGTGTAGGACAAAGAGGGGCTGCTGGCAGCCTTCTGTGTTTCCATGTGTCACCCTGTGCTGTGCCTCTGCAGGTCTCTGTATTGAGCTCGTTCTGTATTCCCACTTTTCCAGGTTTACCCCTGGCTGTGCTGCAGCTTTGATTCCCCCGAGTTAGATTCAGAGCCACGCAAGGGATGCTGAGCTGATGGATTTTGTTCCTCTTCTGAAGGAAAATTTTACATTTTCCCTAAGTTTTTGGTCACTCTCAACCTTTTCATTTTGCCCTGATGACAATGACAATGAGTGTCACCTGCATATCAGAGGGGAATTTGCAGGAGCTGGGATAAACAAAAGCATTTTTCTCCCGGAGAGCAGGGCAGTGTCACTCCAAACACAAGGCACTGATGGAGAACAAGCAGGAGAGATGTTGGATCCCTCCTGCCTTGTCCCCTTCACCCGGGATCATCTCGGGTGTCACTCACTGCTCTGCCCTTTTCCCAGCACAGGCTGGGTTGGTTGCTGCCCAGAGGAGTGCAGGGTGTGACACAGATGGGATGTGATGGCCCTGAACTGCTGGCAGACACAGACCTCCAAAAGCCCCTTCAGGGCACTCTGAACAGGGAATTGTCTTGGTTTGAACACCTGGTGTCTGCTGAGGAAGGCAGGAGCCTCCCTTGGAATGGAGAATGGAAACCCTTTCCCTCTGAATTATTATAATTTTGGATTTAAGGGGGGCTCTCAGGCAAAGATATGGGAATAGGAATAACAGTTCTGCATTAGGAGAATTAAAATAAAAATGCAGTAATAAAAAAACCCCAAACCCAGTGCCAGAGTGAGAATTCAAGCTGAGCCCCTGTGGGTCAGGGGTTGGTGGCAGGGCCATCCCATGGGGGCTGCAGCCCTCCTGCAGTGGCAGAGGTGGCTCTGCTGGAGCAGGGATCCTGCAGGAAGGGGGAGTTTCCCTCCAGTGGTGAGAGCTGGGCCTTGTCTCCCTCTGGGAATGCAGTGGAAAGGCTGATGGGTGTTCCAAACCTCAGACTGGATCCAGGTAGGGATGCTTGGCTCCTCCCCTGGGTGCAGCATCTCCCAATGGGATGCTGGAATTTTCTCAGTGACACTCAGTGGCCCACGAACAGAAGATCTGTGCCCTGAGGGAGGCTGGGTCCTGGCAGAGATAAAGAAACTGCCCTGGCTGGTTTTTACCAGCTGGGCCATGCACAGAGGGTGACCCCAGCCCAGTTCCAACAGCTGGGCTGGAACACAACTGGGGCCAGCCTGCACTGCAGCCCAGGCCAGGAGCTCTCACTCACAGCACCATCAAGCAAGGCTGGACTACAACTGATATTGTAGAGGGAAAAAAAATTAATATATTCATCTTTGTATAGTCCCACTTTCCAAATTTTTTGCTTCCTTTTGAGTGTCTTGCATGTTCATTTGTTTGGGAGAGAGCAGGATTTTTGGTTATGTTTCTTCTAAACTTCTTTGGGCTAAACTGCAGAAGCACTGGGAATGTCAAGCTTTGAGTAAGCCTTTGCCAGAATTCAGAGCTGTGCAGGATTGAACTGTGATCCCTCTTACTTGGGGACTTCACAGCTTCCTGTTCCTGCAAGAGTTAAGAATTGTGTGCCAAAATAATCAGGTCCTGCTTCAAGAGCCCTCTGGGCTGAGCGAGCTGTAAGCTGATAGCAGGAGGAGCAGGATATCAGCTCCAAAAGGGGGACAGATACTTTATTCTATTGAGTTTGCAGTGGAGGAGAAAAAAGAAAAGCATGGCATATGAGCCCAGCAGCTCCTTAAAACCCTGCTACAATCCATTTAACAAATTGTTTTTCCTCTATCTTCACCCTGGTTGTTCTTATTATTATGCCTGTTATCTGATGGTTATTTAATCTATATTTTGTAATTACTTCCCTTCTGTCTTTCACTCCAACATACATTCATTTTCTTGTTGCACTAATGCAGTGACCTACATTATCCGAGCTGTAAAAGTCAATTATGCTGCCTGTGATTTTTCAAGTGGTGTTTAGCAAATGGGTTTGTGTATTATCCACCCTTTACAAAAGCCAGGTTTTCCCAGCCACCTTTTCAAAGCCTCTCTGGAAATAGAACAGATTTTTTCCCAGAATCTGGATGCAAATTGTACTGGGAAGGAATAGGGAATGTCCTGGCCACTCCTAGGGACAACACGGAGCATGAAATCAGATATTTCTCACTGTGGATTGGGACAATAAATTCCTCCTGTGCAGTTTTCAAACTCTGTTTGAGCCTGAGGATTTTGCATCCCTGGCATTTAATACCAGGCTTTGAGTTAAACCCACGTTTGTGGTGTTAAAGGAATCACAAAGTCATCTGTACCCAAAATCATCCGTACCCAGCACACAACCACTTCCCAGGGGATGGCTGGGTGGGGACTGTTTGTTTTTTAATCAAGCCTCTCTCATTAATGCCTCGAGCTTCCCTGCATGAAGATCCTCTCCCTGCAGCCTCTCCCAGGCTTCCTGGTAGGATGCTGGGATGTGAGCACATTACAGATGAAGTTTGGAGCCCCTGTTAACGAGCTCTCCAGGCCCATGCTAATTTTGTAGTGGAGGAAAAGGAGGTGTCAGAGGGAATCTAATGGAGAGAGGTGCAATCATCACAAAACTCTGCCTCTCCCCAGGTGTGGAGGCTGATTGCTTTATTATTCCACATCATGACAGGGCTCAGGGCAGCAGCCTCAAAGATTGTGAAACCTGGAATTTTTGGGGTGATGCTTATGAGGATTTCCTATTTTCATAGTTAAAGTTGGAAAATTTCTTAAGGAGAATTGTCCTTCTCCCATTCTTTGTGTTTCCCCCCCCAACCATCTCTCTTTATTCACTATCTATACATGCAAAAAAATTAACATTGAAGTGGCTCCCTGCAAGCAGGAACTTCTGTGCTGTTCAACAAGTGCTCTGGTGAGCATTTCCTGATTTAAATGCGTGGCATTTTCCCCCCTCAGGCATTTGGGGATGGATCCAGTTGTGCCACTGTCATATCCAACAGCACATTTGAGCCCAGCCTAAGTAGCAACTGATTTAGTTTGGCTTTTGTTCCCCCTCACAATCCCTCTTGTTAAAAGCAGCTGTTACGCCTTCATTTAAGGCAGAGGAAAATTAAATGACTCGCCCGAGGTCATGAGCAGAACTAGGAACAGAATTTCTTGCAAGTTGAAGCTCAGTGATTTAATTGCAAGGGGCCAGCTAAAGGTGAACATTTGCACCCATTTTTTAATTTTTTTGGGGGGTGGGTGTAGGGTCTGAGATTCTTGAGGGATCATTCCAGATGGTAGATCACGAGCTGGGTTCCACCTCGTTATTTTTTTGTTAACTTTATGATACCTGCTTGGGTTTTTTAAAATTATTATTACAGCGTTTTCCAGGGTGGCTTGCAAACATGATTATTTTCAGAAGTTACAAATGAATATAAGATTAACCAGGACGCCCCTGTGAAATCTCGATTATAGCTGGGGACTAAAAATAAATAAGGACATTTCAGCCTCATTTTTGAGCTTGTGTTCCCCCTTGTAGCCCTGGCCGTGCAGGAATGTGTGCCCGGGGCTGGGGAGCTGCAGACAGCAAGGAGCAGGATTTAATAGCTCAGTCGTAAATGTGAGAGCATCTTGTCCCTGCCTTTGCACAGATTGGTTTGGAGGCCTGGAAATGTCTGAATTCTGATCTGTGCTCGCTGGGAGGTGTTCAGCAATCACATCTCCGTGCTGTAAGCCCAGCTGGGAGGATAAACCTGAACAGGAGCTAATGCTCCAGGAGAAAAAAAAATAAAATCTCTCTTTTAAGAACCATAAGAGAAAATTTGATTTCCACCAGCCTGGTGTTTATAGACTGGTGTTCTCTCCTCTCCAGGAAGCCAATCTGAGCTTTCACGGGGCTCCTGCTGGAAGAAATCAAACAGCCAATTCCTGCAAGGCTCGTGGTGGCTAAAGGGCAGGTGAGGATGAAACTGGTTGTGCTCCTGGGAGGAGGGAGATGAGACAAGTGGGAGAAGGGCTCAGCAGGGCAGGAGGAACAGGCTGTTGTTGTCCTAATTGCGCTGCTGAAAACGCCTGGAAAACGCTCTGCTGCCTGCTCTGAGCTCCCTCCTGAAACCAGGGGGTCTCTGATGGAGAGGGGAATTTCTGTCTGCTGCCTGGGGGAAATGAGCGGGAGAAAAACAGGCCAGAATTTGCAAAATCAGCGTGTCAGCATTGCCCAGGACAGAGACGAGCTAGTTCTACCCAAAGAGCAAATTTTAACCAAAACGTTATTTGTTTTTTATTGACTTGAGAAGGAGGAAGAGTTGAGGAGTGTTTCAGCCTCCCC
Source organism: Polioptila caerulea (assembly GCA_013397295.1). Classification (NCBI taxonomy): domain Eukaryota; kingdom Metazoa; phylum Chordata; class Aves; order Passeriformes; family Certhiidae; genus Polioptila; species Polioptila caerulea. The sequence continues at coordinate 70,369 of VYXF01006332.1, read as the reverse complement.
TTTTGGTGGCGAGGCTGGCAGTGTCCTTGTGGCCACTCCCGGACTGTGGAACCGGGGTCCTCTGGCAAATTCCTCGTGTCCTTCTCCTCCTGCTCGATCCTTGGAACCTGCTGCCAAAGGGGAGCAGGACAGGCAGGAGGATGAGAGGCAGCCAGGTTGGTTTTGGAGTCTTTTGGAAGAGCAGGACACGTCCATTGCTGTGGACAGGGAATTCCCACCCCGTGCTGACTCCCAGGAAGGCAAATCCTCCTTATTGAGAGGGAAATCCTTTCATGCCCTTGTCCTGGTTTAGGGCAGATTTGGGAGAAAACTTCTGAGAGGATGGAGGGATTTGTCTTTCCAAACAAACTGTGGGGCTGCTGGGAGATAAAACCAGCACTGAGAGATAAAGGGAATGATGGGGAGGATCCCATTGATTGATGGATGGAAAAAAAGATATTTGCCTTATAAACAAACTGTAGGGTTGCTGAGAAATGAGATTGGATATTGAAAGATGAAAGAAACAATGGGGAGAAACCATCAATTCCATAAGAATGAGAAGTTAAAAGGGAGGGTTGTACATTAGAGGGGAATCTCAGGTATCAGGGGTTTGGGAAGTCTGCACCTCTCAAGTGCCTCAGCCAGTGGGGAAAGAGAGAGGGAAATGTGGCTGGGAAATTGGGATAAAAAGGAGGCTGCGTCCTCCAAAAATGGGAGAGACCCCAGGGGATGCCCCATGGGCTCTGCCTTTATTGGAATAAAGTCCCAGGACTCCTCTGTCTCCTTTTTGGACACAAACCTCTGAGGTTTGGGGGTTCATTTTCCTGACAGGAAGCTGAAAACTCCCATCTTTATGTCTTGAAAACAACCACCTCACACATTCCACCACTTCTCCCTGCTTCACCCTCAGACCCAGGTTTAAAGGTGTAAAAACTTATTTCTGAGCTAACTAGAGGAACGGGGATCCAATTCAGCATCAGCCCAGGACAGCCCTTTACCTGCAGGGAATTCTCTCCCAGCAGCCCTGCCCATCCCAGGAAGGTGCTTAATTAGGTATTTAATTAGGAATCCGTGCCGGGGCTGCCGGCTGATTTTTGGAGTGCTGCTCAAGTGGAAGTTTCCAAGCCACACCTGAGGGAAGCATCCTTAGTACAAAAGATTTGGTACTTTAGACTCAAAAATATTCTTTTTATTCAGCCAGTTCTTCTTACCTGAGGTTAATTTTTCAGGGGAAGGAAATGGCCCAGCAGAGTAATTATTTTCTCTTGTATAAAAGGAAGGGAAAGTTCAGTATCTTGTGGCAGGGGAAAGATGCCTGCTTAGAGCAGGTGAGAGCTGCATTTTAGTGAAAATGAAGGTTTCGACTGCAAATCTTTATGCTCTTCATCCCGAAATTGCAACCCTGAGAAAGCTTCAATCAAAAGCTGCTTACTGGGGAAAAGGAGTTCAGCGAAGGCAAACAAAGAGAAGGAAAAGAAAATAAAGGGAAAGGAATGAAGTACTTAGAGCTGGGGAGGGCAGAGGGGTGAATGGATCGCTGTTCCCGGAGGAGCTGCTGAATAAAGAAATCATTAGGAGCGCTCCGAGTGTGTCCCCAGCCTCTCCCGGGATTTCAGCCGGGGCTGCTGCTCCCAGAGCTCTTTGCCTCCAGGGGGACTGGGCACAGGGAATTTGCCCTCGGCTCTCACTTGGCGGGCAGTCATTTATTTCTGTATTTATAAAGATGTATTTTAATTTTTTAAATTAATTAAAATTAATTTTTATAAATATATTTAACACTATTATTATATATACACATATATAGTTACATAAAAGAATTCTCGCTGACCAATGTGTTTCAATAAGCACCTCTCACTTGACAGGGAATAATTTATTTCTACATTTCTACATTTATTTATTTATTGATATATTTCTAGGACTAGTAACACTATCATTATATATGTGTACATATACATTTATATAAAACTGTTCTCGCTGCCTGATGTGTTGCAATAAGCCTCTCTC
>VYXF01006332.1:8276-65589 GCA_013397295.1 Polioptila caerulea | reverse complement strand
CTATATCATCTATATCTGCATTTATATAAAATAATTTTCCCTGACTGATGTTGCAATAAGCACCACACAGGAAGCGTGGCAGATGTGGGTTCAAGGCCCTGGAAAATTAAACATGATGCCTCTTTTTGCACTCTTACATGGAAATACAACATTTTACCCATCTGTCCTGAGCCTGGGGCAGATGCTTCCCTATCAGGCCACACTTTTCTGCCGTGTTATGGCAATGGTGTGTGTTATTGTTGAATAATTCATCGATTTTCGTGTCAGGCTGTCATTTACCCCGGTTGCTTTTCCCTCCTCTGCTGGTTCCTGTTTCCTCATGTATCAATCAACACCAAAAGCAACAGCCTCAGCTGGCACTGGTGGAACTGAAAGCTGAGAAGAAACCTCATCATTTTCTGAAATATTCTGGGCATTCCAACGAGAGCCATCTTTTGCTTACTCCAAACTGGAGCTGGAGTTCCCTGGCCAGGCAAGGGGATGTTGGTTCAGCTGCAGCTGCAGCTCTGGAATCTGCTGAGGAAACTCCAAAGAGTTGCTTTCGTCAGGGTCTGCTTTGGAAGGATATATGAGGAGATAAGATCTGGGAAGAAGCTGCTGGGAGAATTTTAATCTTTTTCCTAATTGCTTCCTCCATCTGCACAAAAAAAAAAAAAAAATCAGCAAATTCCAAAATGAACATTAGTGTTATTCCTATTTTTTCTAAAGGTTTGATCCTCCAGGGCACTCTCCCTCCTCTTTTATAGCAATCACTCTTCTCCAAACTGTCCCAGGCCTGCATGGGAGGTAAAGCTGACAGAAATGTGAACATTTTGGTTCATAATTCACATTTCAGAAGGAGCCCTTGGAGTTCCTGAAGGAATTCCAGGTTGCTAAATGGGTCCTGCTGTTGTCTGGCTGGAATAAAGCAACAGGCTCATTTCTGATTGCTGAGGTTCTGTTTGGCAGGAGGGCTCTGTTTGTACAAATGGGGCCATCAGCTGCTATTCAAAATCAATGTGGTTTGGGGATTTTAGGAATAGTGAAAAAAGAATGATTATTAAAAAAAAAACAACAAAAAAAACCCAACCCAAACCAAAAACCCCACAAAAAACAACCTGAAACACTCCCCAAAAAACCCCACCCTAAAAAACAAAACAAAATCAAACAAATAACACCTCCCTCCCAAAAATAAACCCCAAACCAAAAACCCCCCCAACCAACCCCCAAAAAAGCTTTGATTGCAAAAGCTAACTGAGATAAATAACCCTGACAGAGACAGAAGGAAATCTCACTAAATTGAACCCAGCCAATTTTAACATTCACAGCGCCAGGGGTAATTTGAGGCAGTGTAAACGTAATGGAAAAAGCAGATTCCTGAAGCTGACTTACAGAACGCTGTATCTGAGTCCTTAATGATGATAAATCAATGATCTAGAAAATAAAATCCCTTTCCCATTATCCAGATGGGCACACAAATTCTTCTCCGACTTTTGAGACGGAGGCACCCAAAATTTTCAATTAGCGTTTCACATCCCACTACCTTAAAATTAGAAGTAATTAAATTGGAACACGGCGCAGACACCCATGGAGGAGCTGTCTTTCTCTCCCCATAAAACGGGGCCTGCTGATTGATACAATCCTTTAACTCAGCTGAGGGATTCTCTGCTAACACCCTAAGAGATGCACTGGAGCAGAACTCTGAAATTGAATTACAACCTTTGTATCGAGCCAAAGAGCAAAGTTGTGATCATCAGGTCCTGCCTCTCGATTTCTTCCTCCTCAACTCAACTTTTCCTCCTTTTCATTTTGTGCCTTGACAAGTTCCTTATCGCCAGTGCCACCAGGTGATGTCCTGGTGGCTCTGCCTTCCTTTGGGCTGTGCCCAACCTGGAGCAGAAAAAAGGGCAGGGAGGACTTGGGGGAGCTTGGACTGAGTGGAAATTTGCTTTGTTAAATCCTCAGCATCTCACAAAAACAGGTGGCAACTGAACACTTCAATCCTGTGTAGACAGACTCACCCATGTTAGAGGAGTGAGTTGGATTTAAATATTCCTTTGTGTCTTAAAAACACTAAAATTTGGCAGAGAAAATTTAAGCGTGCCAAGGTTTTCCACAGGTGGCAATGGTGGCTGTGCCACACATGTGGAATGTTGGAAATTGTCTCAATCTGACAAAGGAGTCTCCTCCTCTCACAAATGGAAGGAAATGATGAGATTTCTGTTTGTCAGTGCAATTAACTGGAACTTGTTGGGTTAATTCCCAGACCTCAGAGTTCGCCCCGGCTGCCCCACCTAAAGGATTTTGCTCTGCTGAAGTAGCAGATACAATTCAATGGCTCTGAAAACCTGGGAGGTTTGGAGGTGCATTTTTTACCTGGCAGCTCGTGGTGTTTCACTGAAGGGCATCCCTGGGTGTTTCACTGTTGGGCTGTGCTCCATGCAGTGGCCAATTTGTTTCCCATGGAAAAGTTTATTCTGGACAATCCATGCCCAGAACGTGCAAAGCGAGCTCAGCTCCAGAAATTCTGGCTCCACTAAACTCAGATTATTGAGGTCTCAGTTTAAACCTTAATGGGAAATTAAGGTTTAAACTTGAGCTGAGTGAAAAAAGGCAAAACTCTCTGGAAATAAGAGGGTCAATTCTTCTCTTTTCTGCTCCCACAGGTTTGGTGATGTGGAATGATTTAAGCAGGGTATAAAGTCACTTTTTACAATAGAGGTTGTCATAACCTCCCAGTTTCCTGCATGTAATGGCAGTGGAATTACATCCCATTTTGTTTTCAAATACGTAAATACCACTTATCCTTATGACTACAAGGTTAATTTCATGACAGCATAACAGCCTTGGACATTTTTCTTAATGAAATGCTTCTAAACTCCAGATATTTAACTACATCATATTTATGGTGTAATTATTCCTACTTGCTTGGTGCATTTCCAGTTACATAAATTGTGCTGGTTTCAAATAGGCTCAAACAAATGCATTGTGTACTGTAATTGTTGTATAATTACAGGGTGCTTAGATGGTGATGAATGATGTTCCAGCAGAACTTTTTCTCTTTTTTTGTTCATTTTTAAAAATTATTTACTGCCTCCCCAAATTTCCTGGACAGGTTTCATGCCCCTTTTTTTGACTTTTCAGACAGAAAACACCAGGAGAGTTGAATCATGACTTCCTCTGGATTAATCTTCATGGTTAATTGGCTCCAGCACCCAAGGGATCACAGAGCTGATGAAATTTGTCCTCAGAAAAGCCCTGGGCTTTGGTGGCTTTGATTTCCTAATGAAAAGCTGTCATCCTCCTTCTGTCAGGACACTTGCTGCATGTCTTGACTTCAATTTACCTCTTCTCGGGAATTCCCTGAGGGATTTGGTTGTGTTTGTCTCCTGCCCCTCTGTCATGTTTGACCAAATTGTCTGGGATTTATTTGAAGAGTAGAAAATGCAGATTAAGACATAAAACCACTGTGAAAGCCTGAGTGTTGTTTTCATGGGGAACAGGGTTGAAAATCTGCATATTTCCAATAAAGCTGGAGGCAGAAGAGTCCATTAATACCGACTTTTATTGCCTGTTCTAAAACTTTATTTTAATGCAACTTCAGGGAAAAAAAAAAATTAAAAAATTAGCCTGACTCTATAGCAATTAGGATAATGGAATTGATAATGAAGTGACAATATTTGCTCTGTTCCATGTGCTCAGGGACACCTCCACAGGTAAATTGTCATTCCCTTCCCTTAAACTGGGAGCTGCAGCTGCTTGCTGGAATTTCAATGGCAAACACTTTGTCCTGCCCATTTATTCTTTAAAACAGATCAATGCCCACTGAAACCTCCCCAATGCTTCTTTAAAGAGCCCTTCCTTCCCCTCCTGTTCATCCCTGGACAGAATGTTCCCTGTTCTGTGCCCTGTGGTGTTCAGAGCCTGCTGGAAAATTGGTTCTGGGCATCTTGCAGGCTGTGCTGTGGAAAGAACACCCTGGGTGCCTCCCAGATGCCCAAAATAAATGGACAGGGCTCCCTTTATCCTGAAATCCCATCCTTGGAGGGTGTGGGGGGGCTCTGCTGAAGCCCTGAGGATCACACAGGGCTGAGAATGAGATGGTCCAACAAATATTCCTGTGGCCAGGAAGAGGAGCCCTCAACACCTCCGTGCTCTGGCTGATGCATTCTCTGTTTAATCACAAGAACTGGCAAATGGCATCATTTCTCCTCCCCAGACCTAGCCAAGAATAACCCCAGTCACATTTTTAGAGGGCTGTCAGTCCTGGCTTTGATGTTCTAATTCTGCACATGCAGAAAAAAAAAAAAAGAAAAAGAGAGAAAGGAAAAAAAAAGAAGACTATTTTGGAAGCAGCCAAGCATGAAAAGGAAAAGGTTGTTGCATCTGAGCTATTAGAAGAGACCTAACACAGCAAGCTGATAGTTCAGGGTGTTAACTTCTGATACTGCTCTGGGAACACATCCTGGATTTCTGCTCCCTGCTCTGTTCTCACCCGTGGCTGTGATTCACAGGAGGTTTTTGGAAAGCGCTGCTGCTCCAGCTTTGTTCAGGTCTTTTTTCACTGTCTCCTCTCTGGGATATTTCTCCTGTCCCCCACGGGAGCAGGAGGACACAGGACACTCTCCCAGGCTGCTGTTGGAGGTGAAATACCCTGATTTAGGAACTTTATTTCCTACCACAGTAAAGCTCTCAAACAAGAGCCTTCCTGGCTCTAACAGCAGCTGAAAATCTTCTCATGCCAGGGAGAGAGGAGTCTGTACCTGGTTTGAGTTTTATTCCAAAAACTGAGCCCCACAAGGGTGCACAGCTCATCCCCCTCTGAAATCCCTGCTTGGGTTGTGGCAGGAGCCTGGAGAAATTAAGATGAAAATGTGGCCACCTCAGGGAGCTGCAGAAACTGAGGAGTGAGAAATGGCAGGCAACACCTATAAAATAACAGATTAAAAAAGAATAATTAATCACTTTGGGAAAGGCAAATGGCTGTTAGGAGCCATTGCAGATTCCAAGGAAGGGAATATGAGGATGAGGTGGGGAGTGGCAAACGCTGCTGGGGGAAGGGGAGTGTCACATTCAGGGACAGAGCTGCCATCCCCCTGCTTGTCACAGGGACTGAGTATTGCAGGAAGATCTTCAAAGGCACGAGGGCAACTGTTTGCAGGGCAAACCTGAGAGAGCTGAGTGCTCGCTGGCCTTGCCTTGAGTGTTTGGAACTCCCCTTTAGCCCCTGAATCAGGAACAACAAAAAGCCCTCTCAGAGATGTGCACACACATTTTCACCACCACTGAAGGGCATCTTTCAACGAGTCCTTAAAACAGACCTGAGCTTCTCGATTTCCTCGGCCTCCCAGGAGCCAGCAGAGGTATTTCAGCTTCTGAGCCATGAATAAAGCAGCTGCTCCCACGGAATTCTCTCCCCAAAAAGCTTTTAGCACACAAGCTCAGCTGGACCAGATCTGGGGGTGCTGAGCAGAGCAGCAGCACAGGGCTGGTGCAAAGGTGGGGATCCAGCTGCTCTCCATCCTGTGAAAGGAATGAAGGATTTCTCTTTCCAAACTAACTGTGGGTCTGCTGGGAGATAAAATTGGATATTGAGAGATGAAAGAAACAATGGGGAGAACAATAAATTCCAGAGGAATTCCACTGATTGACACAAGGAAAAGAAAAAGGGAGGGAGCACATTAGAAGGGGTCTGTACGAGGTGTTAGGGAAGTCTGTGCCTCTCAATTCGCTCAGCCAGTGGGGAAAGAGAGAGGGAAATGTGGCTGGGAAATTGGGATAAAAAGGAGGCTGAGTCCTCCAAAAATGGGAGAGACCCCAGGGAATGCCCCATGGGCTCTGCCTTTATTGGAATAAAGTCCCAGGACTCCTCTGGCTCCTCTTTGGACACAATCCTCTGCTGTTTGTGGATTGATTTTCCTGACACCTGCCTGATGGATTTTCCCTTTAAAGGAAGTAAATGTTCCGAAATCCCTTCCTACAGATCTGTGCTCCAGTTTTGTGGGAGCTGCACCCTCCTGAGCCTTTCCCCATGGATCACTCGCTCACAGGGTCGGGTTCTGCCCCCTAAGGAATTCGATATTTCCAAGCAGGGCTGCCTCCCCTGAACCTGCCTCTGCCTCATGGTTTAAATTCCATCAAATCAGCCCCAGCGTGGTTATTTATACAGTGGGTGGATAAATATACCTTGACTTCCATACAAACACTCCGGATCTCCGGAGATTTAGGCCCCCTAAAGGAAATATTATTCTTTGTCAGTGGCACATAAGCATCAATTTGGGAGATTTTTCATAAACAGAGCCTTCCTGAGGGCAGAATTATTGATTTACTCCCGACCCAGCCCAGCACCAGCGTCAGGAGCAGCAAAGGCTCCTCTCAAATCGGGAACTTCTGCTTTTCCTTTAACTTCATTATCAAAACATTCCCTGCTCTGAAGGCTGTAATAAAGCAGCCTACTTCTGCCAGAGATAAATTCTGTTTATGATCTGAGCCGTGGCTCTGATAATTGAGACCTGAATGCCAGAAAGTCATAAAAAAGTTCCCCGTGGTCATGAAGTTCCCTCCAGTTTGCTTTTCTCGCACTAATAATCTTATCTTTCCCACATTTTTCTCCTGTTAACCACAGCACATTGAATTATCCAGTCCCTGCAAGAAGCCTGAGCAGTCCTCCTGTATCTTATGAGTTGTTAGGGCTGCATTTCATTAAATAATAAACCAGCACAGGGTGTTTACTGGAATAACAGCACATTGTACAGGCCAAGATAAGCTGCTGTCAGGAAGTGTCTATAAAGCACAGGCAATTCCAGGGCTTGTTCTTTATGTTTCTGACACTGTTGGTGGAATTTCAATTTTGCATCCTGCAGGAAGAGCTCGTGGTGGTCCTGAGGCAGCACCCGAGGGGAGCAGCCTCCAGCCTCGTGCTCCCTCCTTTGTGCTGCTCAGCCCTGCTGTGCAAGGGGGGTTCTCCAAATAAACCAGGTCAGAACTTTCTTAAAAAGCCCAGGACGCTGTGAAAGTGGGACAACAAAAACTCAGGGCAAGGTCTGTGAGGGCTAAACCTGGTGTCGGTGAATGGTGAACAAACCAGACCCTGCAGTGAGAATAATTTGTCTTTTTCAGCAGGAATTCATCCACAACAAGCAAATATTTGGGGCTGAGGTTCAGAAACTTGGAAAAAGTTCAACATCACCAAAATCCGGGGTGCAGCACTCTCAGTGTAACAGGACTGAAAGTTTTTTGGGCTGAACAGAGGTCCTGAGGCATCACAGGGTGCTCCTGTTTCAGCCCCTGGGGGGTGAAGGGGAGCATAATCCTGCTGGGTTCTAATCTGGGATAAATTCACTTCAACTGGAGGTTCCCATTGCTCTTTCTGCTGGGTTTTTTTTTTTCTTTTAATGGTAGTATTTAAAGGAAGTTTAGCCCTGTGCTGCTGAAAAAGAGAACGAGAACTGTGTGACAGCACTTTTCTGTCACTCCTGTTGTCTTCTCCCAGCACATTTACATCCACTCATGGGACATTTTAGTGCTCAACATGCTTTTCTAACAGAAATTTTCATCTGTTTTCATATAAAAATACTGCTCCTGATTGTGGCTCAGAGTCAGTGTCCATTATCTTTGAGATTTGCAGATTTTGGGTAGGGAAGGTAATAAATAATTCCTTTATTTGCTACAGAAACAATTTTCCTCAGAGCCTGGAAAATTTTATGAGGTGCAGGGGTTTTTCAGGAATTGGCAGAGGCAGGTGATGCCTTTTCCCTGCTGGTGTGGCACTGAAGTTTTCAAGGTGCTTCTCCTCTCCTGCTGCTCTCGAGTGTCACATGAACCACTGGAGCACTCAGATTGTGTCAGACCAGAACTACTTCATGCTTTGTCTAAGACTCTTTTCTGAAGAGGATAAAAATCTGGAATTTCTCTGAGATCTTCCATTCCCCTCTCCTCCTGCCTTTCCCTGGACTGCTTTCCTCAGCCCTAATGCTCCATTCAGGACCAACCTCAGACCATCTATTCTTTTTTTTTTCTGTTTTTATTTTTTCCCCCCCCATGCTCCAACAGTGTAATCAGCTGGAGTTCTGCTTCAAAGGAGGAAAGGACAGAAATATCAGCTGGTTCCTCTGCTGCCAGGCTGTTTCTGAGCCTGTTTTCTGCTGGGTGCCAGCGTGGTGCCCGGACACCTGTGGCTTTTGAAGGAGCACAGCCCCCTCTCAAACTGTGCCTCGTGCATCTGTTCTGGTTTGAAAGTAAAACCAGTGAGAGACTCCAAGTCAGAAATACAATTTATCAGCAAAAGGAAAAAAAGAAAAGGAAAACAAAAGACATGCAATAATACAACAGAAAAGGAAAATCACTGCCAGAGTGAGAATCCAGGCTGACCCCTGTGGGTCAGGGGTTGGTGGCAGGGCCATCCCATGGGGGCTGCAGCCCTCCTGCAGTGGCAGAGGTGGCTCTGCTGGAGCAGGGATCCTGCAGGAAGGTGCAGCCCTGGGCTGAAGGTGCAGTGGGGATGGATGGGCCTGCTCTGCCTCTGGGAGTGCAGTGGAAAGGCTGCCTTGGTGTCCCAAATCTCAGGTTTTTATCCAGGTAGGGATGCTTGGCTCCTCCCCTGGCTGGAGCATTTCCCAGTGGGTGATGGAATTTGATCAGTGGGATCAATGGCCCATGAGCAGAAGATCTGTGCCTGGAGGGAGGATGGGTCCTGGCAGAGATAAAGAAACTGCCCCAGCTGGTTTCTGATCAGCTGGGCCATGGACAGGAGATTTCACCACCCCCCACCCCAGCTCCAACACCTTTTTTTTGTCTCCATTTTGCACTGCAACCCCTGACAGCAGCATTTGTGCAGCCGGGTTTTCCTGAGGACTGGGGGTCTCAGGGCACTGAAAAATGAGGGGCAAAGAGGATCTCCATCCATCTGCCCCCCAAACGCCCTCCTGACCGTGGGACCATGTGGAGCCAGGCGGGTTTTGTGCGCTAATAAGCAAAATAGGAACAGCACAAAAAGGCAGCAATGATTTGCTCCAGCATGTGCTGCTCCTTATCAGCTGGATCCTTTGGAAAGCAGCTTTGCTGACTGGCACATGGATAATTCATGAACCATCAAAGTTTAATGCGCCCCTGGCAGTTCTGCTGTGACACCAGCCCCTGTTTTGGTCCCCACACTTTGTGACAGCCTGGGTGACACCAGTGCTTCAGTCCCATCATCCCAAGGTCCTGAGTTCGAGCCTCACATGGGGCACCAATTTTTGGGAATTGCATGAATATTATAAATCAGACATGGGACTTCTGAGCTCCTTTAGATGTTGGAGTTTATTTTTTACCTTCCACACAGGCAGGGAGGGTGAGCTCTGCTCACATCTCTACCTCGTGGTTCAGAAAGTCACAAAGTCTCTGCTAAAACCACAAGACTTTCAAGGATTTATTAATCAATAAAACACCACCAAGAATATTTATGTTTTTTACCCAATAATCCGTTATTATGTTTTATAATATACATGTTATATATGTTATAATATATGTATATCTGTTATATGTGTATATGTTTATATGTTTTATACCTTTTGCTGCAGTGTGGAATTTCTTAACCAATCATCTAATCACACACAAACCTATAATCCTACACTTTAAAACTTCTTATTATCTTTATAACTGCTTTTATAGCTTAAATTTTAAACTCTAAGCTTTCCAGTACTTAATATGTTGTTCATAATTAATATGTAGATTTGTAGTTTTTACCTAAACTACATCTTTGCATCCAATATCTGATTTTGGTGATTTTTCCCAGGGTCTCAGATTGGACCCTGTGTTCAGTTCAAAGCTTTGGCTCGCAGGCCCTGTGTTCTGAGAGCTCTCTGCTTTTTGGATTCCAGCACCAGTGCCACAGGATGAAATGCAATCAGCCACACAGGGATTCTTTCCCTCGTGGTCCCTCTCCTACCATGACGTGCTGCTAAAATAATTTATTTATTATTTAATGTCATTTATGGGGTTGTTTTTCACAGATTTGTGGTGCCAGAAAACCCCTCTGCATTTCTCCTTAGTCCGGGTTCTTCTCTTTACAGTGACAAACACACATGGAGGGCTGTCCTTGCCCCAGGGAGGTTGGGATTTAAACAGGAATGCAAAAATGAAGTTATTATACACAACAAAAATAGATGAACAAAACCAAGCCTAAATATTTCATGATCAGGGTCTTCTGCCACCAATAGATCCCAATTTATCCAGGTTTCTCCTTTGTGCGAAATTAAGAGAGAGCAAATCTGGCTTGGTAAATGCAGAGAAGTAAGAGTTTCACAGGAAATCAGATGAGAGAAATAAAAGATTGGACTCTATAAAGAAAATGTTTTCTTACAATATAGATTTCTGACAGGGGCATTTGCAGAAGTCTGAATACCTTTATTTCCAGGTTCGCCTTACAATTAGCAGCCAGCGTGGCAGATTAATTCCCAAAGCCCCAGGTTCCAGGAATCCCTCCATCCACCTCTGCATCCCTTCTGCACTGGCAGAGAGAAAGGGAGAGGTGCAGAAAGCTCAGTCCTGAGATCCCAGAGCTGTGCAAGACCGTGGTGGGGTTTAGGCACAGCCTCAGGGAAAGCTGGGCTTGCAACAAAACTCAGAAATGTGGGGGTTTGCAGCCCTCTTGGACTGGAAGGCAGCAGCTGGGGGGTTTTCCCTGTGAGCTGAAGCTCCAGGGGGAGGAAATGAAAGGAGACATGAAAGGAATGAGGTGGGAATGTGCAAGGCCAGGTCTCGGCTTTGTGGCACCAGCTGAGCACTGCTGGATAGCCAGGCTGCTCCAGAGGGACACCACAGTTAGCTGGGAGCTCTGCTGGTTCCCAAATTCTCACTTCTGGCAGGAACTTCAGGGATCACCCCAAGCTGACTGCCTAAGTTTAGCTGCTCACCCTGTTAAATTAAATTCACTGCGTTCAGCAGCATCTGAAATATGATGTATGTGTTAACTCAGCTCTAAAAGAAAAAAAAAAATATTGACCCAGCAGTATAACATCTCCAACAGGAACTGTGGGCACTGGGATAATTATATTGAGATTTGGAGCCATGTATTTTTGAACTAAACTAGTCAATGACTTCATAGATTTCCTTACTTTCTTCCCTCCTGCAAAGAATTATGTTCTGCTGCAACTCTCTGTAATGCCAAGCTCCTTTACATTTCCAACCCACGGGAGAGTTCACAGCATTACTAATTTTGTTCCTCCAAGCCAGCAGGTTTTGATTTAATAAGGGGTAACAGCTTTTTTATCCAGCATGGATTTATTTCAGGATAATCCAGCAGCTTTTCCAAATGGGAGCACAGCATTTCCATGGGGCTGGGGTGTTCACTGCCCTCCTGCTGCCTGGGATCCCACTGTGAGCTCCGGGCTTGGCCAGCTCAGAGGGGGTTTTGGGGAGGCAGGAGAACTGAATCCCCTTCCTGCTGCTGCCATGATGTCCCAGTCACCTGAGGGGTGATTTCGTGGTGCTCCTCTCAAATCTGTGCCAGCTATTCCACTCTCAGGGGCTCTTTCAGCGGCTCCTGCAGGTGGCTCTCATTCCCTTCACTCCATGGGAACAGGGAGGAATCTTCCCCACATTCCCAAGGGGTGAAGCTGCTGTGGGTTCCTGGAGGCTGGGCTGGCCTCGGGGGTTTGATAAAGAACAACCCTTGGAGGCAGCAGCAGCACAGAACTGCCCAGCAGGAAGAGTTCAGGGAGAAAAACAGGAGGATAAAGGGATTCCCTTTGTGAGCAAACCCATCAGGAGGAGTTCAGGGAGGAAAAGAAGCTGACAAAATTATTCCCTTTGGGGGAAGACCCACCAGAAGGGCCTGAAGGAGGTTTTGGAGGCCACCACCCAAGGGAAAAGAGCTCTGAAGGCTGCCAAAATATTCCTGGTGCAAGGAGACAGCAACACCTCCGTGCTGAGTGAGCTGAGGGAGAAAAAAGCTTTTTTCTCCTCTTCCCCACCACCCATTATTCATTTTAAACATTAACCTTTTAGGGAAGCAGAAAACAATCACACATGCTGGTAAGAAAAATTGGTTTGGTCTTTTCTGTAATGGCTTTCTCAGCTCCAAGAAAACGTGAAAGTTAATTTTAAAAACAAAGGCAGAGCAGGGAAGGGCTGGGAGTAAGAGGAATGTGAGATGGGTTTTGTTCCTTCCTTCAGCACTCACTGGGCTGCAGAAGGATCAGCTCAAACTCAGCAGCACAAAGCACTTGATTAATGTGAAGAAAACAGGAAACTTTTCCCCATGGGGAGAAGAGTAAACTAAACCTATGAGGTGACAGAAAACAGTGATTTCATTTTCAGGTTCCTTTCTACTAAGGTAAGGTTTTTATTGGGGTAAGTAATGGGCACCTCTCCTGTCATCTTTTGCATATTTAGCAGCAGAAAGGAGGAGAAGAGGGTGGAATTTATGAAGATGCCATTAATTACTGCTCACCCTTCTGTTCTGATGCCAGAAAGTGATGTATTTGTAAGAGGTGTGCACCACAGGCACAGTAAACAGGCAACAAGCCTGGAACACTCGCAGTGCTGGAAAGAAAACTGTCAGCTAAAAAATCCCCCCACAAACCTGTCAGGAGGAGTTTTATCAGAAGTCATATAAATTCAGTTTATGACCTTTGTTTATGTCTTTGTTCGCTTCCACTGATACGGTCACAGATTTTTAGTTTAGTCAGGGGAAGCTGTGGCATTCCGGGCTTGGGAGATGCCTGGGAGCGTTAAATGCCATTAGAGGAGTGATCACGGGAGGGAAGAAAAATAGAGGCAGCTGAAATCTGGGCCATGTGTCTTTCAGGAGACAGAAGCTTCATTTAAAATGGGTGGCACGGCTGGAAAGGAAAGGCTGAGCACCTGGCAATGCTGTTCTGTGCAGGAGAAACCCTGAGACTTGTTTGGAGTTTAACTGCAGTGATTTGGGCTTGGTTTGCCAAGTCCTGGCTTTGAGGTGAGATCAGGGGCAGGGGGACAGGTTCCCGACCTGTGTGAGGGAACAGAGCCGGGTCAGGGCAAAGTAAGCACAGAATAAGTGCATTTTCCTCAAAAAGAACCTAAATTACTCACGTACCTTTTAGGGGCAATTTAAGAGACTCAACCTGATGCTTTTGGGACACTCTTGGAGCGCTTTCCACAGCAAAGCAGCAGCCCTAAAAGAAGTTCCACTCTTGCATTTTGTCTTTTACTTCTCCTCTCTGCTTCTCCTGCCCTGAGCTTGGGCTGACAACACCCAGGGGCTCCCGCAGAGGAGAAGCAGAGCAGCTTCTGGAGGGACCCAGGCACACCAGGGACTCCTTTGCTCTCCTCTGGAGAGGCAGCCCGGGCAGGGGCTGAGGGGCAGGCTGCAGACTGAACCCCTGCCCCTCAAAGAGCTGCTCACCCCGGGCACAGAGATTCCCTGCAGCCACAAGTTCCCCCCTGGCGCTCCTCGGACATTTCATGGCATCCTCCACAGGCTCTGGGGTTTCAGGGGGTGTGGAGGAACATTCCCCCATACTCCTGTGTATCCTGCACAGTCACCAGCTACAGCTTTCACAGCAGACAGGACACTGCAAAAGTGAGGGAAGCAGTGTCTGGCACCTCGGTACAAAAAATCTCCTGACACTTACTCATCCCCATCAACTCTGTTATTTATTTCACTCTTCCTGCCTTAATTATGCTGCTGGCTGAATGTGTGACTTATAACTCCTTTCTTCCCTTCCCACAGACTAATTCTGGAAGCTCAGCCAGCCTCAGATGGAAAGGCTGCTCATCCCTCTCAATGGAAGGCGCTCTCCACTTATCTCATTGCCACAGAACGACGTCTGCTGAAAAGTTTCAGGAATGAAAAGGCACAAATCTTGGCTTTGTGCACTCCCTCCTCCCCACTCCCTGAAATCCCAGCACCTGTGGAGGATGCTATGAAATGTCTGAGGAGCACCAGGTGTCAGGAAAATTAATCCACAAACAAACCCCAGAGGTTTGTGTCCAAAGAGGAGCCAGAGGAGTCCTGGGACTTTATTCCAATAAAGGCAGAGCCCGTGGGGTCTCTCCCAGTTTTAGGGAATGCAGCCTCCTTTTTATCCCAATTTCCCAGCCACATTTCCCTCTCTCTTTCCCCACTGGCTGAGGCACTTGAGATGCACAGACTTCCCAGCTCACCTGGTACAGACCCCTTCTAATGTGCACCCTCCCTTTTTCTTTTCCTTGTGTCAGTCAGTGGAGTTCCTATGGAACTTATGGATCTTCCCATTGTTTCTTTCATCTCTCCATATCCAATTTTACTTACCAGCAGACCCACAGTTAGTTTGTAAAGACAAATCTCTCATTCCTTTCACGGGGGAACTTGTGGCTGCTGGAATCTCTNAAGGTACGTGAGTAATTTAAGTTCTTTTTGAGGAAAATGCACTTATTCTGTGCTTACTTTGCACTGACCCGGCTCTGTTCCTTCACGCAGGAACCTCTCCCTCCCCTTCCCCTGGTCACACCTCAAAGCCAGGACTTTGCAAACCAGAAGAAGATGAAGCAGCCATCCCAGTTCTTTGCCTGCTCCCAAGGAATTAGAGCTGCTCACGCCCCAGGGGTGGCAGCAGCAGGGGCTCCCTCCCCTGTGCAGCACCAAGCACACGCCAGGCAGTGCCAGGGGCAGCTGAGCTGGCAGCAGGAGCTGGCACCAGCCCCAGGCACTGCTGCAGGAAGAGCTGCAGATAAACCCCCGCTTTTCGTGGCTCAGACCATCCCATGCAGTGCGTGAGTCCCGGCTCGGCAGGGCAGCAGCAGCTCCCACCCACAGCAGTGCCAGCGCCGCTCCTGCCCAGCCTGGCTGCCCTGGGAGCTGTGGCACAGCGAGATAAGCCGGGCTTTGTGTTCCTGCTCTGCTCTGCCGTCACTGACAAGTCCCCCTTTGTCTGCAGCAGCACTCCCAGCGCCGCTGGCCCGTGTTTCAGCAGCCTTGTTAAGTATTTAGCAGCGATCCTGCATCCCTTTACACGCGTTCTCTAATTGCTTCTTGCCTCCAGCTCCGCACCAGGAGGTGCTGCAGGGACACCCAGGGACATTCAGAGCAAGGCTTCTTTGAGATGAGACACCTGATTAACTCCTGGCTTCACTCCCCTCTCCCGAATTCCGCGAGAAAGCAGGATTTCCCAAACAGGCAGGGGGAATCAATTCAAATTTGAGTTTTATTTCTCCGCTCTGCTGCTTCTGTCCTAAGGCTGGGCTGAAGGGGAGGAGCAGAGCAGGTTCTGGAGGGCCACAGAACCTCAGGGGCATCAGTGACTCCCAAAATTCCCCGAGAAAGCAGAATTTCCCATAGAGGCAAGGGGAATCCATGGAAATATCTGTTTCAGGAGGCAGAAGGTGCTTATGCCACAGCAGGGAGTTTTCCACAGAGCACCTGAGCTCCAGTTTCATTCTTAACTCATGAAAATCTCCTTGCCCTCTCCCACTGCTATAAATAAAGCCTGGCTGGCTGTGCCAGAGTGCTCTGATGGACCAGGACCTCAGGAAGAGCCAGGAAAAGGCTCTGAGCATGGAAGGCAGGTGAAATAAATGGCATTTTGTGCTTCCCTGCAGTTTTTCTCCTCGCCAATTTGCAGAGCTCCAAAGCAAGTTCCTGTGTGGGGCTGGCTGGGATAACTGGAAATCTGCTGGAGAATGGGAGCATGTGTTGAGCTCAGTGCCTCAGAAACTCCACATTAGCTGCGCTCTGGGATAAGCTCCACTGCTTTTTTTGTGGGATAAAATCTCTCTTTTGCCTAGCAGTTGGCTTTTAGGAGGCTTAATTAGGAGAGTTTGCCCCGAAACTCTGGATTTGTGCAGCGTCCCGTGCCAAATCTCCCTGGCAGCTGCAGTCTGTGCTCAGGCAGGCCAGAATTTCCTCAGCTTTCCCCTCCTTGTCCCATCACTCCTCACATTCCTGGTCCTGTGCCCTCTGGGGGCTCTCGCAGCCCTTCAGCAGCAATAATTCCTCTCACCTTGTTCATATTTCCTCCCATTCCGTGGCTCTCTCCGAAGGGGATGCAAGAAATCCTGGAAAAGCCTGGTGCTCATTCCTTGAAGTGTTCCCGGGTGCTGGCTAATTGAAAGGGGAGAGAAAAAACACGCAGAGCTTTGCAGCTGCACTGCAGCAGCACTCTGTTAAAGAGGGCTAAGATGTTCAAAAATATTGGCTTTTCACAGCCACCACCACGCTGGCTTTCTGCATTTCTAAATCAGTCCTGGGTTAAGCAGGAAGCATCAATAATTGGGTTTTTTTTTTTATTTTTCCAGGTGTTTTATTTTTTTTTCCCTTAAGGGATTGTGTTCACAAAGCAACAAGATGAGAATCTGGGGCTAAAAGCTCCCCCAGAAGAAAGGCACCGTGCTGGGTTTTTCCTCTATCAGAATATTTTTGTGCAGTTGGGCAAAATAATTTGATAAAGAGTTTATTATCTTGCTTCAGCAGTTAGGACAAAAGTGTGCCAGCTCCTGAGATCGCTGGAAATTCATTAATTATTTATTAATGTAAGTGTGAGGGGTGGTGCCTGCTCACAGGGGTGAGTCCTCCTAGGAACTGCTCCTCAATTTCCAGCAGATTGGGATTAATGTGGCACAGATTTTCTGTGGCTGCTGCTGTTCTTTCAGTTTGCAAGCACTGAAAATAAAATAAACACTGAATTTAAAAAAAAAAAAAATCTGGTAAATTTGAGTGTATTTTATTGTGAATTGTAGCTAGGAGAGTTGGAATGGGTTTTTTGCTGCCCACATGAAGATGGGGTGAATGCAAGAGGTTCAAGTCTAAGAATTTAAGAATATTCACATTATTAACTTCAGGTCACTTGAGGGGTCAAACCACACAGAACAAATCTGTGTTAGATTTTTTCCCCCTGCAGTAAGAGGCTGAAACATTCACCTGAGACCTGCAAATGATCCAGGTTAGCCCTTAATTAATTGATCAGTGCTGATTTGCTGGGATTTTCCCAGGAAAGAAGCAATAAAACTGTTTTCCATCACCTGAAACAGGTACCAGATAAGAGATTTCAAACCAGGTCACCAAAGCTTCAAGTTTTAGCTTTCCCNTTCCATCACCTGAAACAGGTACCAGATAAGAGATTTCAAACCAGGTCACCAAAGCCTCAAGTTTTAGCTTTCCCTGATGTTCTCAATTCCAAGTTTTCTTTTCCCCCTGCAGTGGAGCTCTGGCTGTGATATTCCCTCCCCAGTGTTGCTCCTTTTTGTGTTGTCAGAAATGATTTCCAACCACTAGAAACCAGAGTGCCCCTATTTATAAACCCTCTGTTCCAAATGGGTCTCTGCAGGAAGCACTGCAGCAAATACCTGTCTTCCCTTAAAAATAAAAACATCAACCTATATCTGAGGAATTGATAAAGGAACAAGGAACTACAGGAAATTCCCTTCTCAATAGAGGAAGAGATGGGAAAAAAGCAGCATTTTCTTGCAGCAAACAGAGAAAGATGATCAAGACTCCTAAATTCTGTGTAAAAACTTCTGTAAGTTCTGGAAAAATCCTGGTATCCACCTTGAGGATGTTACCATGGGAGGATATTTTTACAGCTCTGAACTGTTGTCTTGGAATTGTGCAATTTTGTGTTGGAATTGTGCAATTTTGTGCAATTTTGGGGGGAAAGTGTGGAGTTTTTAAACTTTCTGTTAAAACCCAGGTTTCTAAAACCTAAGTTTTAACAGGAATCTCCAGTGCAGGGAAATGTCACAGCCTGACCAAGCAGAGCACTAATCCTGGCACTGTCCCACTCTAAGTGTGGTTTTATTTAAGATACCCCTGAATTCTCCCGCCTGCTGAATTCAGAGCAAATTGTGACAGTAGAATAACACATCACACTTCAGGAAGGCAAAAATCTTTCAAGGTTTTTGTCTCAAAAAACAAAAACAAATTAAAAAACCAACCAACAACAAATAAACCCAAATCTAAGTAAATTTACAGCAAGTTTAAACCAAATTCCTTACCTGAAAAGGGAGGAAATCACAGTTCTGTGATCACTTTTTCTCAGCTGTGTGGTGAATTTGGAAGCTGCACAATGAAAAGCAGGATTCATCCTGAATTTTTAATGAGCTGTAATGGATGGACAAAGCACCATCAGCTGTGCTCTGGGGACACGGCAGAAGGAAAAGTGGCATGGAAGGAGTGAAAGGAATCAGCTGAGTTGTTCTCCAAGCAGAGAATCCATCTCAGAAATGCAGCTCAACTCTTCAGACCATCCCTTTTCCACACTCAGGAAACCTGACAGATCCTGAGCTGCTTTGTTTCCCCAACTTTCAAATTTCTTATGATTCAGAGCTCTCCTCTTCAGGGCCTCCATTCCATCAAGATATGAAACCTGGCTTAAAAAAACCCACAGAACACCTGTGCCTGAAAAAAACTAAACCAAACAAACACAAAACCTAAACAAATTCCAAGAATCAATATTTGAAACAAACAAATAAAGACCTTCCTGCCTTAAAAAAAGGAGACTGAATCAATAAAGGGTGGCACTTCCACGCCTCACTGACTTGAGGAAAAACAAAAATAAGTTTTGCTCCCTGTAAAAGTGAACATTCGAGTCTTTTGGGGGTGCATCACTGCTTTTAAAAACTTCCTGTGACTTTTATTTGAGGAGCCTGGGGATTACACGAGGCAAATGTTATCCTTAGAGGTCATTAGCACCCAAGGAATTCTTTTTTGCACAGGGAGAGGCAGTGCAGCAGATGGTGCCTCTGAGCACAAGGTGGAAAACAGCTGCTCCCCTGCTTATTTATTTCTTGGCTGGCACAGCCAACGCCTTTGGATTGAGGGAGAGGTGCAGAAAGGGAGGTGCTGAAATGATTTTTTTTTTTTTTTTTTTTTTTTTTTTTTTTTTTTTTTGTCCTAATTCTGTTCAAGAAGAGCTCCAAGGTGTGCTGTGAGCTCTTTAAGGGGATTTTAGCAAGAACATTGATCAACAGAATAAAGGCATTTTTCCTGTCCCTGGTCACCTCAGGAGTGCTGGGGATGCACCTTTTGGGATACCTAAAACCAGAGGCCAGACAAAAATCAAGGGAATAAAAAGCAGCTCTACTTATTAAAGGCCTTCAGGTAGATTTTGGGCAGACAAAGCCCCCCAGGAGCTGCACCCAAAAATGGTTGATGGGTCACAGGTTTCACACTTTGATAAGTTTGGTCCATTTGCATTTTGGGGGTTAATCTCCCAATTACAGCTTCAGCTAATGAAGTCATTCACCCCAAGTTTGCTCCCCCCAAGTCACTTTTGTTTCCATCTCTGGGGTCTGAGGCAGTGAGGTGTCCTTGATTGCCAGGCCTGGAGAGGAATTGTTGTGTGTGAGCAAAATGGGAAAGCAGCAGCTCCCACTGAGTGTGGAGTTTGGAGTTCTACACTAAAGGACTGCAGGGTCACAAATAGATGGAAAATAGAAAAGCTAAAATCCTAAAGCATCAGCACAAGGGGAATATCGAGAAAGTTAAATTGGGGCTTCTGAGAAGGAAACAGCTGAAGGAGAAGGACGAGAACAAGGAGTTCCCTACACGTGGATAGGATCAAAGTTGCCATCAGTGCCCCAGAGCAGTGACTGAGCAGCAGCCAGGGCAGGAGCTGCCCCAGGACCTGCTCAGGTACCTCGGGTAGGGCGCAGGAGCTGCTCAGGTACCTTGGTCAGGCACAGGAGCTCTCCCAGGAGCTCAGGCTGCTGCTCATTACCTTCCCTCGGCATTTCCCCCCCTTCCTGCTGCTCCAGGCCAGGCTGGCACCCCCCAAATGAGCTGGGCAGCCCCAGTACAGCCCTGCAGCCCCTCCCTGGCTCTGCCAGCTCCTCTTTTTGCCTCTCCCCAAAGGATTTTTGCCCCCAGCAGAACAAGGCTCAGCATTCTGGGTGTGCTTAGGTGAGCTCGGAGACACCTGGAGGAGCCACATGGACGGCACAGAGCTGCAGAAACCAAGTTAAAGAGTTTTCCTGAGCTTATTCCTCCCAGTCTGTTCAGGAGCAGCCCCAGCAGAGCCAGATCCCCACTGCTGACACCACAGGGAGCCCTCCCAGGCCCCAGACCTGTGGGGACCCTCCTTCCCTCCCCCTTGTTCCACTTTCAGGTGCAGCCAAGGCTTCCCAGGAGGCAGGGAAAGTGGCTTTTATTGACTTACACATACAAAACTACACAAAACAAACACTCCCAGCAGCAAAACTGGGGCCCCTTGTTCACCAAGCCTCCCCCACAGCACCCACCACCACCACCACCACGCATTTGTAAGCATCTCCTGGTTTATAATCCATTAATTTAGGTTGATGATTTTGCTGTTACTCATACTTCTCTCAGACCATTAAGCAGAGCAAGTTATTACAAGCAGAGGAAAGGAAACCAAATAATGATAGGGAGCATCAGGAAGGCACAAAGCTGCACCTTTGCAGGGTTGCAGAAAGGAGCTTTTACAGAGCAGCCCCCGGTGAGAGCAGAGCTGAACAATCCCCACAAGCTGAGGGAACAGAGCCCCTTCATTTTCCTGCTCCACCCTTTCCAGAGGGAATGCCTCCTGTGCTCCATGCAGGGTGTAAGCCAGCCAGGAAGATCCAGCAGACAAGCAGTTTAAAGATGACAAAAATAACCTGCTCTTATTGTAGATAAGAAACACTTCCTTTATCAGTCCTTTTTCTTTCTTGCAGGTATCACACTGGGCACTTGATCCTTTTTCAGTCCTCAGGAGCCTCACTCTTGGCTGGTGGCTGCCCCAGGCTTGGCTTTAGGCTTTTCTGCTGGGGTCTTGAGCTTCTTCAGCCACCTGCAGAGAGGGCTCGCCCTGCACACCCTGCTGCTGGGTCTCTGGTGTAACCCTGAGCTGCTTTTCTCCATCTCCTGCTTGGCCTCCACCTCTGCAGCTCCCACCTCCACTGCAGGCTGCAGAGCAAAGTCCCTCCTTGTCCCCTCCGTGTGCCCTCCAGCTGGCTCAGCTCCTCCCTGGGCTTCAGCAGGAGTTTTTCCACCTGGCTGTGTGGCAGGATTGTCCCCAGGCTCCTGCAGCTCCGAGCTTCTCCCCATTCCTGGGGCCACAGAGGGGGAATCCGAGGCCATTTCCATTCCTTGCAGCCCTGCAGCAGCACCCTGGGCTCTCTCACTCTCAGGGTGGCTCAGGCTGCCCCAAAAGTCCCCAGCCTGGGCTGGCTGGGCCCTGGGGACAGGGGGGACATCGGGCACAGCTGTTCTCTCCTCAGCAGGCAGCCTTTCAAACCTGCTGAACCTCCTGCACCAGTACCTCCTGTGGCTGAGCTCGTTCCCCATGGCCCAGGTGTGCAGAGCAAATCCTGCCCACAGCCTCCTGCAGGGAATCCCGAGGGACCTGGGCACCAGCAGAGCCTTTAGGAGCAGAGTCAGATCCTCACTGCAGCCGTGCTGAGCTGCCAGGCCTCTCCTGTGCCACCTGCAAGAGAGGAGGAATCCAGCAGAGCCCACTCCTGAGCCCTGTGCCACAGCAGGAAATGCCCCTTTGAAATGAACAGCAGACTCCCATTTAATATCTTAGCCCTGTGTCAGAGCAGAAAGTGCCTCTCTAAAATCAAATTCCCATTTCATTTCAGAGTTGCAGGTTTTATTAAGGCAGCCTTAGCTCAAGGAACAGCCTTTTGGTGTCACTGAGAGCATTTAGGAAGTCTCTCCCTCCCCAGGACTCTCAGCCCACACTGCGCTTCACAGTTATTAGTTTATATTCCCAAAGTAAATATTATTTAGGTCTCCTCTTGTTTCCTAAGCCATTTATTAATTCTACATAGAAGTTCACATTTAGCCAGGAAAGCCAATCACAGGCCTGGTAAGACCTGGAAGGGAGAAAAAAAAGGAAAGAAAAAGAAAACTATCTCCTTATTGAGAGGTGAGACATAAGTGGATTTCAGGCCCTTGGGTCATTATTTTACCAATCATTAACTCCCTTTTTAGAAAGCACAGCAATGCCACTGCTCCAAACTCAAGCATTAAAAAGGGGCAGCTCATTCTGGATGCAGAGAAACATTTCCCTCAGGTTGTGTTTGCAAAGGGCCTTTCTACAACTGCAGCATTGCCAGAAAACAGATCAGCACTTGCAGGGAGAGGGGGACCTGCACACAGCCCCGTCAATTCCCTCTGGAACCTCCCGTGCTGATTGCTGGAAAGAGGCAAACACAAGTTAAAACCTCACCACAGGATAAAAGAGCCCTGGTTCTGGCAGGGAAACCACAAAGCAAACGTGACTGAAACCATTTCTTGCAGCACCTCAGCCTTTTCTCCTGGCTCAGGGGGACAAAGTTCTGCTCCGAGCAGGGCAGCCAGCAACTGCAACCCATTTCCCCAGCAGTGCCACATCCTCAGCTCCCTCCCAGCCTGTTCCACGCCAAATCCTGGGCCACTTTTTATCACTAAATATTTAAAGTGGGACAGAAGTGCCACACAACATGATCTGATTACAGCTGGTGCTGCAGAGAGCTCAACCAGCACAGCCTGGAATGAGAGGAGCAGCAGAAAAACAGATCTATAATTTAGGAATTACAGTTTTTAAAGTGGAGCTAATGGATCCAGAGCAGTTTTGCTGCACTGTTTGAGCTGTTTTTATGGGTAGAATCTGTAAAAATGTGTGATTCCATGGTGGTTAGGCACTCACTTATACTACATGAACTTAATAACTTAAAACTACGGAGTTGCAAGAAAGGAAAAGCAAGAAAAATGAACTCATCCACTTCTACTGGGGGAGAAAAACCAAAATAAATTAACAGAGAGAGATGCTCTTTGATATCAAAGCTGCAAAGAGGACAGGTAACAAATAAAGGAACATTTTGTAAGCAATTGCTGCATCAGCAGCCAGGATTTTGTGTAAATGAATGCAGCCAGGAAATGTTTCATGGCAGTTTGGTAGGGCAGTAAAATGCCAGGAGAGGAAAGGGAAATAATGACTTACTTTTTGTTACACTTCTACTTATTTCTCATCACTGCAAAAGGAGCTCAAAGTATGACAAAAGTCAGATTCTACTGCTGCTGTCTCCAAAGAGGGTGTGTTTATAAAGATACAGATATTTATTACCTCAACATACCAGTTACACTTTATGTGTAGGAAAGTTATTTCCCCTTCCTCATTTGACCATTTCCCAATGTAAATATTTCATTTTTAGTCCCATCTTGCAGCCAGCAGAATTTTGTTCAGAACCAAAGACACAAGAAAGCACAATTACAGAAACCCTAAAGGCAGAGCTCTCCCCCACTAGAGAAGCCAAACAAAATCCTCAAAAATAAAGCGCAAAACCCCCTCCTTCCCCCCAAAAACCCCAAATTTGTGTCATGCAGCACCCACACTCACTCAGAAAGGAAATTTCTCCAAGAAGTTTCCAGCAGAGCTTGGGATGGGGCACCTGGACCTTAAATAGGGCAGGGCAGCAACACTCGATTGCTTCCACCCAAACCTAATGATTTAATTAATTACTGATCCCTTACACAGCTGCCTGAAAGATTGGGAGCTGTTCTTGCTGCCTGTTTCTGAAGCATCATAAAAAGTTTCACACCAGAGGGTTCTGTGCATTTAGATATTATTTTCTTTTTTTTTGTCCCTGAAGTATTTACACAGAGCTGAAGGGAAATGTGGGGTCTGTCTTTAGGTATTTACACAAAATAGAAGGGAAATGTTGTGGGGTCTCTCTTTAGGTATTTACCCAAAATTTAAGGGAAATGTTGTGGGGTCTGTCTTTAGGTATTTACCCAAAATTTAAGGGAAATGTTGTGGGGTCTCTCTCGAGGTGTTTACACAGAGCTGAAGGGAAATGTTAGAGGCTCTCTCTCTCTGCACAGTGACAGGTTGGAGAGAGTTCTGGCCCGAAGGGGACCAAGGGGATGGCTCCAAACTGATAGAGAACACCTCTGAGGGGTGTTTTAGGAAGAAATTCTTCCCTGTGAGAGCCGTGAGGCCCTGGCACAGAGCAGCTGTGGCTGCCCCTGGATCCCTGGAAGTGTCCAAGGCCAGGTTGGAACAACCCAGGATAGTGGCAGGTGGCCCAGCCTTGGCAGGGGTGAAGTGAGATGATTTTTGAGGTCCTTTTCAACCCAACCCACCCTGGGATTCTGTGGCTGCAGAGCAGCAGCTGCAGGATAGAATTCTGGAAAAGGCCCTTGCAGCTGAGGTGTTGCAGGCACAGAACCTCCTCCCTATCCACAGGAACAGCTCTCGGGTGCTTTTCATCTCCTGTGAGGAGCTGCAGGCACTTGGCAGCAAAGGAGGCAGAGCTGGGGGAGGTTTGTGATGGTGTTTGCTCTCTCTGTCTCTCAGGAAGGGTGTTTTGAGTGGCTTTTGCTTCAGAACTTTTCCAACTTTCACATCGTGGTTGGGTGGGGTTGTCAGATCACTGCAGATTTTGTGATTTATTCATCTGGGTTCCTTGGAGGAGGTTGGGGGAAGGGAAGGGAAGGGAAGGGAAGGGANGCTGCTCCAGCCCCGTGCCGCTATCGATCCCAAGCCTCTGCTCCATTGGATTTTTCTCCAGGCACAGGAGGAATGAGATTCTCTATCAAAACAGCAGAGTCTGGCAGCTATCACAGAATATCTGGGCAAAGATCTCTCTCCTTTGTTGTGCAGACAGCAAACAAAGCTGGGAATCTTTTGTGCTTATTTAAAGACAAAAGTGCTGGATTTGTTTGGGAAATTGTGGCTCTGATTTCCATCGTGTCCCTGGATTGCTCCCATTGAGGGGACAAAGCTGTGCTCCTATCACAGGGGTGACATCGGGGGCAGGGAGGGCAGCTCCTCTTCTGGGCTGGCTTCAGCCCCAAAGTTCCCAGCCACTCTTTGGTTTCACAGCATGGGTGCATTCCCAGAAATTCCACAAGCTGGGAAACTGAGGCCCAGGTGAGTGGAGGGTGAGGCCCTCGCCCAGCAGGGCTGTGGAAACCCCAGCACATCCTGAGCCACCCCTGGAAGGGTTTGGACCAGGGACAAGGAAGCTGGGGACAGTTCTGCTCCAGAAGAGGGAATGGGGAAATGACCAATGTGGGATATTCAGGGACATGGACAGAGAATGTGCAGCTCCAACCTGGATAACAGTGACCTGAAACATGGTCCGGGGGGAAGGGAAGGGAAGGGAAGGGAAGGGAAGGGAGGAAGGGAGGAAATTATTATGCTCCTGAAAGCCAGGCAGGGATCCAACAACCAAAGCAATGCAATATTGTTCTTTATTGAACAAGAATATCGACCAGCAGTTGCTGCTCTGGATAAGGAAGTGTTTGGGGTTTGACCAGCTGTTTTCAGGACTTTATATTTAGTTGTGTGAGAGTTCAGCAGAAACAGATTTATGGTGTTGAGGAGGGTGATTATTTATAAAGGTGCTTCAAAAGGAAGAGAAACACTGGAGTTCCTAACAGCTCCAGCAGCTCCTAAACACTCCTGAGGGTTTAGTTTCTCAGGTGTAACCAATTTTTGGGGTTTTTTTAAGGTTTCCTGCTGAATGACAAAGTTTAATTCTAAAAGTTCAAAGCAAGGATTCTGAGCAAGAGGAACTAAGATTTCCCAAAGGCCAAAACATTCGATTGCACTCCAGGGCTGTTGTGTGGCTCGGTAATGCTGCTCCAGACCCATTTGCAGTGATTCATGGTGGATTTTAGCGAAGAATTTGCTGCTTATCATCTTAAGAGGGCAGCCTGGAGCCTGGGAACAGCGCCGGGTTAGAGCCGCACCGCTGCATTGTTAATAAATCCTCCCATTAGGGCTTGCCTAAAAAGACCTGGAAAAAAAGCAATAAAAGGTGAAATTTGCCTTTGCTCATCAGCGACAGAGCCCGCAGGAGCCAGGGATGGGCTCTGCTGGATGGTGCAGGAGTTCTGCTGCTGCAGGATGGGCTTGCCCTGCTCTCAGGGCAGGAATGGGAGTCTGAAAACATCGAGGAGCTTGCAGAACTAAGCCCCACTCTAAACGAGTCCCATTTGGACGTTTAGCTCTTCATCTTTAATTTTATCAGGGTCTAAACATCGTGAGCTCAGTTTCCAAGATTTCCAAGGAGATCACCAGGAGAGGAGCAGCTTTGTTCTGAGGCCATTGGTATCAATATTCAGCATTTTACCAAAAGCTTTACAAGCTGAAAAGGGTAAAAACATCAGTTCTGGCACTGGGGTCAGTGCAAATATCAGAAATGAGGCAGAGTCTCCTCTGAGAAAGGCATTTAAAGCCATTAAAACTGCCAAAGCCAAACCTCCCCCATGTGCAATTTTGGGTAGGTCAGACAAGGACAGTGCAAACCAGGAAAAAATGAGGGTAAAGCTTAGCTTTACAGATCTTGGGCTTTACAGAACTTGGGGCACATCTGAAAATCCCAGAGGAATGTGGTGACAAAAAAGCAGCAGAACTGGAATATGGCAAGAGGGTTTTTAGCTGTTTTTTTTCTTATTTACCAAGGAAATTTTCACATTACAAACACTCAGATTGGTGTAATTGAAGTCAGGGCACTGCAAAAACTTCTTTCCTAAAATTCCTGCGGCATTGCAGGTGGTGGAAGATTTGATTTTTCTGAAAAAGGAAGGAAAAAAAATCACTTCTTTTGCAGAGCTTGAGATCATGCCCCTGCTTCAGATTCCAGCTTTGTTAATTAAACACCAGAATTCCAGCGAAATTGAAGAGCTGCACTTTTGTTCCTGCAATCTGGTGATCACCTGGCAGGTGCTTTGGGGTGATGTTTGTGGGACTCCAGCCTGCAGAATTATTCTGCATGATCCCTGTTGGGGTGGAAGTGGATCCCTGTCACCCATTTCAGTGTGGCACCAACAGTGTCACGGAATTATGCTTTTATTGTCACTCCTGATTAGCCCCACACCTTCAGCCACTGGGGGAAGGAGCTGCTGCGTAATTTTAACAGGATTCCATCAATTCTGAGATGCTTTTACTGAATCACAAGCACAAAACACAATTACAGGGGTTGTGCTGAACGTCTAAGAGAGAGGCAGAGCGATGCTCAGAGGGTTTTGTTGCTCTCTGTGTGTCTTCCCATGATTTCCTCAGGCCTCCACACTCTCCTGGCAGGGAGGAGCTGCCAACCCACTGGTTTGTAAATCGAAATTCAATGCAAAATCTCCAGCCTAACAGCAGAGCTTTGCCAGGGGCAGCCAAACCCAGAACCAGCTGCTGGAGGGGCCTTTGGGATGGGGAGGAGCAGCCAAGGGCAAGGAATGTTCTCTGAGTTAGTTAAATCAGGGCAGATGAGACATTTCCGTGGGCAGGGTCTCGAGCAGATTGGGTCATAAGGGGGGGAAAAAACAAAATTAAGCAAGTCTGGCTTGAGTGGAGAGGTTTGGAGTGTGGCAGCCTGGAGCCACAGGAAACCTTTCTGAGGGTGCACCAAACTCCTGATGTGATTAAGCACTTAAAGACAGTAAAAGCAATCATCCCTTAAATAGAAGCATTGCTCTCAACATCCTCATCTCCTGGCTTGCCTTTAACCATCATTTCTTGCCTCCTGTGGGTGCTGTTAGTGAGGCTGCACACAGGAACAGCAGAGCTGGAAATGCTTTCCTTAGGGAGGATCTTGCTCTCCTTCACACTGGAGTTTTCCAGCTAATACAAATAATTATTTCCCTTTTTAATTTTTCTTTCAATCCCCTTGAGTTCTAGCAGAGTAATGCGGTGTAAAAATCTTTTTCTTGAAAGAAATGAGGCTGTATTATATTCCTGGCTCCCTTCAGCACCACATCATTTCTAAATTCAGTGAGAGCTGTGCCACCAGTCAGGTTTGATGGGAACACTCCCCTCTCTTTAGCACTGTGTAATTGGACATTAGCATTGGATATGCAGTTGCCAGAAATGTATTGATTATTTGCAGCAAAATGACCACAAGCAGCTTTTCTTTTGTTGTTTACAGCTCCTTCCAGGGGCCTCCTGAGCTCCTTGGCCTCCTCCCAGCCAGCAAAAACCATAAAGCAAATGCCAAATTCTGTAAAGCAAATGCTCTGAATGAGTCACGTTTGGAAGTTTAGCCCTTCATCTTTAACTTTATCAGGGTCTAAACATTGTGAGCTCAGTTTCCAAGATTTCCAAGGAGACCACCAGGAGAGGAGCAGCTCTCATTCTGAGGCCATTGGTATCAATATTCAGCATTTTACCAAAAGCTTTACAAGCTGAAAAGGGTAAAAACATCAGTTCTGGCACTGGGGTCAGTGCAAATATCAGAAATGAATTGTCAGAATGTTAATAACCCAGCATTTCACAGCAGTCAGTGTTAAAATGCACCCATTTATTGATTCCAATTGCAACACACACATCACACAATGCATTTCCAATAGTGGGACAGATCAGTGGGGTGAGAGGACAGGGGTAATTGATAAATTAGACATCACTTAGCCCTGTGCAGCCACTCACAGGGAGATAACCATGAAGTGCAGAACCCTAACCAGGGTATAAATCCAGAAATAAATCCATAAATACACTTTTTATACCAAGGAACACTCGGCCCATGCCCACACTCCCTCTCCCAGCAGACAAGGAAGGAGAGCAGTGCCACTTGCAGAAGGCAACACACAAATTAAGTTCAGCATCTTAGTTTTAAGTTTTTCAAAGCAGGTTCTGGCACCACACCCTGATTCTGGGTCCCTCAGGGCACAAGCATCCTTCCTGGCAGGATGGAGGCAGCAGATTCAGCTCTGGCTGCAGACAAACCCTCCAAGTGCTCCGTGGTTGCTGCTCCAGGTTCCCCGTGCTCTTTCAGTGCTCCTCTGCTTTTCCCTCACTGCCAACTTGGATTTTCTCCTCCGGAGTTTCTGGCAGGCAGGCTGGGATCTCCTCTGATGTCTGCCCATCACCACAGGCCTCAGCCACCTCTTCAGCTTGCTCTGGTCCACCAGCAGCTCCTTCCACGCCTTCAGGAACAGCAATCTCACCTTGTGCCAGCTGCAGCTCAGGTGGGCCTTCAGTTCCTTCTCCCCCCTGCTCTTGTGCAGCTCCCTGCCCATTTGTGATGCCCTCCCCTGGCTCTGTAGCCTCTGGGGGCAGCTCTGGCTCCTCCAGGGGACACGAAGCAGCCGTGGTGTCACCTGCCTTCTGCACGGGCACCTCCCAAAGAGCCTTTCCAGCCCCAGCCTCCTGCTCTGCCCCATCCAGCAGCTCGGATTTTGCAGGCTCCCAATGGTCACCTGCAGACACATGGACATCAACCTCCACCGTGGTCTGAGTGGGAGGTGGCACCCTCTGGTCCCCACAGCACAACTCGGGGGGCACAGGGCTGCCAGGGGGATGCAGAACAGGATTTGGGGATCCTTGTGCCTCTGCAGCGAGTTCCTGGTGTTTCATCAGCCCTGGGTGAGGCTCCTGGGGCAGCTCAGCCCCTGGTGCATCCCCAGCAGGGAGCGAGGCAGCCGAGTCTCCTTCCTCCTCTCTGAATTCACTTCCAGAAGCTTCCAGCACCAGGCTGGCAGTGGGAGGCTCCGAGCCCCGTGGAGCCCTCCCGACACGAGCCGAGTGGCAGCGGCCGTCCCCGGTCCAGGTGGCTGCATCACAGCACACCCGGGCAGCCTTGGGGGCCCTGGCCCTGAACAGCACCCTGGGGAACAGGCAGGGCCTCTGCTTCTTCCCAAAAACCCCTCCCATGGCGGCTCTGACAGGGAGCTCTGGCTCTTGAGGAGGAAGGGGTTCACACCTGCAGGAAAGGGATGTTCATTAGCCCCCCGCTCATTAGGGTGAGGTAATTACCCAGTTCTCAGGCAGCAGGAGCTCAGGGATGACAGGAATGGGATGAACAGGTGGAATTGCACCTGGTGGGGTCAGGGGAGACACAGAGACCTTTTAAGAATTACCAGTCTGAAAAGAGGGAAAAAGAGAAAAGCAGAAGCCTTTTAAAAACTAAGAGTCTGAAAAGAAGAGATACAGAGCTCTTTTAGGAGCTAACAGTCTGAAATAAAATTTCTTTCTTCTGAAAAGAAGGAAAAAAAAGAGATACAGAGGCCTTTTAAGAAATAACAGTTTGAAAAGAGAGGAAAAGAGAGAAATACAGAGGCCTTTTAAGAAATAGTGGTCTGAAAAGAGGGGAAAAAAGAGAAATACAGAAGCCTTTTAAGAAATAGCAGTCTGAAACGAGGGAAAAGAGAAACATCAGTCTGAAAAGAGGGGGGAAAAGAGATATACAGAGACCTTCAAAAAAATAACAGCCTGGAAAGGAGGAAAACAGAGATACAGAGCTCTTTTAAGAACTAACAGTCTGAAATCAAATTTCTTTCTTGTGAAAAGAAGGGGAAAAAAAGAGATACAGAGGCCTCTTAAGAAATAACAGTTTGAAAAGAGAGGAAAAGAGAGAAATACAGAGACCTTCTGAGAAATAAGAGACCATCTGTCAGTCAAAGCAGAGCACTCTGGAAGACAGTGACAGGTCTCAGGAGCCACTCTTCACTCCAGTCAAGGAAATGTTTAGACTTCCAGTAATAGATGGGGGCAGGAGGGAAGAGAAGCAAGGCAGGCAGGAAAAAGTTGCAGATAAATTTAAAATTCACAGGCTAGAGCAGGGTTTGTTCCTGAATAATAACATTAGGAGAGGATTGCCAGAGACAGAAGTAAACTAAAAGGCAAAATAACATCTCCCAGCACAAAACTAATTCAAGAACTGAGAAGCAAGGTCTGCCTTCAACACTGAAATGAGCTAAAACCAACCAAATTACTTGTGCCCAGAGAGGCCCAGACTGTACAAATGTGCATGAGTGAAAGCAAGGAACCCATCCCATGAAAAACAAACAGCAAGAGAGCTGAGAGAGCCCCTGCTCACCAGCACAGCTCCACAGCCCCACTGAAGATCCTCACCTGGGAGGCAAAGCCCTCACCGGGGCTTAAATAGGAGGGGGGGGTCACACTCAATCCCTTCCCCCCTTGACTCGCAACCTCAGTTCCTGCAGGTTCTGAAGTTCCCTTACTCTGTTTTCTATTTTCCCAGGCATTTCCAAGCCCTTGGGAGCAGGATGTGCTCCTGTTTGCAGCTGATGGGTGATTAACTTCACTTTGATTACTGCCATTGAATGTTTAAAATAAAGCTCAAGATTTACACAGACAAACTGACCTCTGGTTAGAAGTGGCGATGCCAAGTGGCAGAAAAACCAGGCTGGGTTTGTGTGTAGCTCACAAGTGATAACACCGACGTTGCAATCTCCCATTTTATTTGATATTGAGCAGTTAGGGGTGAAAAATTACCCCCTTTCCCACTTGTGTGCTGTCTTCAGCTGGCTGAGTGGTGCAATTAGCAGTTTTACAGTGGCTGCAGATGATTTGAACGATCCCAGGCACAGCTGACATTCCCCAGCCCTGCTTGTGTTTGCTGGCTGGGAGGGAGCTCGAACCTGGAATTGGCCACACGGGCAAAACACAAAAGCAAATATCCATTAAAAACAAACTGATCCCAGCCAGCAGCGTGAAGGCAGGGCCTAAATATCCACTGCCAGCAGTGCCAGTGCTGTGGAATGAAAAAAAATATCAAAATGGATGGGTTCCAGGCTTCTTTTATTTACATGAAAACCCCTCAAATCGAACAGTTTTGGACGCCAGATCTGGTTCAGCATCCTAAACTTTGCTGAGCTCCAGCGACTCCCTGAGAGCAGAGAACAAAGGAGGAGCACTTGGCGAGGTAAATCCGTGTGTGCAGCCAGAGCTGGGACCAGAACAGGACAATGTCCCCCTCCTGCCTTCTGATGTGCTCCAACATCTGCTCTGCACGATAACAGCCTGGGCTCTGTGGCTTGGTGGCACTGCAATGTCACATTGCCATGGCTGGGAGGGCCTCACTCCGTGCCTGGTGAGCTTTTCAAAACCCCTTTTTTAGATTTTTTAATACTTTTTTTTTAGGCTTCCATGGAAGTGATCTTCAGAGGCAGATCAGGATTTTGAGTATTGGAAACTTCTCTGAACTAAACCCTAATTTTCACACCTGACAAACGCAGGGTGTAGAGAGTCACAGCAGTGGCTGAAAACTCTGGTGGCCTTGGGGACATTGATGCTTTGCAAAGCAACACAACTGGAAGGAAATTGCATCCCCAGCTGCTCCTGCGTGGGGGAATGTCAGGCACTGCAGCACAGGGAGCCTGGCAAGTGGATTTCCAAATCCTGCAGATGTTGCAGGGATTTATTTCGGTGTTCTGTGCAATGGGAAGATGCTCAGTCATCAGCTCATCACTGAAGGAAGTTGGAATATTTCCGAGATTTAAAGTGTAGAAATTAAAATACAGATTTAAAGAATTCCTTACCCTTCAATCATGGTGAAATATGGAAACACACAAAACATATCCATGAAAAAAAAAGCTGAAATATTCCAGTTTAAAAAGCCCAACTTTGACCCATTTGAAACAATCCAGAAAATGTGAGACACCACAGGAAATAGCAACATAACACACGATAGAGGAGGGAGGAAAATCCTCCTGTCAGAGCAATCACATCTCCTTCCTTTACCAGGCTTAGTATTTGTTCCAAAAGCCTTTTCCAATCTCTGCTACTTTGATATATTTAAAAGGGCTGTTCTAAAAAAAACATACACTTCTTTTTTTGACAAATAAAAGGAAATAATCACAGCTCCTGCACAGAGCTGGGCTCAGCTGTCAGCCCAGGCTTGTGCTGTGTGATGGAATGGTACAAGAGCACCATTACAAAGCCTTCCCGTGGCATCATTGCTTACAAGGAGAGGCTGCAGGCAGCTCAGGCCATCACTCTTCGTGTTTGGGGCTCTTTATTGCAGAGTTCAAGCTGTTTCCTCTTAATAGAACTGTCAGGGCCTCTTGGTAGGTCTGGTGTGGCATCACGACAGGAGAACTGTTTTCTTGTGGGGGAATTTTCCATAGCAAACGAGAGGTGCTTCCCTCCCTGAGTGAACTGAAGAAAGACTATTTTAGTCATGGAAATCTGGAGTGTTCTGAAGGTTTCATTCTGATTCTTGGGGTGTTTTTTTCTCTTTTTAGTGATAGTTAAAGTTTTATTGCTTTTAAGCTTAAGCCTGCTTTGCTGTTAATTGGGAAATTTCAAATTGGTGAACCAAACCCACTACAACAGCCCAGGGATGAAAATCTCCTCAGGGAACAGGAGGGGTTTTCCACCACTGGAGCTCTGCAGCTTGGCTTTTCCAAGTTGACCTTGGAAACTCTGCCTGGCCCCACAGGCCCAGGACTCTCAATGGTTGAAGAACATTTTTTGTAGCACAGCTCCTGCTCAGAATCCTCCTCAGCAGAATGAGAGAACCAGCTCGTGGTCATGAGTGTGATTGAGGCTGATTTCCCTCAGGGTTTCTTATTCAAACCTTTTCCCTGCCTGAATTTGGGTTTTGGGGGAGGCTGGGACAAAGAGTGGCAGTGAACACACCCAGATCCCTCCTAGACAGCAGCAGCAGGAGGAGTGGGGGACTTTGGCAGAGCCAACAAAAAAATAGAATTGAGTTCAAAAAGATGAGCTTTCAGTCAGCTTTGTGTTTATTGAACACCTTCCCCCTTTTGAGGGCCAAGCAGCCCATGGCTTGATAGCACTGCAGCCACAGCCCACCTGAGCAATAATTGGGTTCATCAGCTCAGAGAAGCCTCTTGAGGAACACAAAGTGTTCCAGGCACCTCCTTTCCCCCAGTAAGTGAAGGAAGATTATTTGTTTTGCAGGTCTGACACACAGGAGGCTTTGCCAGCCTAAGGGCAGCTGGAAGGACAGAAGCCAAGGTGTTACAAAAGCCCATCCTTTCCCCAAAGCATTACATTTAACCCCCCAACATCACTGGTCACACTCAGCTCTTCCTTCTCAGCCTTCAGCTCTGTGCAAGACAAATAAAGAGGCACCTGCAGGATATTTTGTCTTGCACTTTTCCCATCAGCATCCTGTTCCTCAAGCACTCTAAAATAATCTCCACCACTCTCCCTTCCCCCCACATACACATCTGGGCACTTGGTGTAGTCAGACATTGCTCAAAACTCCTTTAAAAAGGAGTCAGTCCCCAATTCTCCTTTGAGGTGTAAAGAAAAGCACTCCCCAGGTTTAGCCCTATTCTCTGTTCTCATTTATTCCCAGCAATTAAAACACACACAGCTTGTGGTTTTGCCATGATCTATAAAAGTGTATTTTATTGGGAGCACAAAGTGAGGAACATTAAAAGTCAGTAGATTTCAGCTGCAATACACCGACTTCTGCATTCTGATCAAGACTACATTTTAACTTCTGCATAAACTGCACAGGTTACACAAATACTTCCACTACAAGAGATACAAAGAACAAGCCAGGATTAGGATTTCATCATCTTGCTGTGAAAATATTGTTTTCAACATTCACAAGAAAGCAGGAAGCATCAATTGTACAAGAGAATTATTCAGGGAGGTAGTTCAAATATTTCATTGTTCCGAGGTAGCAGGAGAAGTGGCTGTTGGCCTCACAGAAAACATCTGACTGCACACAACTAGAGGAGCAGTTTTATTCTGTTTCCAGACTCTTCAGACCAAGGGATGAAGGCTCCCATCCCCAAACCTCACTGGGGGAACGCAGCAGCAACATCAGCTCAGTGAAATCCTGGTTCGAGTGAATCAGCTCCCTCCCAGCAAGGCATGAGCTGCGAAACAGCTACTGGGAAAAGCAAGAAACAGATCTGTGACTGAAAAATAATTCAGGAGAACATCTGGAAAGCTCTGTAAAAACCTCACAGATCTGTCTGGTGAGAGTTTCTGAAGTCAGGGACGCATTCTGCGAAATCCTGAGTGCAACAGCTGGGGTCAGTCCCTTCCTGAGGGCGGGCACCTCATCCCTGGCACAGAACAGAGGTGACCCCAGGCCACCTGAGGGCCAAACGTCTCAAGCATCAACATTTTCAGCCTCTCTCTCCCCACTACTCCCAAGCACTTCAGGCACTGAGCAGGGCACATGTGGGAACTCAGCTTCTTGCTTTAGAGGTGCAGGACCAGAAGCTGCTGGTTCTTCTGGAAGCTCCGCTGCTGGCTGCATGATCCCGTGCTGTGGCTCTGCCCCAGAGCATCCCCTGCTGCCCTGCTGCCCCAGCTCACACAGGGCTCCATCCTGGGGCTGCTGCGAGATGTGGCTCAGCCCTGTGCAGCACGGGCTCCCCGGGCCCTGGGCAGGTGCCAGGCTGCCCTGCATGCCCTGCTCCCAGAGCTCCAGCAGCTGGTTTGGTGGCTCCAGAGAGCCCCACTGCGGGCACAGGGGCTCCCAGGACACGGCAGAAGTGGAGTAGAGCTCAGCCACCCCCCTTGCTATGACCTGCTGAGGGCTCTGCAGGGTCAGCAGGGCCATGGCTTCCACCAGGCGGGTGAGCTCAGCCCTCTGGGCAGAGCGAGGGCCGGGCTCAGCAGTGTTAGCCCTGCCCGTGCCCCCGGTGGGCTCAGCACACACAGAGGGCTCAGGCTGCCCTGCCACCTGCACAGCACACAGAGACAAGGCCCTGCCCAGCAGAGCCCCCGGGGTGCCTGCGGGAGGTTCTGGCTCACAGCCTTGGCCAGG
The DNA here is from genome assembly GCA_013397295.1 of Polioptila caerulea. Lineage (NCBI taxonomy): Eukaryota > Metazoa > Chordata > Aves > Passeriformes > Certhiidae > Polioptila > Polioptila caerulea. The sequence goes on along the minus strand of VYXF01006332.1, from coordinate 30,240 downwards.
CTCAGCTTCACTCGAGAGCTCGATGAGGCTGGGAACGTTTCCCTCCTGGAGGGTTATCCCAGCACACGGGGCTCCCTCCCTGCCCGGCTGCTCCTCCTCTGCCACAAGTTCAGCACCCACAGGAATAGCAGCTGCAGGTGCCTTACCCCCTTTCTCCTGCTGGGTTAAGTCCTCAGCTTCTTCAACCTCCTCATCAGCAGGGGCCACGAACAAGTCCATGGGATTCCAGGCTGCTTCCCACCCTTCTGCCCATCCCACGGGATCTGCAGCAGGGCAGGGCTCTCCGTTCTCCTCCAGAGCATCAGCTGGGGGCTGCCAGTCCTGGCCCGGGCCCTTGGAGCCCTGTTTGGGCACTCTCAGGGCTGCGGTGGGGGGCTGTGTGTCGAGGAACGTCCGTGTGTCCTGGGGGCTCTGCAGGAACGTCCGTGTGTCCTGGGGGCTCTGCAGGAACGTCCGTGTGTCCTGGGGGCTCTGCAGGATGGGCTTGGTCTCGCTGGGCTCTGCCCCTGCTGCCTCCTGCTCCCTGCACCTCTGACACAGCACACAGCACAGCTGCTGGCTCAGGCTGCTGCCCATGCTGCCCCCGCCACAGCACCTGCAGGAAAAATGGCATTTTGTCACTTCTTAGCATCAATGTTTCCTCACAAAGCCGAGGTTTTGCTCTCACAGATACCTGTGACCTTCAGGCAGGGTCCTGCCCCACGGCACAGCCAAGGGCTCTTCTCCTCTGCTCCTTCCAAACTCAACTTCCCACACCTGGGGGGAATCTTTGCCTCCCACACCTGGGGGGAATCTTTGCCTCCCACACCTGGGGGGAAGTGTGACAAAATCCCCACTGCCCAGCCTGAGCAGCTCAAAAGCAAGAGCGTTTCAGAGCCCGAAGCCCAGCACTCAATCCAGGATTCCCACCCATCCCCAGGCAGGTTTATTAATTAGCAGAGTGGCAATCAGCACCCAGGAGTGGGTGCTGTTAATTCTGACAAGTCACAGCTCAGGTGCAGAGTTTTACAAGGACAACTCCTTCAATTTGAAGGGAAAACTGAGTTTAGACTTGCAGTGGGAAAATAGATCTGCAACCCCACAAAATAACAACAAACACACCCAAGCAAATGCTCTGTGTTAATTAGAATAAAAGACTTGAACTGCCCACACAGGAAATTATTTTCTTCTGACTGAAGCCAGCAGGGCTTGTTTCCTATTCAGGGCTGGGACAGAAAAAGCCAGTTTCAGTCTATGGGCTAATCAACACCTCACAGAATAATCTGTTAATTATGTTGGAGACCCAGGCCCAAATGTTTTGGAGCACCACATTTTCCAGCTTCAGAACAGCCCCCCAGCCTCTCCCTCAGCATCATATTTACAAGAGCTGTTAGAAACAGTAAAATCTGAAGGCATTAATTTAAGACATGGGCCCTTAAACACCAAATTATTGTGGAAGCCCAAACTTATTTTCTGCCATAATTTTGCATCACAACAGAACACGTGGCTTAAAAACCAGAATTGCCAATAGTCAGATGGTTTCTTCCAAGTTTTTACTTTTGTTTCCTTTAAGAAAATGACAAAAAAAATTCAAGAGAAAAGCATTTTATGTTGTCCTCTGAACACTTAAATACATGTGAGCACTCAGTTGAAAATTAAACAATGAACATGCTTCCATTAGAAGGAACCTCTTTTGAGTAACAGTTGCACCATTTGAATGAAAACTCAAAAGTAAACCTACATACTATCATTGAAGGGCCCAAAGTGAGCTAAAAATCACACATGATAAGATTATACTCTTATAATTTACATATTTTCCCTACACCATAATTAATCAAATGAGAACTAGAGAGCTGGGTTAAAAATCCTGGCTAAAAGTAGTGACTTACCAGCTCAGAACAAAAGAAACCACCAGAACACAAGAAAAACCTCCCAGGTACCTTTTGGCCTTCGAGCTCAACTTAAATACTGCCAAGGGGTCACACCAAACCAATTCCCCCCCAGCTCCTGGAGCAGCAATCCCCTGAACCTTTAGTTCCTTTAATTCCTTCCCACTCCATTTGGGATCAGCTGCTGTGGCCCCATCCTTGATTTCACAGCTGAGTGTTTTGCTGCTCCTTCCGTGCTGCTTTTTAGCAGGGGGCAAAGCAAAAATGAAGAGGCAGCTTCTGTTTATGGCCAAGCACCAGAGATATCCTGGAATAACCCAGTGGCAGAGGAATATTCCAGGAGCAGGATGTGGGGCTGGGATTTCCCATGGGCAATTTGGGATTTCCCTTGGCTCTGTCTGCCACCTCCAGAAGGAGTGAATTCCCAGGTGCTGCTGGATTTTCTGCAGAGGAAATGGGGTTGTTGGACACCCACCCCTCTCTCCCATCTTTGGAATGTCAATACAAGGGTGGTGCTTTTATGCAATGGAAGAGCCAAGTCTTCAGTAATTAATTCAGACACAGTAACAGCAGCTCTCATTATATTTAAGACCTCGAGGCTGATGGAAGAAAAAGAAATGAAGTTTTCCTCTTGATTTTATAGATTTTTTTTCCCCTAAATAGGTCCCTGTGTTTTGTGACTCCCCCAGCTGTGGCTGCAGGGAATCCTCCCAAGGCTTCAGAACATTGCAAATCAGCTTGAGGGCTCACACCTGGGGGGTTTTCACTCTGCTGTCTGCAACATCTCCTGCATGTCAAGAAAAAAAAAAAAGACCAAATCGGTGTCTTCAGTGTTGGCACTGTCCTTGGGGATCTCACCTGAGCTGCTGAGGGCACTCGAGGCTTTTCCTTCCTCACACCTCTGTGCATTTTCAGGGCTCTTCCACTCAGGGAGGAGCACAAACACCCCCGGGTGAGCCCGGCCGGGCTCTGCAGGGTTCCTGGAGAATTTTTCTTTTTCCTCTGCCTTTGGAAGTTTTCTCAAACTGCCGTGGATTCCTTAGGGTGGGCAGAAATTCTGGAGGTGCCTGGCTGTCCCTTTTTTTGTGAAGGATCAGCTGTGATCCCGGCCAAATCCAGCCCTGGGAATGAGCCCGTTGCCATGGGCAGGGCATTGATATTTTAATACCAAAATTACACAAATAAATTCTATTAACACTGTAAAATAAGACCTAAAAGGTGCCTTTTTATTTATGGTTCCCCCTCAATCTCGACTGACAGGGGAGGGGTATGATCTCCTCTAAGGAGGAATAAATATGAAGTTAGATAAAATATTTTTTGTAAGATTTCTTGGGGGTTTTTTTCACTTTTGATAGCTTCTGGCTGTTTCCACAGTTCTCACAGCCTGTGAGTCAGTCCTTAGGCTACTTTCATGAATTTCCCCGTGACTTTATCACCTGTAAATATGATTAATTTGGGCCAAATTTGGTGAAAATGCCTCTTCAGGCTAAGTCAGGGAAAAAAAGCTTGCAGTCAGAGTTGGACAAACAGCAATTTTGAAAAGTATGAAACGCAGAGAGGACAGAGCTGAATGCTTTGAGCCTGTTCCCCCTGTTCTCCACCTTCTCTTTATCCTTCCATAAATATAAATATAAATATAAATATAAATATAAATATAAATATAAATATAAATATAAATATAAATATAAATATAAATATAAATATAAATATAAATATAAAATACACGTACATATACATATACATATATACACACATATATACAATACCATCAATATTTTTCTATTTCTATTATAAATATATATATATTAAATAACTTCTGTATTTTTAGTAAATAAATCACCCTCTTTGCCAATAAAACTCTGGATCACAGCATCCATCCTGCCCCTCCAGCTGCCTGCTGGAGAAAACTTTGTGTATTTTGGGAAATAGAAAATGGAAGCAAAACACTTTCACAAATTATTGCTTTAATATCAGCACTGCAGCTAAAATTGAACAGCCACGCAATTATGCTGCATAATTAAAAAAGCCAGCATGATAAAGCTTTTCCGTGGCAGGATTGGAAAAAAAAACCCCAAAATGTCCTTTGGGAAAGGGACATTGTGTTGATGCACAATGGAATTCCTTGACTTCAAGGAGAAGGAGCAGCTTCAAGGTGCTGTTTTCTCAGCAAGCATTTTGAGGGACCTGCAGAAGAATTGGTGCTCAGCTTCCTCGTGGGGTATCCAGAGCATCCAGGGAGAGATTCCTGCCCAGGGAATTGCAGCCTCAGCTCCCAGGATCCAAACTGTGAGAGCGAGGAGAGTTTATTTTACATAAAGGTTCATGTTCTGTTGCACAAGCCTGGATGTTGTCAGTGTTTGGAAGTGGAGTGAGGGCTTTCCCTTGGTGGGGTGAGGAGCAGCACTGATGCCTTTTGGGCTACCTAAAACCAGAGGCCAGACAAAATCAAGAGATTACAAAGCTGTTCTATTTATTGAAGGGCCCTCAGGTACATTTAGGGCAGGAAAAACTCACTTGGGAGCTACACCCAAAATGGACAGTGGGTCACAGGTTTCACACTTTGATAAGTTTGGTCCATTGGCATTTTGGGGGTTAATCTCCCAATTACAGCTTCAGGTAATGAAGTCATTCACCCCAAGTTTGCTCCCCCCAAGTCACTTTTGTTTCCATCTCTGGGGTCTGAGGCAGTGAGGTGTCCTTGATTGCCAGGCCTGGAGAGGAATTGTTGTGTCTGAGCAAACTGGGAAAGCAGCAGCTCCCACTGAGTGTGGAGTTTGGAGTTACACACTAAAGAACTGCAGGGTCACAAACAGATGGAAAATAGAAAATCTGAAATCCTAAGGCATCAGTAGGAACTCCAACACACCAAAATTGTGTTTTGACAGGCACTTAATGACGCCAGGATTTCACCAGGCATTTCATTTCCCTTTATCGTGTCCCTGGCAGGTGGCAGAGGAATGTTCACCACGTCTATCAAACACAACTGCACATCATCATCTGCTGTTAAACACAGAGCAAATTCATTAGGAATTACACACCTCCCTTATTTTAGCAGCAGGACATGTGACAAGCAAAGCTCAGCCCAGTAATTCTATTTTCCTGAGCAGTTTTTGCATCCAGTTTCTCCTCAGACTTCCGCACATGCAAGATGACATCGATGCCATTTAAAAATACCTGCTTGTGACTCGAATTTAAATATTGTAACTTTGGTTTTTTGACCTGTTAACAGAACAAAATAAACAAGAAAATGCTCATTTTACATTTTAGTGTTTGCATTTACAGCGCTGGAGGAAGACATGCACTGGAGGGACAAGGAGTGGAGAACAGCAGACTCAGAATCTCTTCAGAACAATGACAATTATGGTTGAAAAAGATATTTTTCTCTTCAAATGTTGAAGCACATCCCCCACCTAAGCACACAGCCAATGCCAAGGGCTTTGTTGTTCAGCCCCTGCACAGAGGCAGGAGAGCTGCATTAGCCCAGCTTTTAGGCTGGGCTTTTAGGCTGGGCTAATTTTAGGCTGGGCTAATTTTAGGCTGGGCTTTTCTCTCCCTTCTCTTACCCAATTCTTAGGTTTGGTTACAGCATCAGAGAAAGCAGAAAAAAAACCCAGCTTTGTGGTAACTGGTGGCTGAGAGATGTGGAAAACATTCAAAGCACAATTCCAGCTGAGTCTTCTTCAGGCCCTGCACTGGTTTTCAGGCCCTGAACCCACCCAGGACCTTCAGAAAATGGAATTTGTACCAAAACTCTCAAATCTGTGGGGTGTCCTCATGCCTGGAGCCAAGTCTCAGTAGCACAAAGCTTGATGCATTAAGAAGCTTCACTAATGGAGTGGAAAGATATTTTAAACTCTGTGTTCAGCTGTTCAGAGTTCTCCTATTTAGGGTCCCAGAAGGCAGATACTCATTCAATAACACAGAACAGGATCAGTTCAAATGTGCATCTGGCAGGAGCAGGCAGCTCCAGTTGCTAAGGACAGATCCAAAGGACACTGGGAAAGTCACCTTGGAGCTGTCCCTGCCACATCCATCAGGTCCCACAGCATTCCCTGCATGGAGACACATCCCACTGCCCAGGGGAACAGCCAGCCTGCAATACAGACACACAAAGTTCCTGTGAAACTCCCAGAAATTGGGAATTTTGTAGAGCAGGTGTGGAAATTCAGGCATGGAGAGGCTGCTTGGTGACACCCATCATCTTCTGAACGCTGGGAGCTGAAGGGGGATAAGCACCAGTCCTCCCCACTGGGAACAGGAAGGGCTTCAGACTGAAAGAAGGGAAATTTAGGATAGATATTAAGAAGAAATTCCACTCTGGGAGGGTGGTGAGGCACAGGGTGCCCAGAGAAGCTGTGGCAGCCCCTGGATCCCTGGAAGTGCCCAAGGCCAAGCTGGACAGGCTTGGAGCAGCCTGGGACAGTGGAAGGTGTCCCTGCCCTTGGAAGAAGATGATTTTTAAGGTTCTTCCAACCCAACCCATCCTCTGTTTCTATTCTGTGAGTGCAGCCTGCCAGCAGGGTACAGAGTTTTATAGAAAATGAAATCTGCCTCTTTTAGTCCCAAACTTTTCTACTAAAAATCAGTGCAGGGACACCCTCCCCTTTGGCCAGGGCAGCTCAGGGGTCAGCACCACGGCCACCAGAAGCCTTTTTGGCCACAAAACCTCCATCAGTTTAAGAAACCGTGTGCTGGACAGGAGACAAATGGGAAAACACGCCCAGCAACGTGGGCCTTTCATCCAGTGGACAAGTTAAAATGGGATTTCTAATATCTGGCACCACAGTAATAATTATACTGCTCATAACAGGCTCGTTCCATCCAGTGGGGCTGGGCCATAATTGCACACAAGTGTCTCTGGAGGACAGTTGCAAACACACATTACAATCATCCCCACAGACGTGAGTGGTGCTGGCAGCAGCACAAATCACCTCCTGCCAGTGCAGCTTCCAGGGCTGTTAGGGGAGCACACATCCTGCTGCTGACAATAAAGGAGCTGCTCGCTGCACTTAGGCTTTTTATTATTTGTTTCTCCCTAATTGCACTAATTTCCAGTCAACACTGATGGCAGCCCAGCAGCGTTTGTTCATTCACCAAAGCCTCTCTTGATGCCAGGTCAGGCTTAAAAATAGACTCCTCTGTGTTGTGGAGCTCAGTTTGGAGATGATTTCTTGTCTAGAGTGTGAGTGATTACATGGATGAATTTATCTTACAGCTCTCCAGCTTGCTTTTCCCTTCCCAACCCACTAAAACCTCATCTGTAATCACACAGTAGATTGCAGCAGGCCATTAGTTTGGAAAATAAACTGTTCATGCTGTTGAGCATCCAGGATGTTATAAATGTTATATCCCACCCAAAACTTGCTGAGCTCCTTCACATCCATCAGCACAGTTTGGGATCTGGCCCTAATGCCCCTGGAGGGGCAAAACTCAAGTTTTCAACCAAGTGGATTCTCACAGCTGGAAATAAAATGAAATTTAAGATATTCAAGCCCTTTGGGGAGTTGAGAAGAGGTTAAAGTGCCTACATGGACACAGGCACAGCCAAACAGCCTGCGAGGTCACTGTGCCGTGACTTCAATTTAATTAAGAGGTGCTTCCACAGGGACAAAAAGGCTTCTGAGGTAAATGAGTGTTCAAAGGGCACGGAGCCAGGAACTGGCAGCAGTGGCATGGCAGATAAAAGCCTTACCCCAAATCCAGCCTCTCCTCCTCCAGGCAGCTGTCAAGTGTCTCTTGTACCCACAGCCCAGCCAGGAGGGCTCTGAAGGAGCACTCTGGAAAGGAGTTTATGGAAAACAGGTCAGTTCTGCCAGCCTCACAGAGCCCAGCAAGCACAGAACATATGCACCAGCTCTCACAGGGCGATTAAACACCGAGCCAGGCCTGGAAAAAGGTGTTTAACATCTTCCAGAGAGCCCCTGCAGCAGGGATGGCTGCTCAGCCTGCGAGGTTCTGCGTCTCGGTCTCCAGGCCAAGGTTAAAATTCATCCCTGCAATGAACAGTGCTGAGAAAATTCAACAGCTACTCAGCCACAGGCAGAAAAAATCCCAGCCTGCTTTTCCTGGGCCTGATTTGTGCCACTCCCAACCTTTTTGGGTGCTTCCTAAAGGCTGAGAAATCCCAGCCTGTTGCTTTTCCTGTGCCTGATTCTTGCCACCCAGCTCCTTTTTTGTGTGCTTCCTAAAGGCCAAAAAATCCCAGCCTGTTGCTTTTCCTGTGCCTGGTTCTTGCTACCCAGCTCCTTTTTTGTGTGCATCCTAAAGGCCAAAAAATCCCAGCCTGTTGCTTTTCCTGTGCCTGATTTGTGCCACTCCCAACCTTTTTGGGTGCTTCCTAAAGGCCAAAAAATCNTGGGTGCTTCCTAAAGGCTGAGAAATCCCAGCCTGTTGCTTTTCCTGGGCCTGATTCTTGCCACCCAGCTCCTTTTTTGTGTGCTTCCTAAAGGCCAAAAAATCCCAACCTGTTGCTTTTCCTGGGCCTGATTTGTGCCTTCCAGCACCATTTTCTTGTGTCTGTCCCAAAACAGCTCTGCTGTGACCAGGCATTTGAAATTTGAAATGGTACCCATGGATCAGCACCATCTTTATGGGTTGTTGTGAAATCTTTCACTCAACCATTGTATTCCAATTTCAGAGGATAATAAAAATAAGGTAGAATCCTAAAAAAAAACCCTGGATAAACATGTGTGTGCTCTGGGCTCCAGAAATACATCCAGCATTACATCCTGGTAATAGATTTTAAAATCTAACTGAGTTTAGGACAAAATTCAGTTTGAGGCTTTGCCACTGATGCCGAGTCAGAGCCTGCCAGCACTCCCTCCTTCTACCCAAGTGTCAGGATGTGTACAAGAGATTTTACAGATAATTTACACCAAAATCCGAGTAGCACTTGCTTCATAAAAACTGCAGCGAGCTCTCTGGAGAGCAAAGTCTGCCTTTATCTGGGCAAACTGCACTTGCAGCAACACAAACATCTTCTCAGGTAGTCCCTAATCTGACAGGGGATTACAGGAGCTGCTGATTTGCTTTGCTTTGTTTTTCCCCTCTCTGCTGTTCTTACCTCTGAGTTCCTCCACAAAATGCACAGCAGTTCATAAATGATTGATGGCCACGTTAAGCATTGCAGAGCAAAACACCAAACTGAATTATGCTGCTGGTTTTCAAAGAGCAAAGAAAACTCCTGCAAATATCCTGATCCCTCTGAATCATTTTAACGTCAGAAATTTCTTCTCAGCAGCCTGAAAAGTCTCAGATATTGATGAAAGGCAGGGATTTTTAAATACCTACACTTCTCTAACTGGCTTTGTGCTGCAGGACTTCCCCTGAGTCGTGTCTTGAGATGAAAGTTCTTGTTCATAAGGAACACGTAACCAAACAGACTCTGTGCTAACAGGTCCTGGGGATGAGGAGCAGCAGGGAACACACAGAAATAGGAATGAAATTAGAAGTGTAAATTGAACAGCACCATGAATATGCCCCATAATGTGCACCCAGCCTGGGATTCACACAGCTGGAGGCAGCTTCAGGGAAGGGCTGGGAGAAAGGGGCAGCTCCTGGCAGTGCTGTCACAGTGAGGGAGGAATTTTATTCCAGATTTCTCAAGTCAAAAAGACCCAAGGGCAGCATGGATGAAAACATGAGTGGTACCAAAGTTGGTGCTAGCAGGTGGAAGGAACATTTATTATGAAAAAAAGGTTGGGCTCTGCTTCCATAGAACCAAAAATCTTGAAGTTAACGAAAGAATCTGAGCTGGCAGCTTTAAGTCAAGACTAAGTTTACTGGTGACTAAAACTAGGCTGGGATTCCAGCAGTGGAGCTGGGTGTTAATGGAATGGAATCATCAGTCAAGAATTCGCCCAGCAGCAGTTGAGGTGCTGGGTTTCAATGGAAAGAAGACAGAGAATTTTTGTGGATAAAGAAAAGGTTGCAGACAGAGAAGGGCAAAAAGGAGACTCCAAGGAAGATTTGCTGACAGAACAACACCCAGAGTTATGGGGTTGGAGAGAGAGGGCAGACAGGGATCTCAGTCTGTTCCAGAGGATTTGGGGGCAGAGGAGGCACATGGAGAGGCAGAACACGGAGTGAGCAGGCACAAAGAGCTGCTCCCTGCTCAGTGCAAGCTCCTGAGGGCAGCACAGCTCTCCCGTGCTCCCAGTTGTCAAATCTCACCTTTTCCTGAGGCCTCATCTCATCTGGAGCTGCTCCCATTATTGAAACTGAGTCTGAAAATGAAGAGATTAAAGCTCTGATGGGGAATGGATGGGTGACATTTCCTGGGGCTGCCAGGGATGCTCTACAGAAAGCATCACAAGAGGAGCCCAGGCACACAAAACCTCCCAATTAACAGAGCACAAGAGTAATTGCAAGAACAAAGCCATGCAGGAGTCTGGGCCATGACTTTCTTATTTTTTTTAGCAAGGCGAATGAAAGCTGCCTCAGAACAAATAGGGACATAACCATCGAGCAATTTTGAAAGGAAGAGTTGGTGGAAATGAATAGAACTTCAGAAGATAAAATGAAATTTTTTTAAAAGGCCCTCATTATTGTAGCAGAGAGAAGAAAGAGTGCTGGGTCAGTGGGGGTGCCCAGGATTGGAGAGAAGCAAAGAGAAAATAAAGGCACAGAGCTGATAAAGACAACTGGTCACAAATTGTAACTCCCCTTGCTTGGGACAAAGCTTTCCCCACTTAGCTGCAATCACAGCAGCATCGATGGCATCCAGGAAACCACCAGAGACTCCAGGCTTGGCCCTTCAGAGGCTCCAGCTGGAGCCAAATTCAGCCCCCCCAGGGCTCACAGTTACCCACACACAGCCCTGCCCCAATATTCCAGTGCCACCTCTCAGTGAGGGCTTTCATGCTCCTCCTCTCAGGTTCGTGGCAGCCCCACTGCAGACACAGCCAGACACATCTTTGAAATTGTTGAAGAAATTCCTCTTCCCTTTGCTTTTTTTTTTTAAATCCAAATTCAAGTGAAAGCATCCCATACTTTCCATTCAAGACATCAGAAATATATATGGTTTTTAATCACTCCTCACCCACTACTATCCTATCAAACTCCAAATAAAACCCTTTATAGCCACAGTAAAATCTCCATGTTCAATTCAAACGTTGTTTTTCTGTTTTGAACCTTTTTTTGTTAGTGTATTTTGTTTTGTCTTAAGGTTTATTTTTATGTTAAAGGTTTCTACTTTTTGTTTGAGGGGGTTTGGGTGATGCAAATGTGGGGTAAAATGTGCTGAGATATTTAAAAACACCTGGGCTCGTGGTGTGGGCTCTTGCNTTAGTGTATTTTGTTTTGTCTTAAGGTTTATTTTTATGTTAAAGGTATCTACTTTTTGTTTGAGGGGGTTTGGGTGATGCAAATGTGGGGTAAAATGTTGTGCTGAGGTATTAAAAAACACCAGGGCTCGTGGTGTGGGCTCTTTTTGTCCAGGCAAGAAAATATGTGCTCTAACACACTTTTAGTTGTATCAGATAAAATTCAGGGTGTGTTTCCTGAGGTGAAATTCAGGATGTGTTTCTTGTTGGTGATTTTTATCTATTTCAGTGCAGCTAAGGAAAAAGAAAAATTCTTTACTTGGTATAAATAAATAAAGAGCCGAACCACCAAGGAGAAAAGAAAAAATAACTAATTCTCCTATTCCCTGACTTGTCGAGTTGCTGGAAGTAAAATTTAATATAGAAAACCAGAAAGGAGAAAGTGAAAGTTCAGCAGGAGGAAATTTGATCGGGCTAAAGTGAGTTAGTCTCTAGTCTGGAAGATGATCAGTTTGGATGCAGGTGTGGGAGCTGAGGCTGGGGAGTGAAATGTGCCTGACCCTGTCTGAGATGTGAGAGCTGCAATGGGCAAATTCCAGGATCTGAGTGCTGGAAAAGCCTGTTCCAAGTGGTGTTAGAGACAGCAGCTGTTCAAAACTTGATTCAGAATTTGATTCCTGCCGTTCTGTGATCTTGCCACGCCTGGTAAAGCCTGGCTTTAGCTTTCACTGGTGTTGGGAAGGAATATTTGTGAGACAACTTGGCTTATTTTGGCTCTTTAAGTCACAGGGTCAAAGAGTTTCTTTGTGAAGGAACTGAAGTGGATTTTCTAAGACATAAAATCAGACAGATAGTCCTGAAACTGAGATCAAAAGTTTTGCCCTGACAGAAACTCTCGGTGTTCTCTATCTAGGCCATAATTGTGGCTTATTTAGTCTAAACTGAAAGCCTTTTTCTCTTCTGATTTAAAAACATGCATTAAAATAACATGTGGCTGTCAAAAACTTGATAATTCCATAAGCCCCAGGTATTTGTGCTAATCAAGGGCAGACTAACAGAGCTCTGAGCACTGCAAGCAATTTCTCTGTGGGGAAAGAGGCATCCCAAAAATGAATTTTGCACTGAGTTAACATGTGCTGGTCAGGCCACACATCAAGCTGCAAAATCAGTCCAGCTCATAAAACAAAAGACCTGGACAATGACGATGTTTTAGCCACCAAGGAAAAGAAATTTTCCTCTTAAGAGTGCTCATAATTTGGCAAATATGGATAAAGCTGCCAAATGTTGCTGGCATTTATTGGGCAGAAACTGCTTTGGGTGGAATTGAAAGGCTCATTAAAATAAGAGGTTTGAAGAGATGAAGCTTTTGTGTAACTGGGAGGTGGCTTTTTGCCAATAAACGAGTTCTCTGCTGCTTCCCCCCTTTCCTGGGAGCTGTCACTGCAGCCTGGGAGGTTTCTTTGGGAAGGGAACAGCCTGCAGCTCCTGCATGAGAGGGTGTGAGTGTCAGAGGGATGGGTTTGGGCTCCAGAACCCTCCCTGTGGAACGGGGTGAGAGAAATGCTGAGGAAGGGCAGGGATTTGTGTCTGCACAGCTGAGGAAAGGGGCACCAGGTGCTTTACTGCAGCTCCTTTTGCCCCCTTCCACCAGCAGTGAGCTCCTGTGAAGCAGCAGAACGCACAGAGCGTGCTGGAATCTATTTAAATAAATCCAGGAACACTTCCAGGCTCCTCAGAATCTTGTTCTGTTGCTCGTGTCAGGAAAATGAACCCCCAAACCCCAGAGGTTTGTGTCCAAAGAGGAGCCAGAGGAGTCCTGGGACTTTATTCCAATAAAGGCAGAGCCCATGGGGCATCCCCTGGGGTCTCTCCCATTTTTGGAGGACTCAGCCTCCTTTTTATCCCAATTTCCCAGCCACATTTCCCTCTCTCTTTCCCCACTGGCTGAGGCACTTGAGAGGTGCAGACTTCCCAAACCCCTGATACCTGAGATTCCCCTCTAATGTACAACCCTCCCTTTTAACTTCTCATTCTTATGGAATTGATGGTTTCTCCCCATTGTTTCTTTCATCTTTCAATATCCAATTGCATTTCTCAGCAACCCTACAGTTTGTTTGTAAAGGCAATATTTTTTTTTTCCATTTATCAATCAGTGGGATCCTTCCCATTGTTCCCTTTCTCTCTCAGTGCTGGTTTTCTCTCCCAGCAGCCCCACAGCTTGCTTGGAAAGACAAATCCCTCACTCCTCTCACTCACAGGGAGGTGAAGGAAGCACCAAGGCAAGTCCTGCTGCTGTTGGAACACATCCCCCTCCAAGGATTCCTCCCCTCGAGGCTGGCTCGTTGGGAAGGGTTTTTCTGAAGTGGTGAATTAGTCCTGGCTCAGAGGAAGCAGGCAGAGTGCTGGCTCTTCAGGAAGGTGGTGGCTGAAGAGCTCGGTGAGTCTTGCAGGTAATAAAATCAGTGTATTTTCAACCAAGAAACACTGATTAAATTGCACCGAGGGTCACAGTTAGATAAGTGCTGCACTATTGATAGAAAAATTAAACCAGATGTAAACTGACTGTTCTGACCCCCAGAAATAAGCTGAAATTACCTGGCTTTCTGTCTGAAATGGATTAATTTGGAGTGGTGTTAGAATGCAGCAGGACTTGTGGCAATTCAGAGCTGGAAGGGTTTGCATTGGGCAGATTCCTTGTTTGAATTTGGCCTTTTTTGGTTACTTAAAAACAATTTACCACATGTGCTGCTCTACTTTCAGCGAGCTGCTGTGGCCTTGGCCTGCTCCAGTGTCAGAGCTCCTTTCCAGATTCCAAAAACCAGGAATCTGTGGTGGGGCTGCTCTTCCCTCTCAGTCCATCCTGTCTTGTGAGTGCTGAGCTGAGTGTTTTGTGTGTTAAAAAACCCCAAACAATTTGATATTTGCTTTCATATTTTTATATTGATCATGAGTATTTAGATATAGGATCCTCTATGCCTTTATTCAGCTGTTTTTTAGTATAACTTAATCTACCAATTTAAATATGGACTGCAGAGTTTATAGGAACAGTAATGGGGTGAATTTACAATATTCTAGACCTTAGCTAAACACTGGGTGTTAAATTACCTGTGTGTAACCAAAGAAATGCTGTAAAACCATCATGTCACCCCCTTTTTCTGCTGACTGAACTCTCCAAGTGATCAGACAACCCTGACACAAAGCAGAGCATGGAGGGCAACCAGAAAATACCATGTTAAATTTAAGGAGAACATACTAAATCCTCATTGAGGGATGTGAAGCAGCAGGATGGAGACACAAGCAAGGAATAAAATATATTAGCTTGACACACGGGATGTCGTGCTGATAAGCCAGAGTGTGAAGAAGCCAAACAGAAGAATTCCTGTAGCATCAAAGAGTTTGCAGGAATGTTTGAATAATGTATGAAAGCCATGAATATGCATGTACCCCAGCAATGAGGGAGTATAAAGGAAACACTGTCAGGGGCTGCCTGGTGCTCTCTGGCTGCCCACCAGGAGCACCCCAATGCTGGACTTTTGTCTCTTACCCCTGTCGAACTTGAAAAAAAAAATAATTCTGAAGCGTTTCTCCATTTTCTCACACGTGTAAATCCAGTCAGAAATCCCGAGCTGTTCCCTCACACTCTCCAGCCTATCTGCATTGTTTTCACAAGTTATAAATGGGGAAACTTCCAAAGGCTCGGCATAACAATGCAGTCCTGGCTGTGTGATAAGCTGGTGCCCTTGCTTTTCAGTTTAGAGCTGGAATACAGATCAGCCAGAGCTTTTAATGGAGTTTTAATGAAGTCCTGAGCCTTTGGAGAACTTGAGAGACAGGCTGAATGTAATTTTTGGCTCCCTGTGTGGCTGAAAATATAACAAATATCTAAAGGTATTTACAGATTGGGATTAAGGTTTAAGAGAGGATTCAGATGTTGGATCATAGGCAAGCACTTGGTACCCCAGAATCATCTGTCCCCCGGGAATATTCAATATTTGGGACTCACACAGCTGTGGAAACTCCTTCTGGGAAGGGAAATACACAGAGGACACTTTCAGAAGGCTCAGAACAAGATTCACAGGAATCCTTTTTTTTTTGTTCTTGACCTTTCAAACGCCCCTTAAGACTCAGAATTCAGGTGCTTGATTTTAGAAACCAGATTTTGGTTGGAATCCTCCAAGCAACCCTAAAGAACGATCTGTTCATATTCCAGGGCAGCAGCTGTGACTGGAACTGCCTGGCTGAGATGGATGTTGCATTTATTGGCACATTTAATTATGGAGGGCAGGATTAGAGGTGCAGGCCAACCTTTTCTCCTTGGGGCAGCTGATAAGTAAGTGCACGGAATTGTGGAGGCTCCCTGCCTAAAGCAGCCACGGTTTGAGTAAACGCAGAGGAAATTTTGTTCATCTGTGAATGGAAATGGAGTCCTGGGCTGTGTTTATGGTGCTGGGAGTAGCGCAAGCCCCACGATGGATAATGAGGAGGCTGAAGAGCTCCGGGAAGCTCATTTCCATGAGAGTGAGGGGGATTGGGCTTGCCAGGAATGAGAATTAAAGAGGCTGGGATTGTGTGAGTTACAAAGTGCTTTTCAGGTGGGAAAATCCCGGCCCACTGAACTTATGGGAAAGGGGCGTTAAAAAGGCGTTTAAAGTGATTGTCGGCTTTTATTTCTCCTTTGGCTTAGAATAAGGGGAAATCTCTTTGTTTATAGACACTTGGAAGAGGCTTTACTTATCCTTTAGAGAGCTGGGGATTTGTTCTGCCTGTAAAGATCCTGACCACAGGCGGTTCTCCTGAGGAGAAGCCCAGGTGTTTACCTCCAGTGGGAAATCCGGGCTGTTCCCAAGACTTCCGAATTCTGTAGTCAGCTGGGAAGGAGGATTTTGCCTGATAAATTCGTGTTGTATAGGCACAATTTGGGTCTGTACGCTTTTATCAGTTGGGTGTCTAATTTACTCTGCGCTGCTTTGATAATCTTGAAGAGTTTGAGCCTTGCTTTAGTTTGGTGAGACGGAATTTGGTGTCTTCAGGGGCTCTGATAATTTGCAGGGCTTTTGATCGAGGTGCCTCGACTGTGTCAGGTGGGTTATGGCTGGTGGGAGGAACATAATTCACAGAAATTCGGTGTTTGACATGAAATACAGCAGAAAATGCACTGAGTGTCCTCTTGCTGCAGAAGGAAATCACAGCCTAAATAAACTCATCTGTTTTTTTCCTGAGAAAAGGAGAAACTTGGGGAGTTTGGCTGGCAGTGAAACACCTCAAGGGAGGAATGATCCCGTGTAGAATAAGAGGCAGAGAGTGAAGCCGGATCCATCAGTTCCTTTTGAAATGGAGGAGTTTGCTGCTTGTTATTTGATGGGGACATAAAAAAATGAACCAGACCGATATTCCCCATGCTGCCATTGAGACCCTGTGAATTTATCACCGCTTGTCACCTAAAATGGGGAATTAAGTGCAGAGGGTGAGAGGTGTTTTTTTCCTCAAGTGCTCCCAAGCTTCATTTAAATCGGGAATCTAAGGGTGGCTATTTACAAATGCCAATTTTCCCTGTCTAGCGAGAGAAACAAACTCCTTTAGGGAATGATTTGCATCAGCCCTGACTTAGCCCCAGCCGCTGCTGCACTTTGCAGCAATTGCCTTCCTGAGCTGAAATTAGCCCTGAGTGCTCCCAGAGGTGCCAGGTCCATCCCATTCCTGAAGCACACCGAGATCCTGGGCTGGATCCTGCTGGAAAATTGAGTATTCCTCTGTCCTAAAGCTGCTGGTGCAGTTGTGTCTGCAGGGAAAGCCCTGGGTGAGCATAAAGTGAGTTCTCCACCCTGGAAAAATTGCAGCTCTCCCTGTTTGTAAAACAGATTGATCCTATTTATAAAATAGATTGATCCTGTTATAAAAGAAATCGATTGCCCATAATCCTGAGCTGTGTCTTGTCTCAACTGGACGCTGCTGGAGCAATCCAGGGAATTAGTGGGAGCTCAGGCAGAGGCAGGAGCTGCCACCTGGCCGGGCAAGGGGCTGATCCAAAGGTTTCTGTGGGTGTGTGGGGATGACTGAACACCACATGCTTTAATCAGGGCCGCCTGCATTTAAGGCTCTGTGCGTATTTCACCTGGAACACCCACATTTTTCATTATCAGCATGGATTTGCCACTGAGAAGAAGCAATTTTTTACCCCTGGGAGCTGAACGCTGATGGGGCTGGGAGAAGAAACTGTGACTGTGCCTTGCTGCAACTCTGAGCATGTTTTTGGGGAGGGATTTTGGTTTTCAGATTCTTTAATATTGCAAATGAACTTGTGAATCTCGGGCTCTTCATCCTGATTTGTTATCTACGAGGGCCATTCAAAGCAGGAAGGTTTCTGGGCTGAATTATCGACTTTCGGCCCTTAAAAAAAGAGCTGAAAAAGGAGTCGTTGTTGTAGCATGAGCTGTCAGTGGTGCTGAAATCAAGAGGTCAGGAGCTAACAGGATGGCTGAGCGTGTTTCTGCAGCTTTTATCCGGAGAACAGCGTCCGTGGCTGCTGGCCAGCTGGGACAGCCTGCCAGGAATGCCGCAGGAATTCCTGCCCTGGGACCTGCTGGGACATCGGTGCTGCCTTGGAGGGGACAAGAATAAAGAATAAAGTGGGGATTTCCTTAAGGCCTTTAGCAGATACACCTTGGGCAGGCAGAGACTCCCAGGGGCTGCCCACAGGATGGGCGATGGCCACGAGTTTTTCACACAATTACAAGTTTGGGCTATTTGTATATCAGGGGTTAATCCTCAAATTACAGCTTCAGGGTGTTGCCTTCTGGAGGCTGGCCTGGAACAGAGACCAGACAGAGCAAGAGGGAAAAGGGGATATTTATTAAATGCCTCAATGGGCATAGCTGGGCCACACTCAAATGCCCCAAAATGGTCCCAAAATGGACACCTGATCACGAGGTCCCACACTTTGATAAGTTCTGGTCCATTGGCACATTAGAAATAATTGTCCAACCACAGTTCCAGGTTATGCAGCTCCATCCTCCCTGGTTTTTCCTTCTCCCTTCACCACTAGTTTCATTCTTGGGCCTGGAAGTTGTCCTTGGTGCTGAGCTGGAGAAGGAATTGTTTTGTCTCCCTGCTCTGTGCAGAGAGCTCAGTAACACTGAATATGAAACCTAAAGCTACCCATGAAACCAGCCCAGGATCTAAAATACAAAAGCTAAAACCAAAGGCATCAAGGGAATGAAGTAATTTAACCCAAATTTTCTCCCCCCGAATTTACTTTCATTTATACTTTTTGAGGCCTGAGGCTGTTGAGCATCCTTGGGTTCCAGGCCCAGAGGATTTGTTTTGTCTGACCAAAATGTGAAGAGTCAACTACACTTTATATGGAGCTTAGAGTTATGCACTAATGCAGTATTTGAAAAATATAAAAGGTAAAATCCTAAGGCATCAAATGCTCTGAGGGCAGCCAGCAGAGCACCCTTGGGAGAAGGTGGAGATGGGGAAGGTGTGCCAGGCACTGCTGGTAACTCTGCTGAGGGGAATAAAATGGCCCAGGTATTCCCATGCAGGAATAATTTTATTTATATTGTTGAGGAAACACATGGGATGAGATGGGGCAGCTCCCACTGCTGTGACCTCGGTGTAAATTTAATCCTGGAGGTGCTGGCGCCTCTCAGATTAACAAACCTGGACTATTGCATCCTGGACAGCCTCCTGGAGCTCTGGTCCCAGGATTTCTGGGTGCTGGGAAGCTGGGAGGGAGCCCAGTGCTGCTGTGGCTGTCCCTGGAGAGGCTCTGATGTCAGCCCCTGTGCCTGAGGTGGGTGGAGAGGCTAAAAGGAAATGTCTCCTCTAGCTGGAATAAAGCAATCACTTTGAAAGTGAGCAGGAGTCACCCTGCCTTCCTGCTGCACTTTAACTGGCTTTACTGTTTATATGTACAAACAGCCCATAATTGGCAATGTCTGTTTTCCTGCTTGGCTTCTTTGTCTTTCAGCTCCTTTTTTGTCTGGTTTTTTGGGACTGTAATGTGCTGTGATAGTTCACATCCCTTCCCGTGACCTCAGCTCATGACAGATAAATTCTTACAAGGATTTGCACGAGATGAAACCAGACAGAAATTACATTCCTCTGTGTTAACATGGCCCTTCCGTAATTGAAATTAATTTGTGGTTAAAGCTACAAGAGAATTACAATTTTCTGGAAGTAACATGAAGGGATAGACAGCTTTGTATGAACAGAGCCTGCAATAATTATGTGTGAATGTCACAGAAGGGTTGGAGAACTTTTCTCTGTGTGGCTTCAGATTTGTGCAGTGATTTTCACATGGCCTCTGCTGGAGGATCTCAACATCAAAAGGGAGGGAAAAAAAAGTGAGGATTTCACTGTTTTGAGGGAATGTCAATTTTCTGCTGTGCTGGAGCACTTAAAATTTCTATTTGGGGCCCTGAATATATTCCTTTTAGATCTGAAAGAATCAATTGGTGGGTAATTACTGGGCTAGGGAGTGAATCACCTGAGAACACTGAAACACCTTCTCCCAGAACATTCCCAAGGACAAACACTGCCAGTCATTCTCCTCCTTAGCTCGGTCAAGTTGCCACAAGGAGTTTGCAGACATGAACAAAACCCTGCAGATGCTCCACCTTCATTATAATTCACACAAACCTGCCTTTCCTTCTGCTCAGCATTTCATGGTCCAATAAGCAGGACAGCACATCCTGGAAGGGAGCAGAGCCAGCCCAGCCCTCCTTCCTTTCCGCTCGGCTGCAATTCCTATAAATAGCCAGGACAAGGGCTCCTGGCTCCCTCGTTAGCATTTGGGTTTTTCACCAGAGCTGCCTGATGTGCTCCTTGCACCTTGAAGGGTTCCTTCCACGCTGGCTGGGAGGTGTGGGATGTGCCTAAAACTCACGGAATTATCCCAGGGAAAAATCAGCCCAAGGTCTGTGGGCGCCTTGCACAGCAGGGGGAGGCCCCTTCTCGTGGCATTTTGGCTGGGATGAATCGATTCCCTGTGTGTTTGGGGTGGAGTGGGTGATCCCTGTGCAGCCTTTCAGTTTTGGGGGTGATGGAGAGCCCTGCCAGAGCTGTGCAGCCCAGAGGACCAAAGAACAAAGATCAGCTGAAGCTGCTTCCGTGGTTTGTCTTTCCCTGTGGAGGGGGAAGGGGTGATCAGTGCTGGCAGCGGTGCAGAAGTGTGGGAATGGATTAACCTGAGCACTGAATTGTGCTGATCTTCGTGCAAGGATCATAAAACATCCAGAGGTGATGGGGCAATGTGTGTGTGTGGCCAGCTGAGGAACCCAGGGCCACGCTGTACCCTGGGTGTGTGGGGAAAAGCACTGATGGTACTCCAGGGTTTGAAGGCTGTGTCAGGACTGAATAATTTGGTCTCAAGTTTCTGCTGTTGGACAAAAATAGTTTGAAAAAGAAATAAAATAATAAGCCTTAGATGCTTAAGCTTAATAATAATAAGCTTAAGCTTTTAATAATAAGCCTTAGATGAGGGCTGGCTGGAGGTGTCCAGTTGTAAGGTTTGGTTTAGGAGCTGAGGGCCCGGGGAAAAGGCAAATCCCTCCTTTTCCCTCCTCAAATGATGCACAAACCCCTCCCACGGTGATCTCTGTGCCAATCCATGCTATAAATCACTGTGTTGTAAAGCTATTTACTGCAGATGGCGTGACCCGTGTGCTCCAAGCTTCCTCCTTGGATTGGGAAACACTCAAACCTCCCAGCTTTTAGCCAGGAAAGGATTCATTCTCAGCCTCAAGTGCCTCTGACAGGCTGACAAGTGCTCAGTGCTTTCATATCAGCTTATGGACAACATTCTGTGCCATTCAGCTGCTGGCAGGACTCAGAGCTCTCTAGAACTGCCTTTTTCTCCAGCTGATAAAGCAACAACATCTTTAAAGGGAATCTCTGCCTGTAAACAAGCCGAGAGCAGCAAAGCAGGTTTGCTGTGGGAGCAGAACCCTCTGCTTTCCCCCAAGATGAACCCCTGGCCGTGTGAAATCGCTTTCCCACCCCTCTGGCCTCGCTGCTCGCTGTCCAGCTGCTGCCCTTGATAGGGAGGAAAAGCCCAGCTCGTGTTGGTTTTGTGCTCCCTCGGAAGTGAAAGAGCTGGGGGGAAGCGCCCTCGGAGCTGTTCCCCGGCGTTCCCATGGAAACCCCCGGCTCTCCAAAGGGCACAAGCTGCGGATGCCTCTGAGTAATGATGTTCACATGTTCCCGAGCATCCTCCTCGGGCACCAGCACATCCCTGGCAGTGGTTGCCTTGGTGATGGCGTTTTCCGCATGGTGGGCAGCCACGGGCACGTCTGCAAAGCCAAGCAGAGATTTCTGCACCTCTTGGAGCATCTGCTGAAATCTTGGGGCCACGGGTTCCTCTCGGAGCTGTTTCCTGCCTAGTGGAAGTGCTCAGTGCCCGCAGAACTCCTGGATGTGCTGAAAAATTTGCTTTCTGGATGATGACTCCATTTAAGGGGTCCTGAAAAATGAGACACTCAATGGGAAATTTGGTGTGGGTTGATTTAAGTTTCCCTGCTATCTTCAAAGGGTTAAGGCCTTGTCAGAGTGCCTGAAACCTTATTTTGTCATTACATGTCCAAAGTATTGACAGATAGCTGACTTCCCTCGACATGCACCAAATCTCTTTCGACTCCATAAACTACTTTTAGTCTGTTGGTTTTCCTGTTTTGAGTTGTGTGGCTTTATGGGGCACCATAACAACAAAAAGCACCAGCAAAGACTTTTGCAGTTCGCAGGAAGTCTGATATAAACTCTGCTGTATTTGTAGGCTTTCTATATAAAGTGTAACACCCAGTAAAATAAAAATAAATGGATGTTTGCTATGAG